>JASFXZ010000101.1:0-359087 GCA_032209605.1 Mactromeris polynyma | reverse complement strand
AATCATAAATTGTCTCTAATATTTATAAATGATATTGGCTGTATCTTCAAAAACAAATATCACAAGTCACAAGTATACGACATGTATCATACCGTAATGTGAGCATATAGGGATATTTACACATTACTAAAAAGTTAATATTTGACATTTACTGCTTTTGCTAATTATCGGTTTTGAAAAAGGATAAATATCACATATAATACGGTTGCCAGTATATATCAAATTAATTGACATGTCAAATATTTATTGTCAGACAAAAATGTGATAATATGTCCGCTTTAATTAGCAAAAAAACATTTATAAACAAACGTTGCAGTAGTTATTAATTGATATTCCTTTGAAATATATAGGTATAACAAGTGCAACCAAGAAATTGGTGTGGGTTGATGTTGAGGAACAGTATAATTCAAGCCAAACGTCTGGGCCAAGAAAAGGCATTGATTTGCAAAAAAAATGGGAAAACCTCGTTTCGAAACACCGGGCAATTTATGCTGATTACCGGAGGGAAATGAATATGACAGGTTTTGATTGATAGCATTGAAATAAATGTTTGTTTCAATTTTTAAATAAGAACATATTATATATATATACACTCGCCCTAAGCTCTAACGCATCATATTTAAATTGTCTAAACTTTCTTACTTCTGTACTAAATGTTATGAAAATTCATATTTCTCATCATATAGCATTATTTTTTTAGAGCATGAAATAAGTGATTTTTCTTTATGAGTGTTTATCTGAACTTATTAACATTTCAATTTTATTACTAAGCCTTTTACCCAAGTTTTTCCAATACATGAATTGACTTACATGTGGTTTTACCAATATATTAAAACATACAATAACCTCCATTTTAAAGGTAGTGGGCCTACAAAGTGCAAGTGTTCCCTCTTAACTGAGGCAGTGATGGACGTTATAGGGGTGGACAATGTTAGTGTAGTTGGCACTGGTGCTGTTTCACTTGACACAACGTTTAATCAGTTGAGACAGTAAGTATTTGATAAATCTACATGTGAATGCTGGTTTTACCAGTATGATATTGTTAATTAATGTTTGATGTCTTCCTCGGTATACATGTTTATTGTTAAGGACCACATGGAAATAAGGGATTAAATATCCCTTTTTGTGTCATCCTTTTTGTATTATGTATATGACATGTTATTATGTTTTTTTACATTGTAATTGCCAAGCGATTTTTACATTTATGAGAAATAAATCTGTTGGGTTCACTGTTCCTGAATTTTATTATTTCCTGGTACATTTTCAGGCAGCAAGATCAAGAAAACACTGTTGAAAGGTAAATGAATCATATTCATGTCATACATCATTTTCAATATAAATTTAATTATAATTTGTTATTTGGCAAAATAATTCAGGAATTTTCATTCAGAAGTAATTTAACAATGTAAACTACAGTATCTTTTGAAATAAGCATTGTCAAAATGATTTTTTTGTGGCATAATCACACAGTATTTATTGTGAAACAACTGAAAATGTTTTTAAATGCAATGTAATCGACTCAATTTCAGATCAGCTACTCTTTCAACATTTGATGAGTGCAGTGGATCAGCAACTGACACCGGCAGTGCAACAACAACAAAACACTAAATGGTACAACTTTATTAATCATTACCTGTTAATTTCTAATAAACGCGATAAAAAGTTGTTGAATAAAAATGTGAAAATCTTTATTTGTGCATGTCGATTCATTCAAACCATATGTATGGCATGGACTTTATTTAATGTAAACACAATTACTAAGTGCATTACATGAAAGATAGAGTACATGTACATGAAACATTCTAATTTGTTCATTTCCAATAATTCAATTGAGTTCAATAAAATTGCATGCAGAGTAACTGGATATTTTGATGTAAAGCTGAATGAGTAACTAAAAAATTTAACACAAAATCAAACATTTTCATATGGAATAACATGTGTTGTTTTTTCAGTAATTGTTGTCACTGTGATGAAGAGTTGCTTCAATTGAAGAAAAAGAAAATAAAATTACAAATTAAGGTGTTACAGAGAACCTTGGAAATAGAACATTAAAAAATAATAACGTTAAGTACATGATGTTTGTAATTTACATAAGAATCAGAAATGTGTATTGGCGATATAGTCTCTGAATCGCAGTCCTTCTTGAGGTCCATGAAATCCAGCTGGTGGTATATTTGGTGCATTGGCATCATCTATGTCTTGTATTAAAGGAATATTTCTGATGTTTCACCTCTATTTGTGTCATTGTCTTTTGAGCATAGGACACATGCATTGTGCGTGACACGCCATATCATCATGGTCAAACCAGCATTCGGCGACTACATTCAGTTGACCGCTTATGGGCTCGTCATGTATGAACACATGCAACTTGTTATAGCAAGAATGTCCATAAGTAATTTCGGTGCCTTTTTGTTAATAATAAACAATGAAGTTTGATTGATTCAAACAGGAAAGAATAACGACACTCATAAGTAATACAGTGTCATTTACATGTAGACCTATACAAGTAGAAAATTTATAAATAATTTCAAATTCTGTTCTAATTTTTATTTTCATGCAATTTTATATGTATATACAAACATATATAATTCAAATGCACATAATAACAAGAAATGTTAGTAAAAGTTTATGCCCTCTCAGGGTTTTTTGTCAAATTTATATATTTTATACAATTGCTTAAGTCCACAGTTTTGTCAAACTGAACATTCCAATTAATGGGAGGTGTATTGACCCTTTCACCCAGTGATTACAAACACATTATGGTTTATTTGCTACCAACGATGAATGTGTCATAAACAGACGTATAGGACAAGCTAACAAGAAATTTGTATAAAATATTTAATACTACTTTTGATCACTTGTAGCTTTATTGTGGTAAACTGAACGAAAAAGACGTCTGCTATATCGCCATTTTTTCTTTCCCGAATTTTTCCTCAATTAATTTCCTAAAAAGTTAAGGTAGCATAATAGGTGCCGTAACTTTTAAGGAGAAAATCGACCAACTTAAGGGAAAAAATACCCTTAGGAGTTTTATGAATAATAAGAAGGATTTCCAATATTTAAGGAAAAATCTATAAAATCTAAGGAAAATATATAAAACTAAGGGAAATTTTCTCCTTAGGAGCTTTATGAATACGGGCCCTGGGCCCGTATTCATAAAGCTCCTAAGGAGAAAATTAAGGAAATACCTTATCTCTATAAAATCTCCTTAGGGCAGAAAATCCTTAAATTTTCACTTAAAAAACACCTAAGGAATTTCCTTAGGTAAGTATTTACTTAAGGAAAATATATTCCTTAGTCGATAATTTCGTTCAATAACAATCGTTATTTTCGTAAATATTGGATTCCGGGAATTGGTGTTACTAAAAATAGTAACACCACGTCAGGATTCAAAATGGCGGTCAAGCAATTGAATGCGTGGAGCTTGTGAATATTCCTTCGATTTTTCGCCTAGCGGAAAGTTCTATTCACGAAATTTACGTATGGAAGGAAACATGATCACTTGACGGGGGTTTAACACTAGTGATATGGATTGAGATTGATATTTAACAATGTATCAGTTTCATTTTCATGTCGGTTCTGTTGACCTTGCGATTCATCGGATTTTCCGAGATTTAAAAATAGATCTGTCATAACATTGAAGCAGACGTCAATTTCAGTAATGGAGCCGAAACAAAAAACGCGTTCACCGAATTTTACAACGCAGGAATGCCTGTTGATAGCTCATTTGATGGGTGAACCCTTCAAAAATATGAGCATGTCTAGGCATAAAGTAGACAAGCACAGATTTAACGAACGTAAGTATCTATTTTTAAAAGTGCCGTATTTTTTGGAAGTCGATAGACAGGTAAGCGATTGTTTATATTTCATGGAATACTGTTATGAATTATGTGCTACTTTGAATTCAGCATACTTACATCATAGGGCTGTTGAAACACTATATAATCATAAATTGTCTCTAATATTTATAAATGATATTGGCTGTATCTTCAAAAACAAATATCACAAGTCACAAGTATACGACATGTATCATACCGTAATGTGAGCATATAGGGATATTTACACATTACTAAAAAGTTAATATTTGACATTTACTGCTTTTGCTAATTATCGGTTTTGAAAAAGGATAAATATCACATATAATACGGTTGCCAGTATATATCAAATTAATTGACATGTCAAATATTTATTGTCAGACAAAAATGTGATAATATGTCCGCTTTAATTAGCAAAAAAACATTTATAAACAAACGTTGCAGTAGTTATTAATTGATATTCCTTTGAAATATATAGGTATAACAAGTGCAACCAAGAAATTGGTGTGGGTTGATGTTGAGGAACAGTATAATTCAAGCCAAACGTCTGGGCCAAGAAAAGGCATTGATTTGCAAAAAAAATGGGAAAACCTCGTTTCGAAACACCGGGCAATTTATGCTGATTACCGGAGGGAAATGAATATGACAGGTTTGATTGATAGCATTGAAATAAATGTTTGTTTCAATTTTTAAATAAGAACATATTATATATATATACACTCGCCCTAAGCTCTAACGCATCATATTTAAATTGTCTAAACTTTCTTACTTCTGTACTAAATGTTATGAAAATTCATATTTCTCATCATATAGCATTATTTTTTTAGAGCATGAAATAAGTGATTTTTCTTTATGAGTGTTTATCTGAACTTATTAACATTTCAATTTTATTACTAAGCCTTTTACCCAAGTTTTTCCAATACATGAATTGACTTACATGTGGTTTTACCAATATATTAAAACATACAATAACCTCCATTTTAAAGGTAGTGGGCCTACAAAGTGCAAGTGTTCCCTCTTAACTGAGGCAGTGATGGACGTTATAGGGGTGGACAATGTTAGTGTAGTTGGCACTGGTGCTGTTTCACTTGACACAACGTTTAATCAGTTGAGACAGTAAGTATTTGATAAATCTACATGTGAATGCTGGTTTTACCAGTATGATATTGTTAATTAATGTTTGATGTCTTCCTCGGTATACATGTTTATTGTTAAGGACCACAATGGAAATAAGGGATTAAATATCCCTTTTTGTGTCATCCTTTTTGTATTATGTATATGACATGTTATTATGTTTTTTTACATTGTAATTGCCAAGCGATTTTTACATTTATGAGAAATAAATCTGTTGGGTTCACTGTTCCTGAATTTTATTATTTCCTGGTACATTTTCAGGCAGCAAGATCAAGAAAACACTGTTGAAAGGTAAATGAATCATATTCATGTCATACATCATTTTCAATATAAATTTAATTATAATTTGTTATTTGGCAAAATAATTCAGGAATTTTCATTCAGAAGTAATTTAACAATGTAAACTACAGTATCTTTTGAAATAAGCATTGTCAAAATGATTTTTTTGTGGCATAATCACACAGTATTTATTGTGAAACAACTGAAAATGTTTTTAAATGCAATGTAATCGACTCAATTTCAGATCAGCTACTCTTTCAACATTTGATGAGTGCAGTGGATCAGCAACTGACACCGGCAGTGCAACAACAACAAAACACTAAATGGTACAACTTTATTAATCATTACCTGTTAATTTCTAATAAACGCGATAAAAAGTTGTTGAATAAAAATGTGAAAATCTTTATTTGTGCATGTCGATTCATTCAAACCATATGTATGGCATGGACTTTATTTAATGTAAACACAATTACTAAGTGCATTACATGAAAGATAGAGTACATGTACATGAAACATTCTAATTTGTTCATTTCCAATAATTCAATTGAGTTCAATAAAATTGCATGCAGAGTAACTGGATATTTTGATGTAAAGCTGAATGAGTAACTAAAAAATTTAACACAAAATCAAACATTTTCATATGGAATAACATGTGTTGTTTTTTCAGTAATTGTTGTCACTGTGATGAAGAGTTGCTTCAATTGAAGAAAAAGAAAATAAAATTACAAATTAAGGTGTTACAGAGAACCTTGGAAATAGAACATTAAAAAATAATAACGTTAAGTACATGATGTTTGTAATTTACATAAGAATCAGAAATGTGTATTGGCGATATAGTCTCTGAATCGCAGTCCTTCTTGAGGTCCATGAAATCCAGCTGGTGGTATATTTGGTGCATTGGCATCATCTATGTCTTGTATTAAAGGAATATTTCTGATGTTTCACCTCTATTTGTGTCATTGCCTTTTGAGCATAGGACACATGCATTGTGCGTGACACGCCATATCATCATGGTCAAACCAGCATTCGGCGACTACATTCAGTTGACCGCTTATGGGCTCGTCATGTATGAACACATGCAACTTGTTATAGCAAGAATGTCCATAAGTAATTTCGGTGCCTTTTTGTTAATAATAAACAATGAAGTTTGATTGATTCAAACAGGAAAGAATAACGACACTCATAAGTAATACAGTGTCATTTACATGTAGACCTATACAAGTAGAAAATTTATAAATAATTTCAAATTCTGTTCTAATTTTTATTTTCATGCAATTTTATATGTATATACAAACATATATAATTCAAATGCACATAATAACAAGAAATGTTAGTAAAAGTTTATGCCCTCTCAGGGTTTTTTGTCAAATTTATATATTTTATACAATTGCTTAAGTCCACAGTTTTGTCAAACTGAACATTCCAATTAATGGGAGGTGTATTGACCCTTTCACCCAGTGATTACAAACACATTATGGTTTATTTGCTACCAACGATGAATGTGTCATAAACAGACGTATAGGACAAGCTAACAAGAAATTTGTATAAAATATTTAATACTACTTTTGATCACTTGTAGCTTTATTGTGGTAAACTGAACGAAAAAGACGTCTGCTATATCGCCATTTTTTCTTTCCCGAATTTTTCCTCAATTAATTTCCTAAAAAGTTAAGGTAGCATAATAGGTGCCGTAACTTTTAAGGAGAAAATCGACCAACTTAAGGGAAAAAATACCCTTAGGAGTTTTATGAATAATAAGAAGGATTTCCAATATTTAAGGAAAAATCTATAAAATCTAAGGAAAATATATAAAACTAAGGGAAATTTTCTCCTTAGGAGCTTTATGAATACGGGCCCTGGGCCCGTATTCATAAAGCTCCTAAGGAGAAAATTAAGGAAATACCTTATCTCTATAAAATCTCCTTAGGGCAGAAAATCCTTAAATTTTCACTTAAAAAACACCTAAGGAATTTCCTTAGGTAAGTATTTACTTAAGGAAAATATATTCCTTAGTCGATAATTTCGTTCAATAACAATCGTTATTTTCGTAAATATTGGATTCCGGGAATTGGTGTTACTAAAAATAGTAACATCACGTCAGGATTCAAAATGGCGGTCAAGCAATTGAATGCGTGGAGCTTGTGAATATTCCTTCGATTTTTCGCCTAGCGGAAAGTTCTATTCACGAAATTTACGTATGGAAGGAAACATGATCACTTGACGGGGGTTTAACACTAGTGATATGGATTGAGATTGATATTTAACAATGTATCAGTTTCATTTTCATGTCGGTTCTGTTGACCTTGCGATTCATCGGATTTTCCGAGATTTAAAAATAGATCTGTCATAACATTGAAGCAGACGTCAATTTCAGTAATGGAGCCGAAACAAAAAACGCGTTCACCGAATTTTACAACGCAGGAATGCCTGTTGATAGCTCATTTGATGGGTGAACCCTTCAAAAATATGAGCATGTCTAGGCATAAAGTAGACAAGCACAGATTTAACGAACGTAAGTATCTATTTTTAAAAGTGCCGTATTTTTTGGAAGTCGATAGACAGGTAAGCGATTGTTTATATTTCATGGAATACTGTTATGAATTATGTGCTACTTTGAATTCAGCATACTTACATCATAGGGCTGTTGAAACACTATATAATCATAAATTGTCTCTAATATTTATAAATGATATTGGCTGTATCTTCAAAAACAAATATCACAAGTCACAAGTATACGACATGTATCATACCGTAATGTGAGCATATAGGGATATTTACACATTACTAAAAAGTTAATATTTGACATTTACTGCTTTTGCTAATTATCGGTTTTGAAAAAGGATAAATATCACATATAATACGGTTGCCAGTATATATCAAATTAATTGACATGTCAAATATTTATTGTCAGACAAAAATGTGATAATATGTCCGCTTTAATTAGCAAAAAAACATTTATAAACAAACGTTGCAGTAGTTATTAATTGATATTCCTTTGAAATATATAGGTATAACAAGTGCAACCAAGAAATTGGTGTGGGTTGATGTTGAGGAACAGTATAATTCAAGCCAAACGTCTGGGCCAAGAAAAGGCATTGATTTGCAAAAAAAATGGGAAAACCTCGTTTCGAAACACCGGGCAATTTATGCTGATTACCGGAGGGAAATGAATATGACAGGTTTGATTGATAGCATTGAAATAAATGTTTGTTTCAATTTTTAAATAAGAACATATTATATATATATACACTCGCCCTAAGCTCTAACGCATCATATTTAAATTGTCTAAACTTTCTTACTTCTGTACTAAATGTTATGAAAATTCATATTTCTCATCATATAGCATTATTTTTTTAGAGCATGAAATAAGTGATTTTTCTTTATGAGTGTTTATCTGAACTTATTAACATTTCAATTTTATTACTAAGCCTTTTACCCAAGTTTTTCCAATACATGAATTGACTTACATGTGGTTTTACCAATATATTAAAAAATACAATAACCTCCATTTTAAAGGTAGTGGGCCTACAAAGTGCAAGTGTTCCCTCTTAACTGAGGCAGTGATGGACGTTATAGGGGTGGACAATGTTAGTGTAGTTGGCACTGGTGCTGTTTCACTTGACACAACGTTTAATCAGTTGAGACAGTAAGTATTTGATAAATCTACATGTGAATGCTGGTTTTACCAGTATGATATTGTTAATTAATGTTTGATGTCTTCCTCGGTATACATGTTTATTGTTAAGGACCACAATGGAAATAAGGGATTAAATATCCCTTTTTGTGTCATCCTTTTTGTATTATGTATATGACATGTTATTATGTTTTTTTACATTGTAATTGCCAAGCGATTTTTACATTTATGAGAAATAAATCTGTTGGGTTCACTGTTCCTGAATTTTATTATTTCCTGGTACATTTTCAGGCAGCAAGATCAAGAAAACACTGTTGAAAGGTAAATGAATCATATTCATGTCATACATCATTTTCAATATAAATTTAATTATAATTTGTTATTTGGCAAAATAATTCAGGAATTTTCATTCAGAAGTAATTTAACAATGTAAACTACAGTATCTTTTGAAATAAGCATTGTCAAAATGATTTTTTTGTGGCATAATCACACAGTATTTATTGTGAAACAACTGAAAATGTTTTTAAATGCAATGTAATCGACTCAATTTCAGATCAGCTACTCTTTCAACATTTGATGAGTGCAGTGGATCAGCAACTGACACCGGCAGTGCAACAACAACAAAACACTAAATGGTACAACTTTATTAATCATAACCTGTTAATTTCTAATAAACGCGATAAAAAGTTGTTGAATAAAAATGTGAAAATCTTTATTTGTGCATGTCGATTCATTCAAACCATATGTATGGCATGGACTTTATTTAATGTAAACACAATTACTAAGTGCATTACATGAAAGATAGAGTACATGTACATGAAACATTCTAATTTGTTCATTTCCAATAATTCAATTGAGTTCAATAAAATTGCATGCAGAGTAACTGGATATTTTGATGTAAAGCTGAATGAGTAACTAAAAAATTTAACACAAAATCAAACATTTTCATATGGAATAACATGTGTTGTTTTTTCAGTAATTGTTGTCACTGTGATGAAGAGTTGCTTCAATTGAAGAAAAAGAAAATAAAATTACAAATTAAGGTGTTACAGAGAACCTTGGAAATAGAACATTAAAAAATAATAACGTTAAGTACATGATGTTTGTAATTTACATAAGAATCAGAAATGTGTATTGGCGATATAGTCTCTGAATCGCAGTCCTTCTTGAGGTCCATGAAATCCAGCTGGTGGTATATTTGGTGCATTGGCATCATCTATGTCTTGTATTAAAGGAATATTTCTGATGTTTCACCTCTATTTGTGTCATTGTCTTTTGAGCATAGGACACATGCATTGTGCGTGACACGCCATATCATCATGGTCAAACCAGCATTCGGCGACTACATTCAGTTGACCGCTTATGGGCTCGTCATGTATGAACACATGCAACTTGTTATAGCAAGAATGTCCATAAGTAATTTCGGTGCCTTTTTGTTAATAATAAACAATGAAGTTTGATTGATTCAAACAGGAAAGAATAACGACACTCATAAGTAATACAGTGTCATTTACATGTAGACCTATACAAGTAGAAAATTTATAAATAATTTCAAATTCTGTTCTAATTTTTATTTTCATGCACTTTTATATGTATATACAAACATATATAATTCAAATGCACATAATAACAAGAAATGTTAGTAAAAGTTTATGCCCTCTCAGGGTTTTTTGTCAAATTTATATATTTTATACAATTGCTTAAGTCCACAGTTTTGTCAAACTGAACATTCCAATTAATGGGAGGTGTATTGACCCTTTCACCCAGTGATTACAAACACATTATGGTTTATTTGCTACCAACGATGAATGTGTCATAAACAGACGTATAGGACAAGCTAACAAGAAATTTGTATAAAATATTTAATACTACTTTTGATCACTTGTAGCTTTATTGTGGTAAACTGAACGAAAAAGACGTCTGCTATATCGCCATTTTTTCTTTCCCGAATTTTTCCTCAATTAATTTCCTAAAAAGTTAAGGTAGCATAATAGGTGCCGTAACTTTTAAGGAGAAAATCGACCAACTTAAGGGAAAAAATACCCTTAGGAGTTTTATGAATAATAAGAAGGATTTCCAATATTTAAGGAAAAATCTATAAAATCTAAGGAAAATATATAAAACTAAGGGAAATTTTCTCCTTAGGAGCTTTATGAATACGGGCCCTGGGCCCGTATTCATAAAGCTCCTAAGGAGAAAATTAAGGAAATACCTTATCTCTATAAAATCTCCTTAGGGCAGAAAATCCTTAAATTTTCACTTAAAAAACACCTAAGGAATTTCCTTAGGTAAGTATTTACTTAAGGAAAATATATTCCTTAGTCGATAATTTCGTTCAATAACAATCGTTATTTTCGTAAATATTGGATTCCGGGAATTGGTGTTACTAAAAATAGTAACATCACGTCAGGATTCAAAATGGCGGTCAAGCAATTGAATGCGTGGAGCTTGTGAATATTCCTTCGATTTTTCGCCTAGCGGAAAGTTCTATTCACGAAATTTACGTATGGAAGGAAACATGATCACTTGACGGGGGTTTAACACTAGTGATATGGATTGAGATTGATATTTAACAATGTATCAGTTTCATTTTCATGTCGGTTCTGTTGACCTTGCGATTCATCGGATTTTCCGAGATTTAAAAATAGATCTGTCATAACATTGAAGGAGACGTCAATTTCAGTAATGGAGCCGAAACAAAAAACGCGTTCACCGAATTTTACAACGCAGGAATGTCTGTTGATAGCTCATTTGATGGGTGAACCCTTCAAAAATATGAGCATGTCTAGGCATAAAGTAGACAAGCACAGATTTAACGAACGTAAGTATCTATTTTTAAAAGTGCCGTATTTTTTGGAAGTCGATAGACAGGTAAGCGATTGTTTATATTTCATGGAATACTGTTATGAATTATGTGCTACTTTGAATTCAGCATACTTACATCATAGGGCTGTTGAAACACTATATAATCATTAATTGTCTCTAATATTTATAAATGATATTGGCTGTATCTTCAAAAACAAATATCACAAGTCACAAGTATACGACATGTATCATACCGTAATGTGAGCATATAGGGATATTTACACATTACTAAAAAGTTAATATTTGACATTTACTGCTTTTGCTAATTATCGGTTTTGAAAAAGGATAAATATCACATATAATACGGTTGCCAGTATATATCAAATTAATTGACATGTCAAATATTTATTGTCAGACAAAAATGTGATAATATGTCCGCTTTAATTAGCAAAAAAACATTTATAAACAAACGTTGCAGTAGTTATTAATTGATATTCCTTTGAAATATATAGGTATAACAAGTGCAACCAAGAAATTGGTGTGGGTTGATGTTGAGGAACAGTATAATTCAAGCCAAACGTCTGGGCCAAGAAAAGGCATTGATTTGCAAAAAAAATGGGAAAACCTCGTTTCGAAACACCGGGCAATTTATGCTGATTACCGGAGGGAAATGAATATGACAGGTTTGATTGATAGCATTGAAATAAATGTTTGTTTCAATTTTTAAATAAGAACATATTATATATATATACACTCGCCCTAAGCTCTAACGCATCATATTTAAATTGTCTAAACTTTCTTACTTCTGTACTAAATGTTATGAAAATTCATATTTCTCATCATATAGCATTATTTTTTTAGAGCATGAAATAAGTGATTTTTCTTTATGAGTGTTTATCTGAACTTATTAACATTTCAATTTTATTACTAAGCCTTTTACCCAAGTTTTTCCAATACATGAATTGACTTACATGTGGTTTTACCAATATATTAAAAAATACAATAACCTCCATTTTAAAGGTAGTGGGCCTACAAAGTGCAAGTGTTCCCTCTTAACTGAGGCAGTGATGGACGTTATAGGGGTGGACAATGTTAGTGTAGTTGGCACTGGTGCTGTTTCACTTGACACAACGTTTAATCAGTTGAGACAGTAAGTATTTGATAAATCTACATGTGAATGCTGGTTTTACCAGTATGATATTGTTAATTAATGTTTGATGTCTTCCTCGGTATACATGTTTATTGTTAAGGACCACAATGGAAATAAGGGATTAAATATCCCTTTTTGTGTCATCCTTTTTGTATTATGTATATGACATGTTATTATGTTTTTTTACATTGTAATTGCCAAGCGATTTTTACATTTATGAGAAATAAATCTGTTGGGTTCACTGTTCCTGAATTTTATTATTTCCTGGTACATTTTCAGGCAGCAAGATCAAGAAAACACTGTTGAAAGGTAAATGAATCATATTCATGTCATACATCATTTTCAATATAAATTTAATTATAATTTGTTATTTGGCAAAATAATTCAGGAATTTTCATTCAGAAGTAATTTAACAATGTAAACTACAGTATCTTTTGAAATAAGCATTGTCAAAATGATTTTTTGTGGCATAATCACACAGTATTTATTGTGAAACAACTGAAAATGTTTTTAAATGCAATGTAATCGACTCAATTTCAGATCAGCTACTCTTTCAACATTTGATGAGTGCAGTGGATCAGCAACTGACACCGGCAGTGCAACAACAACAAAACACTAAATGGTACAACTTTATTAATCATTACCTGTTAATTTCTAATAAACGCGATAAAAAGTTGTTGAATAAAAATGTGAAAATCTTTATTTGTGCATGTCGATTCATTCAAACCATATGTATGGCATGGACTTTATTTAATGTAAACACAATTACTAAGTGCATTACATGAAAGATAGAGTACATGTACATGAAACATTCTCATTTGTTCATTTCCAATAATTCAATTGAGTTCAATAAAATTGCATGCAGAGTAACTGGATATTTTGATGTAAAGCTGAATGAGTAACTAAAAAATTTAACACAAAATCAAACATTTTCATATGGAATAACATGTGTTGTTTTTTCAGTAATTGTTGTCACTGTGATGAAGAGTTGCTTCAATTGAAGAAAAATAAAATAAAATTACAAATTAAGGTGTTACAGAGAACCTTGGAAATAGAACATTAAAAAATAATAACGTTAAGTACATGATGTTTGTAATTTACATAAGAATCAGAAATGTGTATTGGCGATATAGTCTCTGAATCGCAGTCCTTCTTGAGGTCCATGAAATCCAGCTGGTGGTATATTTGGTGCATTGGCATCATCTATGTCTTGTATTAAAGGAATATTTCTGATGTTTCACCTCTATTTGTGTCATTGTCTTTTGAGCATAGGACACATGCATTGTGCGTGACACGCCATATCATCATGGTCAAACCAGCATTCGGCGACTACATTCAGTTGACCGCTTATGGGCTCGTCATGTATGAACACATGCAACTTGTTATAGCAAGAATGTCCATAAGTAATTTCGGTGCCTTTTTTGTTAATAATAAACAATGAAGTTTGATTGATTCAAACAGGAAAGAATAACGACACTCATAAGTAATACAGTGTCATTTACATGTAGACCTATACAAGTAGAAAATTTATAAATAATTTCAAATTCTGTTCTAATTTTTATTTTCATGCAATTTTATATGTATATACAAACATATATAATTCAAATGCACATAATAACAAGAAATGTTAGTAAAAGTTTATGCCCTCTCAGGGTTTTTTGTCAAATTTATATATTTTATACAATTGCTTAAGTCCACAGTTTTGTCAAACTGAACTTTCCAATTAATGGGAGGTGTATTGACCCTTTCACCCAGTGATTACAAACACATTATGGTTCATTTGCTACCAACGATGAATGTGTCATAAACAGACGTATAGGACAAGCTAACAATTAATTTGTATAAAATATTTAATACTACTTTTGATCACTTGTAGCTTTATTGTGGTAAACTGAACGAAAAAGACGTCTGCTATATCGCCATTTTTTCTTTCCCGAATTTTTCCTCAATTATTTCCTTAAAAGTTAAGGTAGCATAATAGGTGCCGTAACTTTTAAGGAGAAAATCGACCAACTTAAGGGAAAAAATACCCTTAGGAGTTTTATGAATAATAAGAAGGATTTCCAATATTTAAGGAAAAATCTATAAAATCTAAGGAAAATATATAAAACTAAGGGAAATTTTCTCCTTAGGAGCTTTATGAATACGGGCCCTGATCTATAAAAAAACGGTCCAAATATGAAAATTGCTAAATTGGTAGGCTTATGTTTGGACTAAGGGAGAAAACTCTCATATTCTAAATTTTAAATGAACTCAATCTGAAGTTTGATGAAATTTTAAAAAATCCTAGATGAAGGAAAACAGATTTAGATCTTTATACAGGTTTGATGTCCGACATTATACGTATTTATAGATACTAACTGGTTTGAAACAAATGTAATCTTTCCTTATAAAACAAGCTATTTTGAGAATTTTCTCAGATGTATCAATCAACATTCACATACTTTTAGGTTATGTTTAATGATATATCCCCTGCAAACAAAGTTTGGGGGGGGGGGGGTACATATTGAAATCACCCTAGCTGTGTCCGTCTGTGCCATTGTCCATGTACCTTGTTAGTGCATCTCCTCCTTAACGACTGGGTGGATATTGATGAAACTTTGCACAGATGTAGTACACTTACTGAGGATGTGCATGAAAAAACGTAAACAATACCAATTTTAATGAAGGAAGATAAATCCTGTCGGTCCTAAATGGTATAGGGGAGATAATCAAACTTACTTAGTTAAATAATATAATATGTGGTAACATACCTATGTTGTTTTTTTATGAAAACACATCAGAAAATATCTCTCATCCACAATATAATAACCATTTTAAAAGTTTAATGCAGGAACAATTTGGCTCCTCACAAGTGTACATCCTGAAGGGAAGTAGCCACAGGGAGAAGTCCATCTCACTCCGAACAATGTCAGATTGACATGTTGGAAACAGTTAAAAGAAATTGTCCAAGGCCAGAAGTGGATCTTGATAGTGTAAAAGTACACAAGTATCAAAGGATAACCATTTTAAAAATCCTGAGTGATATGGTTTTATATTTGTGATGAATAAGGCTGAAGCGTGATGTTGATTCTGAAGAGTTATGATGTAGAACCACATAGTAAAAGTGTCAGTGAGTTGAAAAGTGCTTAAATGTATTACTGATGGTGAAAATGTTTCACAATTCAACATTATCAAAATTCCATATTAGTTCTTATAATGCTGTGTTATTGTTCCATGTTATGGTATACGTGTTCCTTATGCTTGTTTAATATATACAATTTAGATTTATTGAAGTTGTGTTGATAGTTTGATACATTGTATTATGAACAAATACCAATTTTGTGTTATGTATCATAGGAACATTTAACACATGAACTAGCTTTAAATTACATCATAACTTGACAGTGTTATGCTGCTTAAATATTAATTATGAACACTTTAATCTCATAGTTAAAGATGAGGACTTTACCTTATGTATTTGTTCGACATAACAGTTCTTGTTTTCTTGTCTGAAATTATTGTCAATTTGTTAAAAATGTTCTGTTTAATGTTTAGTACTTATGTAGTACATGGATAAAATTTGACTTTACCCATTGACATGGAATATCCAGGAGGATATGCTGATGTAAAGGAGGGGGAAGTGTTATATGAATCATAACATTTGTTGACTTTTGTCGTTATTAAAAACACTTTCTGTTTCACAAGCTGCGTTATTTGTTAAATAGATAAGTATTTCAGCCCTTGAACACTTCTGACACTTTAAATGGCGTCGGTCATACACAAAATGTGGGTTTTTAAACCACATCAATGCAGATAATACGATTGCTTACATCGCGAAAACATGTGACAATCGGAATATGCTGAACGCATGACAAATTAACATGAACAAATATTCAGTTACGTTTACCATAGATCAAAGTGTTTCTGCTATTAACAATTTTTCGTCCCACACTGAACGTAATAATGCTAATCTTCTTTATTTACTAGCCGCTAGGAGGTTTTAGCGGAAGCTAGTTCCAGTGCTTGACAGACGATGAAAATCTAACCGAAGTCAACATAATGGCCCAAAGTGTTTTAAAGTATCTCATGATATACTGATTGTGGAACTGTGAAGCTTTTTGCAATAACATCAACAGGTTCTGAACAATTCCTATTTAGCGGATCGTTTGGCGGATCTACATACCGAGAGGCGCAAGCACACTAACAGTTCTAAGTTTAGCGGAACAAGTTCATTGGTTGTTCGAATCCGCTCTGTGTTGTGATTGGACAGTGCATCATTTGAAAGTTTCATGGCGGGATAAATTTCAATTAGATATCAAAGCGCTGTTGTCTATATATACGGGACTAAACTTCAGTCTGGAGCTATCCATCCGTCAAAACTGGCGGTGTTAATTAAGATTATCCGCTAATAACAGCCAGATTCCGCTAATAACATCTAGATTCCGCTAAAAAGATTAGATACCTACATTGAGACTTTGAGTATACCCTATTATTAAAAAAACTTTGTAAAAATTCGTTTTCTAGTGTTAAACTCATAATATCATAACATCAAAACTTGTAAAATTATCTGTTGATTTACAAATATGTTTCTCTATGGATAGATATTATAGATTAAATTACATTTTTCTAGTCACTTGTTAACTGTCATCATAACCTGAACATAAATAATTATAAACAAATTCAAACACTTGTAACAATAATTATAAATAGCATTTATTGTAATTGGTAGAGTTCTATTTCACATTTTTCTGTATGCATATAATATTTGTTTTTAAATATGACACATTCTTATATCTAATAATTTTCCATAAATATAGTAGTAGAAAATGACTTAACCGAATAAATGTACATGTTCTTTTCAGTAAGAGATGCAATTGTGATTGCCATAATGAAATTACAACACTAAAAGTAAAGAAAATGAAATTACAAATCAAACTACTGTAACGTCAACTGAAACAATCAGAAGAATAACATGTTCGTATCTGAATAGTTCAACTTATAAACACCATGAACAATTTATCTCAAATATGATGTATTTTGTCAACAAATTATATTGCCTATAACATATTATAAGTAACATTATTCGGCGTTGCTGTATAATATTGATTTTGTCAAATATTTTAGACCAATCACATGGGGCTATCTATGTTGCGATTAATCTTTATAAACTGTTTTGTTTTAATAAAAATCTATTTAAAATACTGCAAGGCATCATTCCATCTATGCTGTTTATCTTTTTTAAAGATATTTCTTGTTTTTCTGTTAATATTGATACAATTACCCTATTAACATAATTAGTCCAACTTATCTGTCCACATTGTAATGAATATATACTGCATAACTTGATAAATAACTGTTTTAGTGTATATTGTTTTATACATCATATTATGGATTCAATTTGATTGTTTCGGTTACACTAATGTTTATCAGCATATGAAGTTGTGTGGATGCCATTTTGTTTTTGAGTCTCAATTATTGTCACAGATCAGTTTAGCCTTGCACAGTTTACATGTCTTAGCCGAAAACAATAATTCACGGCACTCAGTTTTTCATATTTAAGGTAAGCAGTCCATCAATGGTTCAAGTAATTTCCCTTGTATATATATGAAAACCAAATAAATTAAAATATATTTAAATTGCATAATGTATGTTAAATTCAATTTCACAGCGGTTGCAAGTCATGATAAACTAGACAGTCCTTCACTTATTTATATGTTCAAAATGAAATTTTGCAAAAATCAGACGGTGAATGTCTCTGAAATTTGGATATAGTTGATGCTATACATTACAAATAATTTTCATGGAAGACAATATGACGGCCAACTGATATTTGGGGTTTTTGACATAGTCTATATTTTGATGTTCGCATGATATATTCCTTATTTTGAATATTTTCTGACACAAACGTGCCGCCCAAATATTTTGTTTTGATTTTTTTCGAATATTTCTGTGTGCTTAGTGCAAAAGTGGTTTCACTATGTGAAAATAGGAAGAAAATAAGAAAAAAATGTGATTTTCCATTTATTGGTATATTTTTAAAGGATTCAGTTTTTTCAGAGAACAAAACGGGCCATTATTTTTTTGTGGACGGGTAAACATTTTTTTTTAAATTTTATCCGCATTATTATATAGATTGAAACAACAACCGTTTCATTTATCGCAGACATTATGTCAATGATGGACTGATGGACTGCTTACCTTAACACACAAAAGCTTGTGAACTATCATTCTTTATCAATTGTTTACCTTTAAAAACTTGTATTGACTACATAATCTCTGTATCTCATGCCAACAGGAACATTCAAGTGTGCTTGGTTCTCCTGGTCATTATTTTCTTCATCTTGGACATCTGGCATTTGAATTCTTCTTGTTTTACATATATTGTGCAAAACAGCATACGCAAACACAATTCTGAAAAGTACACACTTCACCATTAGCAAAACTGCTACTCGTAAATGTATTTTGATTTCCCAATTTGTTTTGACCTTATTATCAGAAGAGTCCAATAATGTGCATATAGAACCATGCAATGTTACTGAAGGTTGTTACAAAACCATTTTGTAATAAGAGTTGATTGTACACCTAGTGCCACAAAAACAAGAGAAGACAATCCAACATCCCTTGTCAGTGGACAATGTTATGATGAAATGTATGTTTTATGAAGTATTCTTCATTAAAAAACTGTAGTCTTCTTTCATCTTTATCTTTTTCACTGTATAGTTCCACTATTAATATCAGTACCAATATTAATGATGGAATCTGAACCTCTGAGACATAATACTATCATTGACTGTATTAAAAGTAGACATATTGACCAAACATGCAAAGTTTTGCTGTCCACCTTCAAAACCAAATTCTCATACAAAACATTGCAGAAAGAAATGTCGCGTGTGTTTCAAAAATACCAACATTTAAATAGGAGAAAAAATCGTGTCAAAGGAAAAGAAAACCTTGACCGATTTTTGAATGCAAAATACGAATTTCCTGTACCGGACACAGTTTCTTTGGAAAATGAAAATAATAATAGTGTCACAATTGGTGACAAGAGTTTATTTGCTGCTGGTGATAATCGTGAATTAATTGCCGAGACGTATAAAACTGTAGCTGTGAAACTTTGTGAGGAACTTATCAATACTCAAACAGAAAAAATGAACAACATTTGGATGTAGGTGTACAGGAAAAAGATCAGTTGAATGAAAATTTTGAAAAATAAGTTCATAAACTTGAAAGTAAAAAAAAAGTTTTAAAACGATCGGCAAACCGCGAGAATTATCGGCGAGATAAATGTATGAAACTAGATAACAATAACAATTTTGATGTAATTGACAGACAGGCTCAACTGAAAACCTAAGTACTTGAACTGAACCAAATTTTAACTCTGAAAGATAATGAAATAAAACATTTAAAACAGAGAAATGGTGAATTGAAACTTGAAAATGATGAACTTAAAAAGAATTTGAAATTTTGAACTGTTTGATGAGCAGAGTAAAACATGTAGCCCCCTTACATTCATGTGTTTATTCTTTACTTGATAATCAAGTGTCATGTCAAAATGTAAGTAATGTTATACGATCTGTCCTAAAACTTTGTAACAAAAATCCAAATAAACTTCCTTCTCCCAGAGGAATTATAGCTCGTATTCAAGTCGGGGAAAAAAGTAATAGTTTGAACACTACACTTCATACAGACGAAGCATCCAAATACGGATCCAAGTGGGTTTTTTTTTGCAACACGGGATTCTGAGGGCAATTATATGGTTTTAGGACTCAGAGATATGGCCACCAAGTCGTCTAGTGCCACACTTGGCACTTTTAAGGAAAGTTTATATGATATTGAAAATGTTTGTGCTAATAAATCTGAAAGTGGAAAAAAGTTATTAACAAATAGAAAAAATACAATGAGTGACAGAGCTGCAACAGAGACTAAATTTAATAAATTATTGTCTGAATATAGGAAAGTGTTTTGCCTGATATTGTACAAAACTATAATAATATGCCTGAAGAGTCCCAGTTAGCAATAAGTAGGATGAACACTTTTTTGTGGTTTACATACCCTGGTGTATATGGCCGATGTTTCACAGAAACTATTTACGAAATTGAGAATCAACATTTTGACAATAATATACCGATTGACAATCCAACATTTGTAAAATCAGCCGGACAGTAAGACTGATAATTTCTGCATGCAAAGCGTTTGCAAGACGCGGCGACCAAAACAATGGCTGTCACCTACCATTTAAGATCTTTATACAAGACTTTCTGAAGTTATTAACATTTTGGCTTTGCCATTACAACCGTTAAAAGGAAACCGATTTAATAACTGTTTTCAAATACTGGGCATGTTTACTTTTAACACACCAAAATGATTGAATTTTTAGACAAGACAAGTGTCGTCAATGGTCTACAAGGAAGTATTTTACATGATTTGAAAGTCCCTTTCTTTTTAGCTGGATGTAAAGCATTAGGTCTTGTGTGTACATTTTTAACTACACCACTGTGGAGAGTAATAGAAAGAAAGGACATTTCCATTTCACAAATGAATGAACGTTAATTCCAGCTTGTAGAATTTTTGGACAATGTTACAAACAATTTAGAAGAATTCATGAAAGGAAATCAAATTTTATATAGTGATGTACCAGTTAAACAGACAAAATATATGACAGTCTTGTCAATGAATCTGATTATGACAATCATGTACATTTGATACTCTCCGTTGTATTACCAGCCCCTTTCAAAATTACTTAAACGTCAGTATGCTGATCACCTTCCTGGTGGACACCATGAAGAAATCAATGTATTAGAAACACAAAGTGTTAATAAACACAACACATTCCCAGAAATCATGTTCTCATATGTTGATCATATTTTTCCTCCAAACCCAAATAATACTCTTGCCCCCGACGCAAAATATCCTTCTCCCTAAATAAAATCTCTAAATGGCTGGAACATCAAGAACATTTTGAGAGCATAATTAAACAAAGTAGGTCACAGGTTAAGAAAGATAGAAATATATTTAAAATGAGAGAAAGTGTCATTTTGGCAAAGAGAATTGAAAAACAACAAGAAAAAAGAAGAAACTGAAAGAAAAAGGATAGAAAAATTAGAACTTCAAACAGATGATATGTTATTTTATGGTCTGTGGCAAAATGCCTAACAAGTTGATGATGAATTACAAAAAATAAAATCAAAAACAGAAAAGGCTTTAAGTCCAGTTACGTTTTAGAAAAATAATTTAAACAAACTTTGGGAGTATCCCAAATGTGTATCTTTTCATTAAATTAGTTGATGGAAATAGTCAGTTTAGGTGTTGATGAACTGAAATCTAATGTCCGGTTTCCGGCTAATATTCTTTCTTATAGGGACAAGCGGGGAACCACCGAAGATTTACGAACCGTTACGAATACAATCGGAAATGCACTGGAGTAGCCCGAGACCCGAAATTACGCTACGGCATCAGGGTGGCCTCACCTTAAGTCAAGTACTTTCGACAAATAAATCAAATATCTCAACTCCGTTTTATCAACGATGTCGTAAAAGAAATGCACAGGAGAAAGGGAAATACAAAACACAAACAGAAACAACAACCATATAGCCAACTACAGCCTTGGAACTGTCAGCAAAAAATACTGGGGGTTTAAATCGATTTAACAGCTAGCCAACCTCACACTTAATCGCTATAGGGGATAACGTGTTTGTAAACAAAACAACCCGATTCCGCGCATGCGCAGTTAACTGGTGGGCAAAAGGGTAAAAGGCGGCGGCGCCGTACTATACAACTAATATGGAAAGAAAGACACGGCGGTAGCCATTAATTTCTTTAATATTTGACATACAATAATAAATTTGGCATCATTTGAAAGGTAATGCTCCCAGCTTTCCCACGACATAAAAATAATGAAAATCAGAGGTTGTTTTGGTTTTCAAATTAGACTCTGAAAATGGGCATTTTTCCGTTTTGGTTCGAAAAACACGGCTGTAGGTATTTCAATTCTCATTTTTACATATGTGCATCAAATCGATACCAGATCAAAGGCTTCCAAAAATAAAAAATCAGTGAATTTTCTGCATCAGAATGTGACTTTGAAAATGAGCACATTTTACGACAAATTATTTTCAATTCGTTTAGGTTCGAAAAACACGGCGGTGGGTATTAGAATTCGTATTAATCAATTTATGTGGATAAAGTTGGTACCAAATGAAAGATAATGCACCCAGCTTTCTAACAATGTAAAATGTTGAAATGTGCGAGTTTTCCGAAAATAATTTTTTAATATAACTTTGACTTTTCTGTATGTGTATGTGCATTAATAATGTGTTATGTGTGAAATGCATCAATAGTAATTGTTAACATGTACACATATCTAACAAAGACAACAACGTGATATGTTTAATTGTGCGTCTATTTACCTTATCTTAATTTTACATTTAGCATTAAAACATATTCAGCATTTATTTTAGTGTCATTCATACACACACATATTAAGACATAGCGGTAGATAAATAAATACACATATATCACATGTTAAACAGTTTGTCAATCAACTTTGTCTTGGCTGGCGCTAGGTTGAAAGAGATGGTAGTCAGATTTGATAAACAATTAAATTGTATGGGAATAAATCTTTGCGACATCTAATGGTTTGAATGGAGTCTAATGGATTCTTGCCTAGCGCTATCCTAGATTTTTACGTAATACATAAAGCATATTATCATTGTTCGGCAGTGCACAGTCAACTTCTCTACCAATGACAAAGTCTACAAAGCCAAGACTCCGTTTTAAATAAGACTAAATTCCTGTACAAACTCACGTGATACCACTCAATTCTGCTTGATTTGTTTTCACACATCTTACAACACTTTTAATGACATCCGGTAATTTACATGTAGGCCTACAGATGTATTTTATTGTTTGAGACTTATCTTCTTTACAAGTCATTTTCATAACTTTTTGAAACGGTTCAGATTTGTCATTTTCTGAGCATTTTATGAGATGCATCCTCATAGCGGGAATATCAAATCGAACATTGGTGATTTCACGATTAAAGTTACAATGCACAAGTTCTGTAACATATGCACAACAATCGGATGTGTTTGTTTGCCTTTATACATCAGGTATTATCGCTTTTATCGCAAGTTTTTTATATTCGCCCACATACATTTGTGACAGCTGTATGCTGATATTTGTGTTCACAGTTCTGTTCTTTAAACTGTCTAAAACATAAACGTGTGGAGTTGAGTTTGTTAACACTCGCCACCGGGATATCAAAAACATAACATAAACGGAGCCAGTTGAATGTTTTTATACGACGTTACCCATTGGTAAACTTCCGTCCATCAGCATATAAAAATAATTGACACTTCTCAACTTTATTTGTATATATGTGTCTGATGGTGACAGCAAAAACTGATTGGATGCATATTGGACTCCCAATGGGCCAGACACTGTGAAATGCTGATAAGGGGGCTGAATAAGATTGATATCTAGGTAGTGCACGCCGGGGACACTATTGTTTATTGCATAACATTATATAAGTTGTCCAACCCAATACTGGCCTTGTTTCTGCCTCTGTTTCTGATTTTTATCATGTTATCTTATACCTATAATTTCTGGAATTTTTAGAAGTATGTGTTGCATGATTTATTGAAGATTTCGGAAATAATCCTAATAGTGTAAATTATTATCTGTCCCTATCTTGAAATGTCCGTCCCCACACTTAAGTATTTGCTTTAAAGACTGTAATTGTCAATTTTAAGAAATAATGTTTACTATATGAACTTCTGACATATATTATAAAATCTTTTGGATGATAATAATAGACACAATATCCTTATTTTATAAAAAAGATGACAAATCTTTGTATTTTTAGTTGCAGTAGTATAAAATAATTATGAAGTTGATTTTTCTTTCTTTCTGGACAAAATAAAAGTTGTCTATGTACATAAATATTTCCTAAAATGACTTTTATTCACACTTAATAATAGTATACATAAGGGGACGGACATTACATAGGTTGATGAGTCGACGAGTCCAGTTTTCCTGTCAATGGCATATAGCTACTGTTTCCTTCGATCTTAATTCTACTCATTAGGAATTCTGTGCCATGCTCTCATAAACCCTTTCCCCGCTTGTGTGTACAACCAACAACTATGAAAGACTGAATCATAACTTAAAGAATTAACAATTTAGATAAAGCGAATTAGCGTTATAAACAATATGGCGCTGTAACCGGATATCGACTTTCTGCCCACCAGCACAGTTTACATTTCTATAGCCGGTGCGTGTGACGTCACGGCGTTATCCCCTATATGGTCCTTGATTTCCAACATATATACATATATTGACTAAGTAGGCAGTAACTAATCATTAAAAGCAACCAACCATCACGCATATAACAACAAGACACTGTAACTAATCCAGCACGAAGGAACAAGCAGCCTCATTCTGACTTTGTTCCCTGTAACTAAACAAGTAACATAAGAATGTGAATTAACCCTAAAATTTCAAATTAATAATGTAATTTACAGTAAGGTCAACTCGATATAAATGTAGTTAATAATTAAAAGAAATATGTCTATTAAGAAAACTAAAACGAAAACACAAAATACAACTGTACCCAATGAATATTAAGATGTGTTATAAAACCGCATTGTAAAGAGACGAGATTCTTGGTAGTGTATAATAAAATATCTATGACGTCATAAAATGTTAATTACGTCATAAAAGAGAGAAAAAACGTAGCTACAGGGAACGCAACACACACATGACAGTGCCTTATAAAACTAATAAATATACGAGAGAAAAATTAAGTAGTTACAGAGAACACCACAACACAAAAAGAAACAAGGACAATACCAACGTAAACCCGAAAAAATAAATATAAGACGACACAACACAATCCCAAATGGGCTGGTCGATAGTTTTAAGATACTCCATAGAACATATCCTGTTAGATCCAGAGCAAAAGTTAATGGCTACAAAGTCCCGAACATAATCCCCTAAGACATTGTGATCAGTCATATCCTGCCATAACAAGTACGGTTTACAGATATAACTTCATTTAGTCTCAAAACATTAGTGTCCGGCGTGAAGTAAAAACCGGTGTGTAAATCTATCAAGTATTGATTTACTTAAAATCTTATCTGCAGTTGTTCTCATTATGTCAGGATTATAACCCTTCCTTTTGAACTTGTTAATTAATTTCACAAGACAGCATAAAAGAGAGAGAATACGTAACTACAGGGAAAGCCACATACATACGACAGTGCCTCCCCACGCAGATCTCCGGAAAAACAACAATCCACAAAACATAAGGCACTAAAGGAGGTCAAACGGTACACATATTAAGGAACTGAGGCACAGAAATGACCCAGCAGACCACAAGGAATAACTAGGAGAATCAAAGTGGACAGTAAAGGGAGGGGGAGGTGGGAATAAATGGATGGAAAATATCACTGGACAAGTCAAGATAACTGGCCTTAATAGGCCAAAATGGGCAGGAAACAATCTGAACACTGTATAAAGTGACAGAATTGCACAGGGGAAAGGGAAATACAAAACACATTCATAACACAAACAGAAACAACAATCATATAGCGAATTACAGCCTTGGAACTGTCAGCAAAAAAATACTGGGGGTTTAAATCGATTTGACAGCTAGCTAACCTCACCCTTAATCGCTATATGGTCCTTGATTTCCAACATGTATACATAAATTGACTAAGTAGGCAGTAACTAATCATTAAAATCAACCAACCATCACGCACACAACAACAGACACTGTAACTAATCCATTTAGTTAAGCCGAGACGCAGTCTAGAATACGGAACTTCCGGTGCGTCATTCTCCCGCTCACCTGTCAAATTCGTATTTATTTCAGCTTGGTAATATTTACTTGTATTCAGTTTCATCCATTTTATTCCATTGACGTGAAAAAGAGTAAAATGGGAGTATTTTAACAGTGTAATCAGATTTCCAACAAAATTAACGTAGCTTTCATGTGTAGAAAGAGGGAGGGAAACAAAATAGGCCTATACTAATTTAGACTAGATTCTGCAGTTTTTTCCTATTGGGTATGTATGTAGGTCTAGTTGAGCTCGCGTACCTGTGTCTCTGCATGTACAGTGACTTTACCAAGTTGTATAGACATAATTCGCTGCGACTCTCACTTGTTTGGTTAATGGTTGAAACTTGGTATCCCTGGTACCCCTTTCTATCTTGAAACAGTTCCAAACATTATTGCCTAACTTATTCAATTAATGAAAATACGTTGGAAATCAAGGACCATGTAGCGATTAAGTGTGAGGTTGGCTAGTCGTTCAATCGATTTAAACCCCAGTATTTCACCGACAGTTTCAAGGCTGTAATTTCTTTCTTTTTGTGTTTTAACTATGTTATATTTCCCTTTCCCCTGTGCAATTCTTTCATTCTATATAGTGGTCAGGTTATTTTCTGCCCAGTTTCGGCCTATTGTTGCCAGCTGTCTTGACTTACGTGGGGAGGCACCGTCTTGTGTAGGTGGTGTTCCCTGTAGTTACGTATTCTCTCTCTTTTTTTCCTGTGATCTTCTACATTGATTAATTCCCCCAACTGTTTGTCCTCTTTAATTCTCCTAGTTATTCGTTATGGTCGGCCAAGCCATTCCTTGCGCCTCTGTTCCCTTACGTATGTACCCTTGATCCTCCTCAAGTGGCTTGTGTTATGGATTGTTTTTTTCCCGGATGTCTCTGTGGGGAAGCACGGTCTTTAGAGTATGTTCCCTGTAGCAACTTATTCTCTTTCACAGAAATACTCATGTACAGGAACTAAATATACCGGATAGATTCGTGCACATTTCCATGAAAATAAAGAGTCGTTTAATACCAGATAAATCGAGAACAGCATGAATTGCAGCAATAACTAGCTTGTAGAGATGATATGTTCAATCAACAGGTCTTAACTTGCCTGTTCATATATTAGAACTTTTATGTATGTGGCGTTCCCTGTAGCAACGTATTCTCTCTCTTCTAGGCTTCATATTATGCAATTTAACATAAGTGAAAACGGACACAGCAGATAACCGGTAATAAGTGACAACTGAAAATGGGGTAAATGAGCAACAGCGGACACGGATACAGGTCTACATTATATTTATATAGTTCAGAAGATATAGTTGCGGACAATCGTTCTAAAGGTAATTCGTTTAATATTTGAGGCGTAGAATAACGTGAGGACTTGTTTTATCTCACGAGGGTTTGAATTGACGACTGACGTAAGCCATGGTGTTGTATCAATGAATACTGGCGTTTTACTGTATCGTCTTGTTTTTTATAGGTTCCATAATGCTAGCATTTATGCTGGAATGCTTGCAGCGTATCAGAAGGAGTTTAGAAACCCCAGCATCAAGTGCGTAATGCACTGCGGCTAAGTTTAACATTTTAGATACATGTACAACTCAGAAATTAACAAGATTTTCATATATTAGAGGCACTGCACGCCGGACACTTATGTTTTGAGACTAAATGAAGTTGAATCTGTAAACCGTACTTGATATGGCAGGATACGACTGATTACATTGTCTTTAGGGATTATGTTAGGACTTTGTAGGCATTACTTTTGCTCTGGTACCAACAGGATGTGTTCCATGGAATATCTTAAAACTATCGACCAGCCCATTTGGGATTGTGTTGTGTCGTTCGGGTTTACATTGGTGTTGTCCTTATCTCATTTTATTCTGTGGCGTTCTATGTAACAACTTAATTTTTCTCTGTATAATTATCAGTTTTATGACGTCATTAACATTTTATTTTTATGACGTCACCAATATTTTATTATACATATGACGTCATTTGACACTACAATGAAAGCTTTTCTCTCTATAATGCTGTTTTATAACACATCTTAATATTCATTGGCTACAGTCGTATTTTTGTGTTTTTGTTTCAGTTTTCTTAATAAACATTTCCCTATCACTAATTTTTAAGAATTGTTTAATTATTAACTTCATTATCAAGTTGAATCAAAACATTTTTATTCATATCTATTGGTAAAGGGTATATTTAAATTGGTCAAAAATTATACTTTTTGTCATTGTGAATATAGCCGAATATCGTATATAAAAACAGCTGAAAATAAACCAATTATTTGACTTCGTATATATATCCAATTTGGCTTGGCATTTATAGTAACATATTTTTTATGATTCTGTACTAAATGCGGAGCTCACTCTCTCCTTGTAATATTGAATTTTGTACTGAGTTAATATTTTGGTATTCTTAATGGCCGAAGTTTCTTCCTCTAATTTGTCTGTCTCTGCTTTTAATTTTTTAACCTCTTGTTTTAATACGTCAAGAGTGAGCTCATCCTTTCTCTTCATGAATGACCTCTTACATTTGTTAGTATTACATGTAGATTTTTCTTTTTCTGTTGTGTGCAGTATACCATCCAATCCAACATTGCTATTCATAACTGAAACTACAAAGAAATTAACATAATAGATATATTATATAAATTCATTCTACGGATGGATACCTTATCATTTTGACATGCACATATTATGTATGCTAATGATAAATGGATAGAAGGATGAATTGATGGAAGGATGGACTGAAAGTATGTATCAAAACATTACTTCATGTCAAGTATTCATTAAGTTGTTGCATATTATTTATTTCTGTCACAATAAACAGCAATTTCATTTATTACAATTATATGCAAGCGCATATATCAAAGTATGAGAAATTCAAATTTCCATATACATGATGTACAATGTATTGTGAAGATTGTTAATTTTAACATAACTTAATATAGTATGTGTTGCTACAACTTATTTACTTAATAATGCTGATGCTCAACGTTCATTGACATAGTTACATTCATGAACTGTTACAAATTGTACTACTATTCCTGGACATTCTAGTCCATATGATATAATGATGACTGTGGATTTTAATATAAACTGAGCATATGTCATCAACAAAATATTTGTTTCTCAATTTATATTGTTCGTATTATTTTACCTTCCTTCGGTATGAACAATTCATTTATAAAAACTATGCATGTGTACATAGGACACAGCTAACCAAACTGTGAGCCTTTGTTACAAAATCAGATGTTATTAATCTGCTCATATTTAGTGATTGTGTTTCCAAACTACCAAGTGAACACCTTAAAACATATGGTGATATGTCATGTGCCATGAAACCACAGATGCACATACACAAATCCTGGTTAATATTCCTTGAAAGTTGATTGACGAACAATGGTAAATCTGTATGCTCACACATTTTAGAGTATGTGCATATGAATTACATTGCTCATCATATACAAATGCATGGAATTGTATGTTGACACTTCAGTGGAATGACAATGTAGCTATAGCTATGAATTCCATTCTCATATATAACTTACTTGAATATATTTAATAAAACCCAAATAAGTATACAAGAAATTAGTATTCAAGGCATCATTATTAGTATTAATATCAACATTTGTGATTACCTATTGCATTATGTATATTAACATTTATGAGTTAATGGTCACATATATATTTTCAACATTTGAATTACATTTTTCAGAAACTGTAGTTGTCGAATAATAATTAAATAACATAAAATGTAGAAGAAAACATTGACTAATGAATTAGTTCATTCAACAATGTACATGTATTTAATAATGTATTGCCATTACCATTATCACTTCCTCCAAATTCTTCAAACAATTCATTAATTTGTACTTCCTGAAGAATGGAAGGTTGTACAATGGTGCTAGATGTTGAGGGAGCTGAAAGATATAATGTTGTGTACATAATAATCATTCTTAAAAACATAAGTCAACAATGTATGATATTTATACTCAAACATAACAGCTGTTCAAGATATAAGTATACATACAATAAATTACAATGTCAATTAAAATGCGGAAATGTGATGACATTCTCAATACTAAGTGTAATGATGAGAACCGATCATCGCAGAACAAATAAAGATAAATTCTTTAGTAAGTTATATATTTACTGGCATGTAATAAATGTAATGGAGAGAAAGTAAATGAAGTAATGTATTGAAGTTCCTGACATCAACACTTATATGACAACCCTGACACTATCAAAGCTTCACATAGTCTGTTATTACCTCTAGTGTCGATACCGAGCTGCAAGCCAGCTACACTGGGTGACGATCCAATGTAGCTGGCAAGCAGCTCTTCCGATTCTGAGAACTTGATGGTAGGACAAATTCCACCGCCAGTGGGTGGCCTTCTGGTCACGTCCAACTTTGACTTTACTGAAAAGACATTGAAGAGCATATGATTACAAAATGATAAGGCTATAGCAACTTCAGTTAATAGTAACATGTATAAAGTGCAATGAATGGTATAAGAATAATCTTCACTTAACGTGATGTCCAATGAATGATAAATCAACACATTTTATGATAGAATATCTGCTAATTCAATTGTGACAAAGCTGACTGGGTGTAGGCACAGGAGGATCTGTCATCTGGACATTAAATTTGATTTATAAAAAATGTTGGTAATTACAGTATGATTTTGTAGTTCTGTAGTAAATTGTCCTCAAGGTTGGCCCACACAGTCCGGAATTTCTGGATCTGGGCAAGATATCTGGGAATATGTACAATCAATGCAATATCATTAAGTTCAATATTCAATGTCCATGAATTGTAAGTATATTTGGAAATACAACTAAATGAACCTACCTCTAGTTTTCATATTTTCATATTTCTATTTTGTTTGGTCTCCGGTGCGCGGCTCACCAACCGAACAACTGAATAAAAAACATGAAATACTGTTAATAATTGAAATAATACAAGAAAGTTTGAAGCATACATTTATTTTTAGTTTTATAATGTACAGCAGTCACTTTAGTTGGAATACACATTTGTCTATCCATTTTGGGGGAAATACACTAGATAAATTGTGGACATTTTAATACTTACAAGAACAGGCTTTCAACAATTTTACACACAAGCCTTCTAAGCAGCATTTATAATATCAAGTGCCAAAAACACACACAAAATGTCCACAAACTGCTTGTGCTAGCATATTTATACGTCAACAGCAAGGGGAATTTGTGACCACGAACTTTATTGAAACAGACTATGTTTTTTCAACTTCTGGAATAATAACACGGTATTTATTTTTATCAGTCGTCTAAACTGTTTCACCAAGGTTAGATACAACAATCAATAACCCATGAGCATGGCCTTGTCATATTTTCACCGACAAAGAACTGATTACTTAGCACACTTATTAATACATACTGCATGTACATTGAACGTCGGGTTTTCCCAATCCCATTATAAAATTAGGTCAATCATCGTCAATGTTTACGGAAATGAAAATTGACAGTTCACAGTACTCGGGCATTGACTATGGCCGCTACTTCAGACCAGCCGGCCGTCCTCTTCTCTTTTCCCCTACTGGAGCCATTAAAAGCCCCGTACAGGACAGAAAATCTGTCCTGTACGGCCTGGATTAGCAGGATCTCTTCTGAGATTGACCAATTTGCAGACTTCCGCAATAACTCGACCATTGTCGTCTGCTGACTGATTTTACTCTCCGCGATTGAAGAGCACCGATTTTGGCCGCTTACGTAATTAATAAGTTACACTTACGTAAGTACGCGTTGTGATCCGCAAAACTCTGAACTCCACACTCAGTACTTACGTGAGTAAACGCTGAGTGCAGAGTGATAAGTATTGGTTATAATCCCGGGACCAACATAAACGATGACAAATATCAATATTCAAATATCAAAGGAAATAAATTAAGTAAATGTTAAACTCCATACTGCAAATGTTATATAAACAGTATAATATCCATACGATATATTAGTTACATACATAATAAATCATACTCGATCACATCGTATTCTGCAATCTATATTAAAACTGTAATCATTATACATTGCATAATTACAGGATTTCCAAATGTAGTGGGTGCCATTGATGGTACATTTATCAAGATATGCGCCCCGTCAGCCAGCGAGCCTGACTTTTTGAATCGGAAAGGTTTCCATTCTCTAAATGTACAGGTTAGATGATTATTGTGTATCTACTGTTTATTATTTGTTACCATTGTAATTAGAATTTCACACACAATGATCGATAACAATAATGAAGTATGTATTTTGACAACTGTATTATCATTTGTTGAGTATAAAACATGCAAGGATATGAACCTCGAATTTCTTAAATTTAGTTAAAAAACCCGAAGACATCCCATTGTACACATTATGAAAACTGAAATATTTCCAAATTTAGCTACAATTAGTTCTAAATACACCATAACATGGATATTTACACACATTGTTCTTTCAGATGACATGTGATGCATCACATAGAATTACCAGTTGTGTTGCAAGATGGCCAGGGTCGGTACATGACAGCAGAATTTTCAAAGAAAGTGCACTATGTAGAAAATTTGAAACAGGCAATAAATATTGAAATCAATAATTTGTTACTCTAACAATATAATGAAATATAATTTAACAAGTAACATTATTGTCATATACAGTTTGACTTTTGAAGAACATTGTTAACGACAACTTCAGAATTAATTTGTTGTATTTCAATTAAATTCAACAAGACAGTGTATGTACTCACAAAGCCGTAAGTAACACTAATTGTAAGTAATTATAGAAAATGTACCAACATATGAATTGAGTTATTTCAGGCAATTACGACGGAAATTTACTAGGAGATTCAGCTTATGCCTGCAAGACGTATTGCCTAACGCCATTCATCAATCCTACGACGACAGCACAAATTAATTACAATAGGGCACATTGTCGCACAAGAGTTGTTATAGAGCAGACATTTGGTATCCTTAAAAGACGTTTGGGTTGTCTACAATATGGGTTGAGGGTTAGTCCTTAGTAGTATTGCATCAAAAATCATTATTGCATGTTTTGCACAATTTCGGAATAACTCATGGCAACATTCTACACGAACTCGACGACACGGACATTCCAGATGACAATGAACCAGACAACATGCAAGACTTAACTGACAACGATGACGGAAGTTGCATGAGGAATGCATTAGCTAGACATTATTGTTCTTAATTGTATATAATATTAAAATAAACAGTATGAAGAGTCGATCATCTGTTATAACTGCTCTATGACAATTTTTGTGCTACAATGTACCCGATACTATTACTTTTAATATTCATTGTTGTGAATCAACGAGCTAAAATCAACATGTAAATGTCATTTACACAATGTAACCCATCTGTTATACATAAACACATGTATAATTCAAGGCCAGTATGTTATCTGCCTGTCAATTGTTTAAAAAAGGTGACAACGAATTAATACTCTTGGGTATGAAACTAATACCACTGTCCAGGTTACATATACAGGGTGTCCGAAAAGAAAGGTAACACTTTCCTACCGCCATAACTTTCATTTGTTACTATATAAACATACTAAAATACAATGTGATTCCCGAAGTAAGCTAACATTTTCTTCATTTATACTCGACTCCGGCCGACTTCATTTCTGAGAATCGTCTACCAATCGAAGTCTTTCAAATTTATACACAATCTTGTTAATATGCTTCCTGCTCACAGTCATATCGTAAAATGATATTTGAACTTCCATCACACGTCTTTGACACATTTTGTTTCATACCAAAATTTCACAAACTTGTGAAGATTTCAAAGTTTTATCTTTCTTTTCGGACACCCTGTTGTTGTGAACATATCAATTTATATAAACGTAAAATTTTATTTGTACAAACACCATTTGAGATCATTCATGAGGAGAAAGGCATTTCACACGGTTACTAATTTAAATTGTAATGAATTAGAATAAATTGAAAGGAATAGATGTCCTGTCCTGCCATACCAAACTGGATATACTTGTAGTTCCCAATACATGCAAAACTTGCAAAACAAGGACAAGACAAAAATGTCTGTTGAACGACACATACGAAATATGACACAGCAATATTAATTGTTAAGGGTTTATTTTTATTAATTTTGGTAGATGACACATACTCTTCTAATTGGGAATTTTTAAGATTAAAATCAAAGGATGTAGTGAATAATTAATCAACAATTACTAAAAAAATATATGTACTGCCTGTGAGAGAAAAGTCTCAATTTTTTTTAATTTTTGGCTTAACTGAACCGTTTTATTCATATCTATTGGTAAAGTGTATATTTAAATTGGTCAAAATGTATACTTTTTGTCATTGTGAATAAAGCCGAATAACGTATATAAAAACAGCTGAAAATAAACCATTATTTGACCTATTATATATATCCAATTTGGCATGGCATTTATATATTAACATATTTTTTAGGATTCTGGACTAAAAGCGGAGCTCACTCTCTCCTTATAATACTGAATTTTGTACTGTGCTAATATTTTGGAGTACTTAATGGCCGAAGTTGCATCCTCTAATTTATCTGTCTCAGCTTTTAATTTTTTGACTTCTTGTTTTAAAACGTCAAGAGTGAGCTCATCCTTTCTCTTCATGAATGACCTTACATTTGTTAGTAGTACAAGTAGAAGATTTTTCTGATGTGTGTAGTATTCCATCCAATCCAACATGGCAATTCATATCTGAAACTACAAAGAAATTAACATAATAGATATAGTATATAAACTCATTCATACAAATGGATACCTTATCACTTTGACATGCACATATTATGTATGCTAATGATAAATGGATAGAAGGATGAATTGATGAAAGGATGGACTGAAGGGCGGATCAAACATTACTTCATGTAAAGTATTCATTTAGTTGTTGCATATTATTTATTTCTGTCACACTAAACAGCAATTTCAAATATTACAATTATGTGCGTGCACATATATCAAAGTACGAGAAATTCAAATTTCCATATACATGATGTATTGTGAAGATTGTTAATTTATCATAACTTAATATAGTATGTGTTGCTACAACTTAATAATGCTGATGCTCAACGTTCACTGACATATTTACATTCATGAACTGTTAACACATTGTACTACTTTTTAATAATACAATCATTACACACATTTGATTATGATTATATTGGTCAAAATGATATGAGATAATATATTTACATATGTTGCACATTCGAGTCCATATGATATAATGATGACTGTGGATCTTAATATAAACTGAGCATATGTCACCAACCAAAAATTTGTTTTTCAATTTATATTTTTCGTATTATTTTACCTTCCTTTGGTATGTACAAATAATTTCTGAAAACTAGACATGTGTACATAGGACACAGATACCCATACTTCGAGCCCTTGTCACAAAAGCAGATGTTATTAATCTGCTTATAGTTAGTGAATGTGTATCAAAATTACCAAGTGAACAACTTAAAAACATACATATACATACAAATACATACAAAGACATATAAAGTCAAAGTCAGAATATCCTCCAAATCACAATTCACTTATACAAATATTCACTACATGTGCTTAAAAATTAAACCGAAACCAATCAGGATATAAGCATTTATAAAATGGCAACAAGAAATATAAACTAATTAAAAGTGAATTTTATCATAAAAACAATCAATCTAATCACAATGTCATCACTCCAATTGCAAAATTTTACTTAAAAGTCAAAGAGTCACTCAAAATCACGGAAAACTCAGTCATCTTTCCTAAACTATGGTACCTCATTTAAAATATCACTTACAGTTTCATTTTAATATTTTTTGCGTCTATAGGGGTAATTACTTCATCCAAGTCCTTCCACCCGACTGCTTTCTCTAAATTCTCCACAATACACTCCACTACCCGTGTAGGAGCACCTTCCTCACCCTTTGCAGCTCCTTTTAATAATAGGTAGTTATAATGTCTAATCTTAGAATCATTCTTCGCCTCCTTCTCGGGTTGTATGGTCTTAGCTCCTTCCAATGCTATAAAGTTATATCTATCCAGAAGGACACTCCTTGGGAGGTTTGGAAAAGTATGCAAAACCCCGTGTTCTATTACCATGCTTGTGTATTCTTGAGCTAACAGCTTCTGGTCCGCTGACATGCTTTCGAGTTTGCAGGAGGCCATGATATTTTGGTACCATACACATCAAACTCTACGTTCGCCTCCTTCCAATCCCTTTTGGCAGGCGGTGCTAGTGGCATACACCCCAGGGATAGCACCTTCAATGCCCTGGATCTGAGATCTAAGTAAACACCAGCCCCCGACGGACATGAGCTACTGCTCGACGAACTTGATGAACTAGACGAACTATCACTAACACTATAGGAATATCATTATGATTACATTTACTATTACCGTCATCCGTGTTCAGCACCAGTCTCCTCACCCAGCTCGACCTCATCCTGATAGTCCAACTCCATTTCCCAATCCCCCTCCTTCCGTGCCCGCTTAACAATCCTCTCCGCACTCCATCTATCACAAACCTGACCCCTCTTCCTCTCATCGCTCGTCTATCCCCTCTCCTTCTGGCATACAATTCAAATTCCCAACTTCACCCCTCATATCGCGTGCACTATCCTTAACTACCCTCTCCGCACTCCCTCTTCCACATACCTGACCCCTCTTCCTCTCATCGCTCGTACTGTCTATCCCCTCTCCTTCTGGCCTACAATTCAAAATTCCCAACTTCACCCCTCATATCTCGTGCACTATCCTTAACTAAATTGTCCCTATTTACATCTTCCAGTCCAGTTTCATCCCTTCCCATACCATCCCTTTGATTATTCCTTCCTTTCGCCTCTCTAACTGTCCATTCAACCTGACCTACAACCTTCCAGCCCCTATTCCACGCCTCCATTCTATCCTTCCTATCATTAAATCCCTTGACCCAATCCCTAACTGCCTTCCTCGCCTGATGTGCAGCCTCACTCCTGTAATTGGTGGGCTCACATAACTTCCTATAATCCTCAGGATATTTGCAAAAATAAAAAGCATTTGCCCTACTAAATAAGTAATTGGGAATGTTACTACTATGTCCTGACCGAACATGGACAGCCAAATCCTGTACCCTGGTGAACGTCCTTTCCTGTCTGCTGCACCAAGGACAGATCAATGACAACCGTCTGTGTGCTGATGAGATCAGATGAGTGTGCAGAGCAGTTCTACTCTGAAACATGGCATCGCATAACCAACTAGGATGCCTGAAAATATGAGAAACCAAAGACTTTCCAGTTACGGGTACAAAATCATTCTATAGAAATACTGAACATAATTTTTATATTTCATGAACATATTTTAACATTCATAAATTTCGGGTCCTTCCAATAAGGGGCGGTGTCAAGGCAAGGGATGTGAGGTCACGGTACTTCGTGAAATAACATTATAGCTGTTCCTATGGTTACCATGTCGCGCTGTCCGTTCCTGTGAGTCAATATTTTTTTTAAATATTTATTTGTATTCATACACAACTGTAATTATTAATACAAACAAAACAAATATCAATGTTTTATAAGTCGTACACTATTGTGCATTTTTTAATATCCAACGTGGAATTTTATTCCCATGGTAAGGATGAAGACGATCCACGTGAATGGCTTTAGGGCGTCCCTTCGAAGTCTGTTTTATCATGCATACTAAGTCATCAATCATTTTGGTGATTAAGAATGGACCCTTCCATTTATTGACCAGTTTTGTATTTATTCCTACTTTTCGTGTTGGGTTATGAATCCAGATGAGTTGTCCTGCCTTGAGCTCTCTTGTTTTTCCTCTCATATCATAATGTTTCTTCTGATAAGTTGCAGATTTCCTTATATTTGCTCTTGCGACATCATGACAGTTTTTCATCTTTGATTGTATGTGTAGAACATATTCATCCATTGACGAGATCCCGAGTTCCATGCAGACTTGTTGTAGAAATGTGTCCCAACCATGCTGGTTGTTATGGCAGTAAGCTTTTAACATTGATAATAGCGTCCTACTGAAGCGCTCCACTAGCCCATTTGCTTGAGGACGTAGGGCTGTTGCATGAGTTTTCTCAATTGTCAGGAAATCACACAAGTCCTTCATTAGTTTTGATTCAAAGCATGAACCTTGGTCCGTATAAAGTTGAAGTGGCACTCCAAATCGAGTTACAAAGTTATCTAAAAAGGACATTGCATCGATGTTTGGCGTGGCAATGCACTCAATCCATTTAGTGAACCAATCAGTTATCACTAAAATATATTTGTTTCCCGAGTCCGTTACCGGAAGTGGTCCCAATATGTCCATCATGACACGTCAGATGCGTAATAATACTTATATCACGAGGTGATGTCAATGATCAAATGGAAACATACGATTTCCGGAAGACCTAGAATAAAGCCAATCATATTTCAGGCGGAAAATTCCGTCTGATATGTAAACAGGCTTCCTACGCCGTCACAAATCTAGTGCTCAGACGGAATACCATTATAAATACATAAAACATACAAGGCAACATAATTATCATCAGTCGTACAAAAAATGACCATACAGTCCTTTGATAAATACTTCAGTATGGTTCATAAAGGTTATAATCCATAACGAACAAGAACAGAATTTCGTGACGATGGCGCGTTCTATACAAATCATAACAGTGAGACGGAAGCTGATAGTGGCGTATAGTGATGCTCAAGCCTGAATTAAAAACGGACAGTAAGTTAAATTACATGAACTATGAACGTAACATCGGGCTATGCATACGTATTAACGGTGCAAGCAAATGTTTTCGCGGCTTACACAGATTTGCATGTAACTGGCAGATTCGTACTCAATATTATTAGACCTCACATGATTAATTAAAATAAATGACCAAATTCATAAGTAACTGAGTTGCCTCATGTTACAATATGTTTCTGTATACTTTCCTCAAGAAAACCATGTCTTCATTTCTGTCATGCTCACATTTCAATTGTTATTTCTTTAATATTTTTCGGCGCAGCTGTATAACATTGATGTTGACCTACATGTTTGACCAACCAAATGTTGTCCTCGAAGCGGGTTTTTTAAAATCTTACCAATCAAATTTTGTTATGTAGGTAATGGGATGGTCTGTAAAACCAGTCAGCTTATTGATAAGTCAAAGCCGTTAAGTTCATCAATCGAGAGATATGCCCCCGATGTGTGGCTCGAACCTACCAGCCATAAAGATTAAGTACAATGTATAGCTGCCTTTCCTCAATTCGTGGGATTTTCTTAAGTCGACGGTAAATAAAACACGCGCATTTCTCAGAATAGAAGGATTGAATCATCAAACATTTTGTCTGGTCGTTTGTATAGAAGGGTCACTATTAAATTCGCGGAAGTCCAACTGTTATTACAAATCATTATTTCACACCCGTGTATCGCACATCGACAATGTCTCGCACACTTACCGAGGGCGTAACAATATCTCATGGTACAATGAATAAGCATCCCACAATTGAACTAAAATGTAAATTACGTAATGCAATGTAGCTAGTCTACAAATAACAGGAATCAAAGTATAGAACATGTTAGATTGGAATTGTATGGTACTGTTATAAAGAATCAGGATACAAAAAATACTGACATGATGTTGCATTATTCTTTAAAACAAATGCAGAGTTTATATTTGTGAGTTAGTTATATGACAAACAGTTTGAGTTAGAATACTTCTAATGTATAATGGTTTTTACTTTGGCATTCCAGTACTGATTTACAAGACACATCAAACATTGCTGAAAATACAATGTAAGTAATCACCTATGGATAAAGAATTACAAGTTACATACATATATAATCATTACATAAAGCATCACCAGCTGTTGTTCATGTTTAATAAAACAGATTGTTTTTATTTATCATGTAATTTAATGAAGGACAAACAAGTCAAATTACACACTTATACTTGCATTAATACAGCGAATTATTATGATAACATACCGTATCTTAGATTGGAGCAAAAATATACACGTATAACCTGACATTAGCTGATAGTACAAGGTACAAAGGGTGTCATACTCTGTAAACAAAAGCATCATGATATATAATTATGTGACGACAGTAATAAAATGCAATATTTTTAGTTTTTAACTGTATATGGCTGTGTTACTCGATATGTTTGTACACAAATATATTTCTCTCTGTATATACATGTGAAGTATATACTAAATAGCTGTTTGAAAGCCATTATTAATGTCCTCTCCTCATGATAGGAGATGGAGGCTCAAAATCAAGCATGCAAAAAGCATGAACCTCCCTAAATATGGAAATGAGTTTTGTTGTGATAGATAATACATATAAAGTAACTAAGTGTGACTACCCACTGTTTGCCTTGGTTGTGCAAACCAATGTTGGCCATTTTGTGGTTGCAACATTCATTACAGAAAAAGAAAAGTGAACACATCTCAAATGCTGTAGAAAATGTCTTTAAGACATGCAAGCATTTAACATTTGATTGTAATGAAGAGATTCAAATGTGATATTATGGCGAAGACAAGGACAAATACGTAATGAGGAAAAATACATGGTCATGACAAAACAAGAACTATACCCAGAAACAAGACTGACAATGGATCGAGTGCAAATTCAGGACACTCAAATCCGGAATCTATAGCAAAACTATCCAGGACACATTTGTATGACAATGCCACCCCACAAAGACCCCACCGGGCAACCAACTAAATACCAGGCACTGAGGAGGTGCAAGAGTAAAATGTATGGGAACAGGGCTACAAGGAATTCAGATAATCAACAGAGGAGAATTTAGGCGGACGACACGGGGGAAATGGATGGAATACTGTAGACACAGAAAAGGGGGGGGGGGGGGCTTAGTAACTGTTGTCACATTGTCTTCGTCTTTGTCGGAACCCCCATGTTTACAATGCATGCTGGGAGGAATGGTTACGTTGCTAAGCATTTTAAGAATATCGTTGTCGTCTAGATGCAAGATGAATAGTGTTTAATACAGTCCGATACAACCCTTTGGTACCTATTTCTATATTATTTGTAATTTTTTATCGTAATTACCGATTTTTAATTGTTTAAAACATGTAAATCTGAGGAAATGACGTGTGACCAACTTTTCGGTAACATGTGACCAATTGTTAACGCTTGTGACCAGCTTTTTGGTAACATGTGACCAATTTTTAACGCTTGTGACCAACTTTTTGGTCACATGTGACCAATTTTAACGCTTGTGACCAATTTTTGGTCACATTTTGCTGAGCAGTATAAAAGGCCCGATTTTATGACAAACTAGATCACTTCGCCAGTCCGTTTAATACTGCTTAATCTGTTAAATTCTACAAATGAATAATTTATAAAATTTTGATGTAAGCATTTGAAACTTTTAGTTTTTTTTGTTTTCCCAATAAAGTGTACCACGTTATTTTACGCATTTTGAGATTGTTTAAAGTAAATTCATTAGTGGAATCAGATTGTAAAACTCTCATTTAGATAGCCAGAACTTTAGAAATATATCCATACCTGTGGAAAGTCATTTATTTGTGTGGTTTATGGTATTTAACTGTGTAATTTTCTAGAACAATATTGTGGTATGTAAACCAAGTTCTTTAAATCTTCAATGATTGCATTTTGTCTGAATGTGCAGATTATATGTACAGCAGAGTCAATATACATTGAACCTGTAATAAACTGGATAACTTTTATATACGAGAGTTGTGATATCTTACCTATTTATTTTGAGTAAATGCACAACCCCAGTGATCAATATTGCACAGTAACATTCACATAAATATATAAGCACAGTAAGAAATACTAGCATAGAATAGCACCCTCACCCCAGAGACGTAACAATACATCACGGAAAAGGCAAGAAAGTCCGTAATAATAGAACGAAAGGGAAAAAAGAACATGAATATTGTATAAAAAGGGCTGCTCATGCAGAACTTAACATACATCAATATAGATGTATCCACACTACACAGATATCCCCGCTATGGACTTTCAAGTCAATATAGCCCAGTCAAGAAAATAACATTTTAGTCAGTGACATTGAACCAAGGGGACTGGGTGTTGCGCGCGACACATCATCTTCAAATGTTGATCACGTGTACCAAGTAATTTTGAAAGTCCTCCGTCGGTAATGAATTTATAGCCCAGACAATAAAATGGCATTTTAGGGCAAGTGACCTTTACCTTGACCATAAGACGATGGGTGTTGCACACGGCACATCATCTTGTTATACTGATCACATGTGCCACGTTATTTTGAAATCCCTCCATCAATAATGAAGTTATAGCCCGGACAAGAATCCGAACACACGCGAACAAGCACGTGCCCAGACAGGTGCAACTCTTAATGCCCCCAATATATTTATGGCGAGGGCATAAATACATTAATAAATGTAATATCCACACAGCGGTTTACAGCTTGGAACTGGCAGTAAAATACTGGGTGTTTAAATCGATTTAACAGCTAGCTAAGCTCACACTTAAACGTCATTTGGTCATTGATTTCCAACATAATTATACATATACATTGACAAAGTAGGCGAAGTAACTAATAATTAAATGCAATTAAATACAGTTTATAATCCATTACGAAGAAACAACCAACCTTATCTGAACTTGTTCTCAGTAAATTATTTACATAAGAATGCTAAATAACCACAACATCGTAAATAACAAACCTTATGTAGCTGTCACACTACACCGTATAGCGTTAACGGACGCCCAACGTATATAAAATTGCGGCAGAAAGTTATCCGGTGACGAAAGGCATCCTCCGCTGCTGCTCGGTGCTCTCGCGATCGGTGTATGGGGCGCATAAAACGGACAAAACGCACAATGACCGCACGATCAACGCACATATACAGGACGAACAACGTTCAATTAACGGACATCACCGTACTAGTAACGGACTTGTACCGCGTTAAACGTAAGCGCAACGCATGAGAAACTGACAAAACGTTTGACGAACGTATTTCTACCGGTCACGTGACGGACAAAATGGGTATAAATATTCCGATATTTGTTCCGGCACAATAGTTTCCGCTCGCTTAGACATCACACGTGCTGAAGTAATTCCAAAATGCCAAAAGTGAAGTCTACGAATGCTGGGAAGGGTAAGGCCAGAGGACGGAGGAAGGCTCCAAGATCACCCTCTCCTCCCTCTGATCGTAGTGACGTTGTTGGAGAACAGACCACCAAAGAACAAGATACCATTCAAGTTACACATGTAGAAACCCTGTCTTAATCTGGAGAAAAGTCTAGTCAGTCAAGAAGCTCAGTCCGTTATTTATCAGTTCCTATGCGTTCCTCGTCAGTTATCGTCCGTTAAACATACGTTGCATGTCCGGTAGTAGTCCGGCCGTGAATCAGGGTCACCGGACAAGAACGGAAGCGAACCGGACAAGTACAGAATAAGGAACGCACGAGTAACGGACAAAACGCATAGAAACGCATTGCTACCGTACATATAACGGACAACTTTGTCCGGTGGTGTACGTTCCAAATTTTGAACATGTTCAAAACCTTCCACCGGATGGAACGAACATCGCCGGACGAGGAGCGTAGGCACCGCATGAGAAACGGAAAAGAAACGCATGCGAACGGACACGAACGGATTGAAATTTTTGTTATACGTTGGACGTCCGTTAACGCTATACGGTGTAGTGTGACTGACCCATTAAATAGAGTTAACCAGGACAGTTTAGTTCTTAATTAGACCCAATCTTAAATACTGGCGACGGAAAGTGAATTTGAAATAAAGACGAATAGAAAGAAAAATATTTACGACCGACTGTATTAAGATAAAATTAAGTAGTTATAAAAAGAGACAAATGACGTCATACTAATAGAAAAATACCTCCGCGATGCAAGCTGGCCAACGTAATTAATACACCAACACACATCAACATTAACCTCAATTATTCGACAATATAGTAAGTATAGTCCAGCTGATCCGTGCAGATTTGTAGAAGAATTGTGGGTTTGATGATAAAAGCATGAGACTTTCCACAACTGTAAACATGTATATGGTAGTCAATATTAGCTATGGACCCATTCTGAAAAATCCAAAATGGCGGAAATTTTCAAGATGGCCGACAGTCGCTGTAAATTACAAAAACATTGTAAAAAAAAGCAAAGAGATTTGAAACCAAATCTTTTCAAAGTAACTAAAATGTAATGCATCATTTCTGGTAAGTAATATCGCTATTTTGAACTGTTAAATAATAATCAAAATGGCGGAAAAAAATCAAAATGGCCGCCAAGAAGTGAAATGAACAAAAGCAAAACTGCTAATAACTTTAACTAATTCTTCTATCAAATTGTACTTTTCAAACACATTCACACACAAAAGTATTTTCACATCAGCAGTTGTCCAAATATATCTCTTATTAATAGGCCATCTAGTCTCTGTCACACTCCCCGCCGCATTTACACAGCGCCGTACATAACAGCATTGTCCTCCCTCACGCATCTTCCACGACATCCATTTTCTATCTTGCAGCCACACTTAATCAGCTCGTTACAACAGGCTGAAGCTTGTTGCCAGGATGTCCAATATGGTACCCACATCTGTGATTTGTCTTCTGCCAGCCCTATTCACTCGGAGAAGCGCCCTCGGGAGAAGGTTCTAAACATTTCCCCCAACAAAAGCTTGCCATGTAAACTGCTCGTTTTGTGTGTTATAGTAAGGCAAATTCTGTTGGAGGAATGTTGTCTATTGCCCTTCCTTTTCTGGTGAATAGATCCTTCCTTGCATCGTTCACCTTCATACATTCACTGGTTTTTTCATACATCAGTATGACATATCGCTCTATCTGAAGCATGAAGTTGGAAACAAGATTGGGTGATGTGGTTCTACTTAATATTTCAAACACAGGTGAAATCTCTCCATAAGAAGACCATGTATCCCATCCAGTGTTCTTTCCCTTGTAAGAAAACGACGAGACTTGATCACAACCTGTAAAGGAATGAAAGAACAAAAGTCCCCGTGACCTTAAAGGTCCAAGACTATTGGCGATGTCATGAACGGCCAAATATCTGAAATTTTTGCCAGCTCCAAAAGCTATCCAAAACTCACGTACATCAATTTCATGAACAACAGAAATAGCAATAACTAGAGCTATCACTGAAGGTGATTAATACCCCCACAATACCGCTTTGTCAGACATATTTTTGATAAATTCAAAGATGGCCGCCAGTCAAGACAATGAAATTATCTATCACTATCTATCACTACAGGACCACAATCAGAATGTGCCGACAATATACACAACTAGGCTTGGTAGAAATAATTCATGGAAAACCATGTTATGTGACATGACGGAACAAGTGGTGATTCCCATATAGCCCCCATTGCATATTTTGAAGTGGGGTTATAATAAGAATTGTGTACATTTTAATATTTCGGAGGTGATATGAATACCACAGTATGGGAGTCAGGTCAAAATCAATAAAATAGAAAAAATGAACAGTAATATATAGCACTTTGTCACAAAGAAATATAATGATACATTCGACTAGAGTATGAACTAGTAACACCAATATATTTGATTTTAACTCCCAAGATCTGAACATTTTGCATTCAAATTCGAACAAATATAGCAACAAAGCGTATTAAATTGATACAATTTATATTCGCAATCAAGACATTTTGTTCCATTGTCCTTGACTGCAGTTTCACAGATTTAATCAAATAATCAAACTACCTGGATATAACATTATATTATGCCTTATTTCAATGGATTTTAAAAGAAATCCCGTTATTTTCACTGAAAGGCGAGTCTTCAACAACAAAAACAAACCATTTGCTAGTATCTGAATGTAATAAACCAAAAATGCTGCCAACAGAACAGTAAGAACTAATCAACAGTTCCTGTGAAATAAAAAACTGAACTTGTATAGAATTGCTCACAAAAAGCTGGGCAAAATGGAACTAAATCAATGCAAAATATATCAAACAATATGCTAGAAATAACAGTTATTTTCACAGAAAGATAAGTCGTTTACAACTAAAAACAAACCATTTGCTAGTAAGTGAAAGTAAGAGAAACTATTTTTAGTAACAGTGACCTTGACCTTGGCCCCACCAGCCCCAATATCGAACTTGACCTGTATCTTCTGATGTTACACCTGTGTACCAAAAATTTTTCAAATCTGTCTAGCCTTTCATGAGTTATCGTCCGGAAACCATGAAAACCAAGAGAAACTATTTTTAGTAACAGTGACCTTGACCCCACCAGCCCCAATATCGAACTTGACCTGTATCTTCTGATGTTACACCTGTGTACCAAACATTTTTCAAATCTGTCTAGCCTTTCATGAGTTATCGTCCGGAAACCATGAAAACCGACCGACCGACCGACCGACCGACCGACCGACCGACCGACCGACCGACCGACCGACCGACCGACCGACCGACCGACCGACCGACCGACCGACCGACCGACCGACCGACCGACCGACCGACCGACCGACCGACCGACCGACCGACCGACCGACCGACCGACCGACCGACCGACCGACCGACCGACCGACCGACCGACCGACCGACCGACCGACCGACCGACCGACCGACCGACCGACCGACCGACCGACCGACCGACCGACCGACCGACCGACCGACCGACCGACCGACCGACCGACCGACCGACCAACAAGCTCACTCCTATATACCCCCTCAAACTTCGTTTGTGGGGGTATAATTACAACATCCGTATCAACAGTCCGCAATATAACTCGTTTTAATTCTTCTCCTACAGCATCATAAACATGCAGCATCATCCGCGTATCTGCTTCTTCGTGTGTGCACGGTGATAATTTACTAGTATCTTTAGGTTGTCGGTATAGAACATCAATTCCTTTCGTAGTTATTACCTGTTTCTGTTCATCATATCCTGTTGCGGAACCTATTAATTGTTCAGCTAAATGAGTGAACAACTCAGTTTTTGTCATTGACCCTAAGAAATGCCTCCCAGTTTCCTGGTACTCTGGAATCTGGTAGGACACGTCTTCTCACACCTTTTCCTACACTATATAAAGTGAAATCATTGCACAGGGGAAATATACATTATTTAAAACACTAAAAGAAATAATAACCATACAGCGAATTACAGCCTTGGAACTGTTAGTAACAATACTGGGGTTTTAATCAATTAAACAACTAGCTAACCTCACACTTTATCGCTATATGGTAATTTCCGACATATACACATAAACACTGCTCATTTATATCAAATCAATAACCTAATGTAGTCAATCGGAAATATAGTTAATAATTAAACAAATTTTGAATACTAGTGATAGGGAAATGGAATAATAAGACCAATAAAAATCTATAATAACAAGAAATATCTTGAAAAAAGATGGTCGGTTCAATTTGAAGAAAGATTTGGTGTGCAGAATAAAACGAGTGGCAAACTGTCACAATTGTCGCCCGTCATAAGTCAGAGTTAAAACAAGACAAATTTTTGGTAATTTCTAAAATCAAAGGGTGACAACTCCCGAGGAACTTGAGCGATATGGCTGGTTATCGAACTTATATTATGCCCACAAACATTTTCACCAAGTTTGGTAAAGATCGGATGAAAACTCTTTGACTAAGAGAGCGGACAAGGCTAATTTGGCAAATTTTCGGTAATTCAAGGGCCATAATTCAGAAGTGACTGAGGCGATGAGGGTGGTTATTGAACTTGGCCGAGATATTATGCCTACAAACATTTTCACCAAGTTTGGTAAAGATCAAATGAAAACTGTTTGACTTAGAGAGCGGGCAATATGTGGACGCCGCCCGCCCACCACGGGTGTTCCCATAATACGTCCCGTTTTTCAAACGGGCGTATACAAAAAGTTACGAGATGAAACGCTTGCTGGTTACTCCAGATCCATCGGTAAATTCACCGAAATTCTGTGGAATCACAACGGAATGGCGGTTTTGAGAATTCTCATTAATGGTGTTATTTAAATATGGCACATTTGCGATTTTCAGCTAAAATATTTATTTATTTTTGAACATTCAGTGTTTTACTCATCATTAATTCAACACATATGGTGATTGTTAATCAGGGAAAACAAATGTGCAGAAATACGACGTCTTTCATCAGTATGGTGAAGCAACTTAAATCATATTTTAAATACATTTATTTATTGATCACTGTCTTTAATTAATATTTGTTTGAGGTAGTTTGTCAAATATCCAAAAAAGATGACTTAAACGGGTAGTAAATGCTTGTCACGATACCGTTGTAATTACAAATCTTACACTTACACGGCACGCAAGGTTACATTAATTTTCGTCACACTTTTTGGCAGAGTTTGATTTCTAACTATAAATAGATACAAATTGTTTAATAAAAACAATAACATATGAAAACAAATGATATTTATCACATAACTTTGTAAACAATGTCACCTAGTCAATACTAAAGTAAAATCATCGGAGGAAGAACAAAAATCTATGCCACAGTGAGTCTGACACTATCACGCTCTCAATCATTTGTACTCGTTTTCTCGGAGGATGGACTGCTTCAGCATGTAGGCTATTATAATAGATATTCACATAAAAAGTTTCCACTGTGGATGGACAGGTCACAGGACCAGTGAACAAATTGTTGATACCTCCGGACAGGCTGAAATGTGCACTCGCATCGGATTTGCATGTGTTCAGCTCGCAATGGTTAGAATTCGAATAAACTTCCGTTCATGAAGCTTTTTGACTTTTCGACGATTGCAAAATGCTACATTTACGTCGTAGACCGATGCTCGCAAGTCGGCAATGTTTAATTGGGTTTCTGACAGTGCATATCAATGTATATGATGAGCCCCAAATTTACACAAATAGTCCAGTAGTGGATTACGAGAAATAATGCATATGTTTTAATCACTTGGGCACACCATATGTTATGTGATAAAGAGATATCACTAAAACTTTTTTTTTTTTTTTTTTTAGATTGGTTAATTTTTACTTTCTCCGAGGTTTAAAATATTTTTTTTTTTTATGTTTTGAAACGCAATTTTCTCGGCATGAGAGTAGAAATGTGATGTTCTAAAGACGTTAATTACCATTAACATTGAAAGTGCAAAACTACAGATAAATGTCAATGTACACTTAGCAAAGGTTACTAGTACTCCGACAAAAAATCACTAAAACTACTATTTCCTACGGGTGTTGGAGTGTACAGAATGCGGATTTCTGATGAGGGTTCTGTTTGGAAGCACTGTTTGTCCTCTTTGATTCTCTTAGTTATTCCTTACGGACGGCCAGGTCGGTCCTTGCCTAGCAACTTATTCTCTTTCTTTTATAACTTAATATTCTTCTAAGTCCATTTTATTGCTTGCCAAACGGCCGCATAGTGCACACACTGAATCCCTTGCTTTAGCAGTCAAAGCACAATGGATAAACTGTCTTGAAAAAAAATTCAGCTCCATGTCAGTTGCTGACCCAGGAGATCCACAGTGGTTGCTCACCCAGAATTACGAGAAAGCTGGAAAGCTGCTATTGAGCCAGTCAAGCAAGTGGTAATGAATCGATTTAGCAGACTTTTATTGAAAGGTGAGCGAATTAATGTGGCAAACCCAGTAGGAGATGAGGAAATTGATTTCCTTAAACAGCATTTAGACTACATGTTTCCAGAAATGAATACAGACCGTCTGGTGAAGAGTGAAACACACAAGGTTCAATCATACTTAAACTGGATCGAAAAGCACTAACGGCGACGACAATACTGCTTCCAGATTACATAGTGCGCATACCCAGACTGTTGTTCGAAGCCCAGTCAGGAACTGTCGTGGTTGCCAGATCCATTGCTGATGGAAGGTGGAGAACATTACATAGCATTTGAAGACCTGTATGGGAATGAAACAACTGAAATTGACCGTCCAACTTATCTAGCTCCAAAGAACAGGGAATGCAGTGCACAGACTCAAAAAGCGAAGAAGCAGAATGTACACATTGGAAGCTGCATGCTAGGTTGCACATGGACTGCAGTAGCCCCATGGAGACAGCATATTACAGTGCAATTCATTATGCAGTAGCCCCATGGAGACAGCATATTACAGTGCAATTCATTATCAGTCTGGAATAACACAGGTTGACCGATGCTACTACTGTGTACACTTGTGGAGAATTTGTTCAATATCGTATGTTGACTTCTCGCGGGACAGTGAGCAGTTCTGCAATCCAGTATTTAGTATGGACATGATGCGCTCTGCTGGATTTATCCAACTATAAATCACATTGCATTTCTTTTTGTAGTCAAATAACCTTTACATGCTCAACAGCAGATACAATTACCTATTTCAAGTATAAAGGTATTTGACATGATATCATACTATGTGTGATAACGGCACTAAAACTAGCAACATTATAATGTTATTGTCATCATTGTAATTGTTCTATTCATAGTTATAACGGGAGAAAAATTGTTCTAGTCGAGCAACATATTTAATACATGTTTGAATTCTTTATTACAGCTCTTGACACGTTTGGGAATGATAGTGAAAGTGATGACTCGCCTATATTGCAAGTTGGACCGTACGTCCTTACTAGAAATAGTTTTAAGTACCTGAAGAGTACTTTGTCAGATGACGCAAGTTTTTAAAGATATTTCTAATTATTCTTAAAATAGTCTTAGTCCAATATTAACTGATATTAACTTTGACATACCTGGTAATCTCTTTAATCATACATATGAATTATAAATTTTACGTAACCAAAACCAATTTTGCTTGTTTTTCCTCTCCTCTTAAACTATTACACTCTTCATTGTAAATAATACAAGTGAAAACCATCAGCACCATGGTGTCAAATATAATATATTTAATTTTTAAATTTTTAGTTTTACACTCGCAACAACAACAAAAGTCTTCGGTGTGTTCCAACAATTTTTTTTAATTCTCGGGACGAACCTCCACCAAACCCCCAAATCTATACCTTTGAAACTAAACAGATGAGCATCAGTCACCCGCAGGCAGTGCTTTAGTTTTTCACTGTACGTGTGTGATATTTCAGGTTATAGATGCTTATATGACCCTCATGTTGAAAGATAAACCAATTTTGTATATGAATTGTATCACAGCGACTTCAATATTTGAAGGACGTCCTCAGGTTGTGAATTTCATAGCAAGGGTGTGTATGCATTGAAGTAACATTTTACACCAATTCTATGTAAACAATCCGATTTTACAATTATTTCTCCTTACTTTTGTCTTGATCATATAAGTTTTTCTTAAAAAAAACATCGCATAAACAGCTCAATGGATTTTGTTCTAAATTCACAAGAATGATCCTCAGGTGGCCCTCTTTCAAAGTTGAATTCATGGTTCTGGTCTGCTACATAAGTAGGTCAAAGGACCTTAAACTATTTTTATAAGCGTAAAATATAAACAAAATCCCTTGAGTATTTTACATGATTTCATATTCAAATTCTCTTTGCAAGATAGTGTACTCGGCTATGAATTGTGTATGGCAGAGTAGAATGAAGGTGCGCACTGGGTGTTGTTGGTATGTATACATTTCTTTTTAAAATAATGAGCTGGTTCACTAGCAGGGTTCGCAGTCTTACCGAGCGCTTAAATTTGATCAACTGTGTTAAACACTGCTTATAAAGTTGAATAAGTCCTTGAAAATGCTTGAATTTAGGTCAAATGTTCTTACATTTCATAAAACTTCACAATTTTTTGTCTTACGTATATAACTGGCTGAAAGTGAAAGATAGAAAATACTCGATTCTGTTTGAAACAGCAGAATGGGGATTAATCCAGTAACAGAGCTAAATCACTGTTCATGTTTCATTGTTCACTGCATTTAAGATGTATGAGCTTTGTATATATTTATATTTGTGTTCCCCTGTCAATGCAGTTCAATTATGTCACAGTAAAGACACAATCACAAGTATGGATTGGTAATTTCTGACATCTAACCAATGTCAGACGTTCTATTAAATATATATGTAACTAAGTAAACACAATATAAAGCTGTGAAAATGATACTACATGTACTATTATTAGTGTGACATAAAGTTGGAGTGGTTATATGTGTGTCTATGCACAAAATAGGATGGGAAACTAGTTTCTGCCATTGATGTTCGATGATCAATGATGTACATATGTTTAAAACTGAGAATAAAGTGATTGAAAAGTGCTTATTTTCTTCACATCCAATTATGTAAGAACCCTGAATTTAGTTTCCTTTACATTTATGAGAAATATGTTTCTTTTAATACACTGTATACTTGTATGGATTCTTACATTAAATTGGAATGAAGTTTTCTTTCTTGTTGAAGATAATTTCAGAATGCAGTATCACCAGAAAACATCATAAGGTTTTCATATAAAATAAAGTGACTTTTTGTATCTTATGTCATTAATGTTTTTCCTGATCATTTTGTTTTTCTATCATTTCAATTAATTTTTATTATAAAGATAACAATACCTAAAGAAAGACGTATAATCTATGTGAATCCAATGGGAGAGAATAGAAGGGTTCAACACCAATATTTAGCACATTGGTAGTAAGTGAAATGTAGAAGATGTATTGGCACAACTGTTCACCCTGATGTAACAGTCGGTCACACACATGACCTCTGTCTGTAGTTGAAAGGTCAAAATCAATCTTACAGGTCAAACATGAAGAAATGGGTACAATAGATATGCACTCATCTCTTGACAATTACCGGGCTTGACATATTGCCTTCGGGCATCTAGTTTTGTTATAGTTTTATATTGAAAATGCTTCGACAGAATAACATTCTTAAAATATAGATTTATCTATTTCAAGTGTGTTTGAACTTAATATTACTAGTCTGATAAAAAATAGTTATTCTTTGGAATCTATTTCATGAAACTCCTTTTACTGAAAACCTTTTATTATTTGACAATATCTTTTTAGTATATTTCATAGGCAATGTTTAACAATGGAAAATGGAAATTACTGATTTTATATAACAACCAGCTTCTGAGACAATGATATGTCTGAGTTGAGGTGTTGCCCTCATTTAAAACTTTCTATATAAATGTGTATCACTATTGCCAATCTTTAAGCATTTGACGTTATAAATCTTGAATTCTATTTTTAATACAACTGTCCTAATATGATGAAATTTCAAATATACACATTGCACTTAATTTGGCCAATATGTACACTGATCAGGATTACTTCTGATATTAAAGTGATTCAGAATCTGTTAATCTAGCTGAACACTAGGTAAAAAATGAATTACGCATTTTAGTGAAACATGCCCATCATACCGTTTATTTTAGAATGCACATGTTATTTGTATTGTAAAATATTTTTCAAAATATGAAATAATTTTTTTTTTAATAGACTGATATACATTTTAACAAAAATCGAGTTGTACTTCATAATGTTTTTGTATATGCATCAAGCAATACTTAAATATTTAAGTTTGTTTGCATTATCTGGTCATAGTAAATGATGGATAGCTGTTATTCGCTATAATAATAGGGGAATTGCTTAATCCATGTTTTATTAGACACGTTTCCCCCTTGTTAACAGCATTTCCTTACATCTGCTAAATTATACGGCACTGAAAAATGGGGAAATAACTTTAATTAATATAATTATTTTAAATGCTAGCTACTTCCTACAAAAAAGACACCAAAATGATTCACCTGGATATTGGACTGTATGTACTGAACGGCATGCCAAACAGCAAGATGGTACTTCTTGTGGAGTTTATGTTGTTAAGGTATTTTGTCCCGTACATTAAAAACCTTTGTTTATAATACCACAGGAATAACTGTCAGTTAAAATACTATGGGGGTTAAACAGGATTATAAATTGAAAAGTTTTCTTGGTAGCCAAATTACGTCTATATGTATCATCAAATGACGTCATAATAAAGAAAGAAATCTAGGCTACGTTTCTAATTGATCGATATGCCCTAACGATAAGTACTAGTAGGCCAATAAGTATAATTTCATGAACTGCTAGCATAAAGATAATGAAGCCTGGGCCCGTATTCACTAAAAAGGGCCCGTATTCACTAAAAAGACTAAGCCTAAAATTGAGATTTTGGCCATAGTGCAAAATCTGAAATGCCAAGCCTTCTTTTCACGCGACTTTACCTGTGATTTAAGATAGCTGCCGCAGGTAGGCACATCCAATGGAGACAATCTTGAACCGGAATGTTCCTCGCCCTAGAGATTTCCTGGATATAAGTAATCCATTAGAGGAGATGGATGCAGACATGTATGCTCTTTCGTAGATACCGATTTCGGATGGAACATCTGTTGTAAAATGGCTCGTTTGTGTGGACCACTGGAAGAAGCTTTGCAATCCCGGTGGTTCTTGCTGTGTGTGCCTATCTCCGAATGCCAGCATCTGACCGTTGGCGACACCATCAACTGGAGTCAACCAACGGTCAGCCGGTGTTGTCGGCTTGCGGGGGAATTCATACAGATACCTTTTGGCGAGCAGGCAGTTGAAGTGAACCAGGGCCTTGGTGTGCATTGGCAGGTAAATAAAGTTATTATAAACACATTTATAACGAATCAATGTAATGTCATTTCTTACAAGATTGCATAACTTTGTTCTGATTACTATTCAGTGTTTGACCTTAAGAAGAGGATGTGTGTCCAATGTCAGTGTTGTAAAGTGTACTGTACCAAGATGGACATGGAACTGGCATGATGCATATCTATGAGTTTCTTTTTATTGGTGTGCCAGGTCATGTGAAAGGGGCCTATATATAGAAAGTGTACAATATACTTCATGCATCCGCATTTCGCGAGACATTCACATAAAGAAAGAATGTGATGTTTATGTTGCAAATTCAATCACGTACAGTGTAATAATTGTTAACAATGTTGTGGCTTTTACAAAAGACCAATGGTTCTCAAAAATATGAAGAACTTGTGGATGTTATGGATACAGACATTTTACTTTAACACGAAATTTAAATGAGAGAGAATAAGTTGATTCAGCCACATACATAAGGCTGTGCCTCCTCACACAGACCTCTGGGAAAACAACAATCTATAAAAATAAGGCACTTGAGGAGGTTAATACGTTAGGGAACAAAGGCGCAAGGAATGACCTGGCAGATCATAAGGAATAACTAGGAGAATCAATGAGGACAAACAGTGAAGGGGGAATTAATGGATGGAAATGATCACGGGACAAGTCAAGACAGTTGGCAATAATTGGCTGAAACTGGGCAGAAATAACCTGAACACTATATAAAGTGAAAGAATTACACAGGGGAAAGGGAAATATAGAATACATTCAAATCACAAAAAGAAATAATAACCATACAGCGAATAACTGTCAGTAAAAATACTATGGGGGTTAAACAGGATTATAAAGTGAAAAGTTTTCTTGGTAGCCAAATGACAACATAATTTTATAAATTTCAATCTTGTAGTTTCGTATGCGCACGAAGAAATAGTAAACATTCAATAATCCGACGCAATTCACATATATCTAAACACAATAGACGTAACGTCAGATACTGGTACCTACTGCTGTAACTGAACGAAAATGATCGTTTTTCTGTCCAGTTTGTTAGATTTTTGAAATTTTGAATGTGGCGGCATTCCTCACCAGTAATCCATTTTTTACCACAGCTACCTTTCTAACCCCAAAATGCAATATCTTAATTTCATGACTTGTTTTTGGTACACCTTTGATTTTGTTTACATCATGCTCAACCAGCTTACCATCCGGAATATGTTCTTTGTACAGTTTTTGCACAGCGTGCACAGAGCTGCAAGAATTACCTTTAAAAGGCCCTGACAAGCTTCGTCATATCTACTTGGTCTAACAATATATTCATATATACAGTCTTTTTTGACATGCTCACTGAAAATCTGCAACTTCCCAGGCATAAACTGCTCCGTGTTATTTGCAGCATCCTGAAAAATTGTTAAAAGTTCAAGATACTTGGCATTCAAGCCGCCATCGACACATTACGGTCTTCCAAGACGCACCACAGGGGAGATGTAACCAATTTACTTATCAACCGCCTTTAATCCAGCGACATACTCATGTACTTTCAAGTCAAACAAACTTGATTTCAACAGTCTATGTTCTGCTCCTACATGCTGTAAGAAACTTAACATTCGTTCACGCAGGAAATACACAGACGCAGCATTACTAAACAGAATGTTAAATCGTGAACCTCTGTATGACTTAAGAGGCACATATTTCAGCTGATTGTCACACACAAAATCATGAATGTAAATTCTCAATGGCCCCTGGCAACCACTCTTCTCATCGCCACCACTACCTTTGGAAGCCATTCTAACTAGTCTGCATATACCGGGTTCGACACTTTCGAAATGATTTGTCAAAGATGGGACTCTCATTATCAGAAATACTATTCTCTACCTCAAGAATACACGTTTGAGTAGACTGCGTAATTTACAAGTGCATGTAATCCATGTAATCCACAAAAATAAGTATTAAGTGATTCCATTGAATTCTTTTCATCTTTAGTAAAAGATTCATAATTGGAATAGGCTAAGGGCAGAACTTCTGTTATATATGTACACAATAGTTCATTAAACTTCACTTCAGTTGCTGCACGATCAGACATGGTAGCTGTTATGTGCGTGGTTATATCTCTTGATGTTTCAGTTACTACACTTCGATGCACTGTCTAGGTCGTCCAAAATCTGTTTCAAAACACTTAGTGTATTGCATGCTGACTTCGTTTCTATTTCTCTTAATCCCAAAACCCAGAAATTTCCTTCTGCATCTGTCGCCTCATACCCCATGAACTTATTTCCGAATTTTGAAGCCAAAATACATGTATTTTCTTCTTTTGAAAAAACTTCACCTAACTGTTTCTGTGCTAAGCATAGTCTCTGAAGGTTCATTTCGAGGACTGTAGAGGTTGCAGGAAGTCTATTGGGTTCAACACTAACCATTTTCAATACAGACTTAACTACATCTCCAACTTTGAAGGCACTTACATTCAGTTTGAGTAGTTCATAAACACAGTTTTTAAAGGTGTACTTCATCATAGACATCTATTACTTTTTTCTCACTATCAATATCTTCAATTAGATTACTTAGATATTGTACATTTTCTTGAAGCAACCCAATGTCTTGATCCTTATGCTTAATTTGCTTTTGAAGCTCTTTCACCAGATTCTGATTGTCCCGGCAACATGTTTTATTTATATTGTCTTCTAGCTTTTGCATTTCTCTTGCAGATGTTCTTTTTAAGTTTAGTTTTAATGTATTGACTTGCTTTTCCTTAGCATTAAGAATACCAACTGCTTCTTGTTTTTCGTTTTCAGTAACAGCAAGTTTTTTTATCAAACTCTGATTTTTATTTTTTCATCAACTAAAAGAGAGAGAATACGTAACTACAGGGAAAGCCACATACATTAGACAATGCCTCCCCACGCAGATCTCCGGAAAAACAACAATCCACAAAACATAAGGCACTAAAGGAGGTCAAACGGTACACATATTAAGGAACTGAGGCGCAAGGAATGGCCCAGCAGACCACAAGGAATAACTAGGAGAATCAAGGACAGTAAGGGAAGGGGAGGTGGGAATTGATGGAAAAGAAAGACAGTTTAATTAAGAACTAAATCTTCATCAGTAGTAACACGTGTACCTCTCTTCTGAGTTTCTCCACATGGAAAACAGTTTTCAAATGCTTTTTGTGTTGGCTGAACACTACAATGTGATAAATTCTTGGATTTTTCTGAAACAAATTCAGTTGTCTTTTGTTTACCATACTTTTTATACATGTTAAAAACATCTTAATTTGTGACTTCCATAATTATGTAAGTGATTAAAAGTTTGTAATTATATAAATTTATATACTTTCTAATACAATACACTTGCCATGGCCTGCAATGCTCTAATTTCTCTTTTCAGTTGTTCATTTTCAATTTTTAACAATTCATTTTCTTTTTTCAACTTAGTATTTTCGCATTGAATACGTTTCAGTTCACTATTATTTTAAGAAACTTTTAAATCATTTGCAGGTGTTTCACTTTCCTGAGAACTCTCAAGAGACATAATCACCTTTACACCCAGGCTTATAAAAGTAGCTCATATTCATTTGATCATAACTATCTTGCGGTGGGTCTTGAGACGAGTCAGAATTAAATTTATCATTTTGAATGTCAATTATATCGGATTCATTTTCTGGCTGGGCTGGAGACGAGGCAAACAAGTCTTTTTGAGGGTCAATAACTAAATCCGATTCATTTTCTGGCTGGGCTGGGGACGAGGCAAACAAGTCTTTCTGAGAGTCGATAAATGGTTCATGCTCAACTAGCTCTCTGCTGGAGGTGTCTATGCTCTACAATAAAGCACTACAGGGATAAAGCTAAAGGAATATATAGCGAGCAGGATCTACATTACAGTCTATGCGAAATAAACAGAAATATTACTGGACCGGAGGACTGGTAAACTTAGAAGTATTACTGGCCCGGACAGAATATTACTGACCCGGAAATTAATAATGACCAAAATCGTCAAATATGCTATTATATTATTAGTTATACAGGTTGTTGACAGGGTATATGGGGGAATATAACCAGTTTGTGTGCCATATAACCCGAGGCGTTAGCCGAGGGTTATATGAATCGCAGACTGGTTATATTCCCCATATACCCTGTCAACAACCTGTATAACGAATTTATAATACTGCAATTCCATGTTTTCATACGAATTTAGTTAAACAAGCAATGTTTCGATGCCTAGCTCTCTATATATCTAATAATTAGATCTGTGTATTTTTGGTGTTTTTGGTTCATAAAATTGTTAAGAGTATTTTAGTTTTGTAAAATATCAGTTATTAAAACGTATTCCTTTAAAAATATATCGGGAATTACTTGTTGTAGATCAAATTTCTTTTATTTCACTCACACGCTATAATGCCTGAAAATTAATTGCATTACCCCGTAAGGTACCTCAATACACATGGTTAAGCGCGCGCTTGCACTCTAATTTTTATTTTCAAGCGTCTGATCTCATGGACTTTATCGAACTGAATTTGGCTCAAACCTTAAAAAATCTATCGTTTTGAATAATAATACTAGCACACATGTACTCTGTTCAATATTTATTGAATCATGTGTGAAAATCAATTGTCAATTTCTACTAACTTGCGGATATCAAGAGATGAAAGTTTTCGAGCCGAGCTGTCAGCGAAAATTGTCGCGAGGCGCATGAAGGGAAAAACGTCATATACCCTGTCAGCGCCGTGTATATAGAATCCTATACGCGAGCCTTTAACCAATGAAATTACTGGAATTTTCTTTGCAGTATTATAATACTTGATATAAACCAATGAAAATCATTGAAGACCGTTATGGGGCATATTGAAATATCCAGTCAAGATATGGCTACTTTTAATCACAGGAAATCCACTGGCCAGGAGGGCCATTGTAATTGTAAATGTCATCGGTCCTCTTCAAATGTTACCAGTCAAGTCTGAGGTCCGACGGTCTTTCGCATTGACTGAGTCATTAGTATGGCAGGAATACAAGAACATGTAGTTTCTTTTGCTAATCTTGGATTTCTTTCAATTATTTATTTAGGTTCTATCTTATAATTTCATGGCATAGTATAGGCGTGTACAGTAAAATCAATACATTATTGCCACATTCATAGACAAAGAGAAACTACATCCTTCATGTTAGTTACTAGTTAGTCATGCCTTCTGACCACTCTTTGTTTACAACAGTAAATCAGATGTGTCCAATTTGTGCACTGTGGGAAGTCGCACCGAGCCCATTTTGTAATTATTAAAGATACACACTGTTTGACTTGATCTGGTTGATATTTGTGACAAACACAACACTTTCACAGTCTGATTCGCTCTCAGATACATTAAAAACCTGCAATCCAGATGGACCAGCTAGCGGTTAAAATTGTGTCACATGTTGTTTGTTTATTGGAATCAAATATGTTTTATCACATTTGCTATTAACATGGTCAATTTTTCTTTTCGTCAAATTATTTTGAGTTGATAGGTGTTCTCTAATTTGTTGTACGGTGTCTGCATCAGTGATGCAAGTGTCACTAACAACCTTACTTAAAGTGTTGTTTTCTCTCTTTTCTAATTTTCTTTTATTTGAAATAACGGCAAACTGCTCCGAAAAGAAACCTGACGGACCACTCGGGACTGACATTACTGTATCAGACTGACATGACTGGGGCTTTTGAAATGCTGTTGATGGAGCAATTTTATCATAATCAATGGCAGGTGGATCAAAGGGGTATATATCAGTGCGTTTAAACGATGACTGTAAGTTTGAAATAGATAGTGCAAGTTCATATGCCTAAGAAGACAGCTCTGCAACGTTGTATCTTGTGATGTTAGTGTAAGGATGTTTGCGAATAAATTTATGGCACTCGGCATTATATATTTGCTGCACAAGTCCAAAACAACTAACGTCAAGGAACTGAAGAACATGGCTTGTATGATCTGGCAATACAAACATTTTGATATTGTGTTTTTCTGCCCATTCTATGACAGAGATGCTGATGTGGGTCTTGTGTCCATCAAATATCAGGAGGACTGTCTGGTCATCACTACCTCTTTGAACATATTTAATGAAATGGGTTTCAAGGAATTGTAGAAAAGACTGAGAATTGGACCAACCACTATCAGTTACTACACCTTGCGATCCGGTTATGGCTCCTGTTATCAGTTCATCCCTGAATCGCTTGCCCTTAAATATATAATATGGAGGGAGCATAGTACCAAGAGCATTTCCACAGCCAAGAATTGTTGTGATAGCCGACCTCGATGATGTCACAGCAGGTGTAGAGTTACCACTGCTAACAATGTATGATGGCGAATTCCCTTTTAATCCACCTTGTAAATGCAATGGGGTTTGTCTTTTATACCGTACCTTGTCAATACTTGGTCTAGTCTGGCAAAGTACTCACTGACGGTTTCCTGTGATGTTGCTTTGGCTCTATATATTAAAAGTGCTCTGGGTTTAGTAACATTCAGTTCAGACCAGCGCTTCATGAAACCACTTAACCACCTCATGCTGAATGGTCGTCCTTCATCGCGTTTGCCTAAGTAAATGGCATAATTTGAGGCCATACTCACAACTTCACTGGCAGGATACCCATATCCGAGCTTGGCCATTGACTTTAAATACTCAATAAAAAGTGATTCTTCTTCCTGGTTCAGATCTGGTTGAAAAGTGATTCTTCTTCCTTGTTCAGATCTGGTTGTGGACCTAGAAATATAGATATGGTGAGTAATTGCATAAAAATATGTGTATGTCTGTCACAGAAATAAAATTTAAAGGAAGTGTAAACTACTTAAGATAAACATTGTTTTACATGCAAAACAGTATCACCAATATCAAGTATCACCCAAAATGTATCAACTGTTCAATATAAATTACATGTAACAAACATACTGCTGAGATAAAAAAAATCTAGATTACTGTATTATTCATAGCATTAATTCATATGTGTGAGTATTGCTTGCACGGCATATCATACCCGATCAAGTCGTTTCTGGATTAACTCTTCCTAAAACTCTCTGCCGTAAGGTAGATTGAGGCACACCATATAACACCACATTATCCTCTAACACAGCACTATATGCATTTGTCATTGCTGAAGAGGACTAGACATGTGTGAGCTATCACATTTCCCTATACCGATTCCTACGTTTTCTAAATTGCGGGAGTCATCTCAAAATATTATTGATAGATAACTGAAAAAGCAATCACAGTCTCTACAGTATAATGTTGAGCGTGTTGATCCTTGTTTCTTCTAGATATTGAATGAACTGATCATAAGTTTCTTCTACGTGTTTAAAGTAAGTTTTCACTTCATCACGCGATTTGTACATAGGTATGTTGTTCTATGTTTATTGACATGCGGGTACATAGGTATGTTGTTCTATGTTTATTGACATGCGGGTACATAGGTATGTTGTTCTATGTTTATTGACATGCGGGTACATAGGTATGTTGTTCTATGTTTATTGACATGCGGGTACATAGGTATGTTGTTCTATGTTTATTGACATGCGGGTACATAGGTATGTTGTTCTATGTTTATTGACATGCGGGTACAGAGGTATGTTGTTCTATGTTTATTGACATGCGGGTACAGAGGTATGTTGTTCTATGTTTATTGACATACGGGTACAGAGGTATGTTGTTCTATGTTTATTGACATACGTGTACAGAGGTATGTTGTTCTATGTTTATTGACATACGGGTACAGAGGTATGTTGTTCTATATTTATTGACATACGTGTACAGAGGTATGTTGTTCTATGTTTATTGACATACGGGTACAGAGGTATGTTGTTCTATGTTTATTGACATACGGGTACAGAGGTATGTTGTTCTATGTTTATTGACATACGTGTACAGAGGTATGTTGTTCTATGTTTATTGACATGCGGGTACAGAGGTATGTTGTTCTATGTTCATTGACATACGGGTACAGAGGTATAATGTTGTATGTTTATTGACATGCGGGTACAGAGGTATGATGTTCTATGTGTATTGATATATGTGTTGAGAGGTCTACATAGTAATGCCATTTTAATTCGTTTTTGGCGATTCCTCAGAATCCAAATTGTACTATTATTTAACATATAATATCGGTCAATACTGAGTCTTGCAAAAATTGACTTAGTTGTTTTTTTTGTAATATGCAATTATGAATAAGAACACTCCAATAATTTGACCAAATAATACAATGAGCAGAAAGTATATAGTTTTTTCTTCTTCAGTTATTGTGTGATATCTGGCCGGTAGCCAACGGCTGACATTTGAAAATACGTGTATGCGAAATACTCAAACTTTCTTAACTGATTTCCTTAAAATACTGCGTTGTTTGAAGTGTAGAAATTATGTAGACCATGACTCAATTTCTGATGAACATATTAAGAATCTAACTATTCAAATTACTTCAACTATAGAATAGCAACTGGTGAAAGTCAATGACAGAAGTATATAGTTCGGTATTTAACGATAGTGAATTGTAAAAAAATAAGATTTTAGAAATGCAAAGGAGATCGTAACAGAAATCATACTTTACACCTACTCTAAACTTACAAATCAACAATACCTTGAAGGATGCAGTAGTTGCTCGTAAACATGCTGTTACATAGTTTAATGTATCTATATATTACGTAAAATTACGTAAATCACTTTTCGTCTGCTTGTATTAATGGTGTATAAATAAAACGTATGAACAGTGAAATAAAAAAATAATCTAACCAACTCTTCTTTTTACATATGTATGCTGTACAGATAATTGACAAGAACTATTTAACGTAATATTTTGTGTCGATTATACAAGAGAAGAAATTACCCATTCAGAGAAGGAAATTGAAAATGCTTCATCAATTCGGCACACTTTGGTTGTTACTGTTAGTGGCGTATGGAAACATGCTTGCTTATAATGATCTATTGTTAAAGCACTGATTTTTAATCATAATTTTATTCCTCATATTAGACAAAATAATAGGTTGACTTTAAGATCTTACCTTGAGAAAATGTATTGAATTTGCAGAAGAATCGTCCTAAAACCCAGTTGTTGTTGTTCAGATTGTTGACTAGATGCACCCAAGTACAGAATATGGTAACAAATATATCAGCAACCGCCAAGTTTACAATATAATAGTTTGTTGTTGTTCTCATTTGTTTATGACGCAACACAACAACAATTATTAACATGTTTCCGACTAAAGAGAAAAATATTATCATAGCGTGAAGATATGACTTTAATACTATTTCGTACAACGGCACATTTTTAATGACCCCAAGGTATGGAATGTTTCTATAGTCCGTTGTATCATTCGCAAACAAATCGTATGCTTAATCCTCATAAGAATACTGTTCGTTCTCCATAGCTATGACTGAATGAATTCTAGTTCCTTAACTTACATCACGTCTTATCACTTCCTTCAGACGCTCATTAGAAGAATATATCGACAATTCATGAAATATGAGTCTTTACAGTAAGTTCTCAATATTGTAATCTCCCACATATATATTATTAAAGTTATAAAAGAATCAATAACTAAGGTAACATATAAGAATTAACTGATAATTGTTGAAATAGATATAAGTCCTTGAATAGTTATTGTAGAATATCTGAAGCTGCGTACTTTGGAGAATTTTCTTAGCTTCACTTTTCAACATATTTCAGTAAGTACGACATCTAGAAATCTCCCGTATGAAATAGATGAAACGAAATCTCCAATGGTAAACTAATTGACCCTTCCTCATACGCACTGTAGCCACGCCCACCTTAGCAACAGGTGCTCGTTGTAACTACGTTAGACAAGCGCTTTACAAAATGGCGACCGACAATAATAAACGTAATGTAATTATGGAGTGTCTTCCAAGCGATTTTGCGTTGAATTGTCTTTGTGATCAAACTTTGACTCTGCATTTTACGCCTGTCTGGTTTACTGATAAGAAAAAAATACTCAAAACCGCCTGTGTAAGACCAAAAATGATCAAAGAAAAATCAACATCATAGCTAAGCGTCTTATTGGAATGGACATATTTTATACTACAGCCACAAATAAATGCACATTATTGACATCTTTTGGATACTATAAGGATAATTTGTAATGTCTATTATAATCTGACAAGAAATATATTTGTTAAAAGTCCATGTGGTAAATATTTTGTTTTGAAATTGACAAAATAGTCTGTTTAATAAATAATTTAGAGAGTGGACAGACATTACACTATTATGATTATTTCTCAAATCATCAATAAATCATTCAACACATATTTCTAAAAATTCCAGAAATTATGCCTTAAAGAAACAAGGCCAGTTCTGGCTCGGACAAATTATATAATATTACGCAATAGGTCTAAACAATATTGTCCTCTGTGTGCATTATCTAGATATCAATCTTGTCCAGACCCATAATCGGCATTTCTCTTTGTCTGCCCAGTTGGAATCCAATATACATCCAATCAGTGCTTCCTGTCACCATCTGACACATATATACAGTACAGTTATGAAGTGTCAAATATTTCTATAGACTTTTACTAAAATACCAATGATCAGGTCTGTGTTGAATGTAATAGGGGATAACGTGTTTGTAAACAAAACAACCCGATTCCGCGCATGCGCAGTTAACTGGTGGGCAAAAGGGTTAAAGGCGGCGGCGCCGTACTATACAACTAATATGGAATGAATGACACGGCGGTAGCCATTAATTTCTTTAATGTTTGACATACAATAATAAATTTGGCATCAATTGAAAGGTAATGCTCCCAGCTTTCCCACGACATAAAAATAATGAAAATCAGAGGTTGTCTCATTTTTACATATGTGCATCAAATCGATACCAGATCAAAGGCTTCCAAAAATAAAAAAATAAATCGGAAAATGACTTTGAAAATGAGCACATTTTACGACAAATTATTTTAGGTTCGAAAAACACGGCGGTGGGTATTAGAATTCGTATTAATCAATTTATGTGTATAAAGTTGGTACCAAATTAAAGATAATGCACCCAGCTTTCTAACAATGTAAAATATTGAAGTGTGCGAGTTTTCCGAAAATATTTTTTTAGTATGACTTTGACTTTTCTGTATGACATAATAATGTGTATGTGCATAAATAATGTGTTATGTGTGAAATGCATCAATAGTAATTGTTAACATGTACACATATCTTACAAAGACAACAACGTGATATGTTTAATTGTGCGTTTATTTACCTTATCTTAATTTTACATTTAGCATTAAAACATATTCAGCATTTATTTGAGTGTCATTCATACACACACATATTAAGACATAGCGATAGATAAATAAATACACATATTATATCATATGTTAAACAGTTTGTCAATCAACTTTGTCTTGGCTGGCGCTAGGTTGAAAGAGTTGGTAGTCAGATTTGATAAACAATTAAATTGTATGGGAATAAATCTTTGCAAAATGTATTGGTTTGAATTGAGTCTAATGGATTCTTGGCTAGCGCTATCCTAGATTTTTACGTAATACATAAAGCATATTATCATTGTTCGGCAGTGCACAGTCAACTTCTCTACCAATGACAAAGTCTACAAAGCCAAGACTCCGTTTTAAATTAGACTAAATTCCTGTACATGTACGTGATACCACTCAATTCTGCTCGATTTGTTTTCCCACATCTTACAACATTTTTAATGACATCCGGTAATTTACATGTACAGACGTATTTTACTGTTTGAGACTTTTCTTCTTTACAATTAAGTCATTTTTGGCATTTTCATAACTTTTTGAAACGGTTCAGATTTTGTCATTTTCTGAGCATTTTATGAGATGCATCCTCATAGCGGGAATATCAAATCAAACATTGGTGATTTCACAATTAAAGTTACAATGCACAAGTTCTGTAACATATGCGATGGCAAATACACAACAATCGGATGTGTTCGTTTGCCTTTGTATAACATTTATCGCAAGCTTTTTAGATTCGCCCACATACATTTGTGACAGCTGTATGCTGATATTTGTGTTCACAGTGCTGTTATTTAAAATGTCTAAAACATAAACGTGTGGAGTTGAGTTTGTTTACACTCGCCACCGGGATAACAAAAACATAACATAAACGGAGCCAGTTGAATGTTTTTATACGACGTTACCCATTGGTAAACTTCCGTCCATCAGCATATAAAAATAATTGACACTTCTCTACTTTATTTGTATATATATGTCTGATGGTGACAGCAAAAACTAATTGGATGCATATTGGACTCCCACTGGGCCAGACACTGAGAAATGCTGATAAGGGGGCTGAATAAGATTGATATCTAGATAGTGCACGCCGGGGACACTATTGTTTATTGCATAACATTACATAAGTTGTCCAACCCAATACTGGCCTTGTTTCTGCCTCTGTTTCTTATTTATCATGTTATCTTATACGTATAATTTCTGGAATTTGTAGAAGTATGTGTTGCAGGATTTATTGAAGATTTCGGAAATAATCCTAATAGTGTAAATTATTGTCTGTCCCGATTTTGTAATGTCCGTCCCCACACTAAATTATTTGCTTTAAAGACTGTAATTGTCAATTTTAAGAAATAATTTTTACTACATGAACTTTTGACATATGTTATAAAATCTTTTGGATGATTATAATAGACACAATATCCTTATATTATCAAAAAGATGACAAATCTTTGCATTTTTAGTTGCAGTAGTATAAAATAATTATGTTAGATGATCAACTATGAAGTTGATTTTTCTTTCTTTCTGGACAAAATAAAAGTTGTCTATGTTCATAAATATTTCCTAAAATGACTTTTATTCACACTTAATAATATTATACATAAGGGGACGGACATTACATAAGTTGATGAGTCGACGGGTCCAGTTTTTCCTGTCAATGGCAGATAGCTACTGTTTCCTTCGCTCTTAATTCTTCTCATTAGGAATTCTGTGCCATGAAATCATAAACCCTTTCCCCGCTTGTGTGAAAGACTGAATCATAACTTAAAGAATTAACAATTTAGATCACGCGAATTAGCGTTATAAACAATATGGCGCTGTAACCGGATATCGACCTTTCTGCCTACCAGCAATGTTTACATTCGTATAACAGGTGCGCGTGACGTCACGGCGTTATCCCCTATAAAATGTGTATATTATTTTAGTACTTAATGAAGGTGGCCCTGTGGCTCAGTGGTTAACGCTGCTGACTACGAATCCGAAGGTCGTGGGTTCGATCCCTCGTCTCGCCGGATAAAACAGAAATACTTTTCAGTGTTTCCCACCTAACATAGTACTGGCATGTAACCAGGAAAGTACTGGGTAGATTCCAGGAAAGTACTGGTTAGGTGCCAGGAAAATGGTAACTGTACGATAGGTCTCATTGGCACTGTGCAGTAACCGTCTTTGGCTTCAAAAATTGTCTGTTTGATCTATACTGCTATACTGGCAGGTAAATTTCCCCCTTCGGTTTCAAAAAGTCTATTTATGGTGTGCGGGGGACATACAGGGTCGACCAAAATACCATTAAGTGCATTATAAAATGTGCGCGGCGACGGGCGACCTCATAAACAGTAATACCAAACCAAACCCAGTACATAATGAAACCTAGGTGTGATGTTAAGGGTTTAAACACGATATATTACTAATTTCTGCCCTGTCATAAACTGTAAACACCAGTGTAAATGAAATAATGAAGAAATCAGAACTTTTCTAACTCTTATAAATTACGTTTGAAAGAAATACTCAACAGTGAGTAACCAATACCAGTAAATCACCTGTATTTTCATTTTTCACTAGTATTAACAAAAATAAAAATATTTTTCCTGCACATATGTTTATGGCTATACTATCTTCTAATCTCAATAATTGTTGATGTTATAATTGATTCTGGGCATTTTTAGTTTAACAAGCTAGGCCTTTATAACTAATTTATAAAGTAATGTCCATCCTAAGCAAATGGAACATTCAAATACTTACCTAAATGCTGGTAAAAGTGAAATATTGTAGTTTATCTAAATAATAATAATGTTTATTCAACACGCCGATATATTGACCATATCAGACATTATATAAATTGCAACTTATTAAAACCAGAAGATGAGAAGGATAGTTTGGTGAAATAAACCTTCACTGCTTTCTAATTATTGATTCGAATGACATAATTAATCAAGAATTTAGCTAATCAGTATAACATTGTTTAACAGTTTGTTGTTGCTTGCATATGTATGTAAAACAAACATATTTTAAGTTGTTACATTTTGTTTCTTTATCTTCTAGATTTATGCATTTTATTAATGTCTAATGTCTACCCCCTTCCAGTAAAGCCGATATAAATAAATATTTAAAATTTCTAGTCTCTCGGATATCTGCTGTCCGAATAACACAATCCGTAGCTGCATCTTTTCACCATTGTCACATATCAACATAAAATAATGTAATCACAATGCTATCATCATCAGAAATCTATTAAACCTTATTTTTTATCGTGCGATAATCTCTTCCTGTTTGTCTAAGGTTTGTCTAAGGTAAGCGAGCTGCTGGGGGTGTGTCGAAATCCCGTTATCTGATTGGCCAAACGGCCTATTCAGATTTCTAACAATTATCTGGTGGAAAGATTCTATTGGATATCACTCGCTGTCTTCTCTTCGAAGAACTTTCTCAGCACACAGTCTTCCGTTATAAATGTTTTGTCAAAGGGATTACAGAGACACTGAGAATTTTCCAGCATAATGATGATCAATCAAATTTAAATACAGTTTGCATCAATTTCCAATAAAAATCGAATTTATGTTAAATTGAACTTCTAATTGAACAGTTTATGTACATATAGAGAAAAAGATGTTACATGTCATAGGATGATTTTCCTGTGTGAATCATGTTGTTATTCATCCGATCCTATAATAACTTACCTCGCATTGACAGTAACTTCCCGGCTAACCTCTATAATTTCTATATTTGTCCACACCAATTACCTCACGACATCCACTGAAGGTATTGGGCATTATCTGCAAGTTAGCGACATTCGTTAACATGGTGATCATATTGTCTTATACAATATAGCAACAATTATTCTTGCAGATGCATTTTCATTATAAAGCATAAATTAATACTAAATAATAAATGAATGTATTAAAATACAAAACTATTCTCTGTTTATATTGCTATAATTATGACGTGTTTGCATATATACCGAACACAAAGACATGCTATAATTATGTTGTTATGGAATTGCTATTTTCATGAGAATACTTATAAAAAAGACGAGATAACAGCCCAATATAATACTGGATAAATAAAAAATATGCACTGGCTAATGTGTTGACTGATAGTTCACTTTCCAAATCAGTGTGTCAGATATAAAGTAATGCAAAAATAAAATAAAGGAAGATAATTCAATAACATGAGTGAAACTTTATGTGAAAAATATGTGTCTGTAAGAAAGTGTTCTTGGATATTCTAAATGCTTTAATAGTACAATCTGAGCAAGTCTGATACAATTAGATCAGAATGCAATTAAAAATATAGGACTTGCTCCTTTGAACATCCTTATTCACCTGAAATACTTTTGTGCAGTTTCATTTCAGTATCTGCAGTAGTTTTTAAAAATACTATTTGAATGCAAAACTTTAACCAGGATTTTGTATGTCACAAATGAGGCATAACTGTACAAAATGTATTTCAGAGTTGTGAGTCTTGATGCTATGAGGTAATTACTGATACAAAACTGCTGTAAAGTTTCAATCCAATGTCTGAAGTAGATTTGAAGGCTACCATGAATAACTTTAATCAAGTTGTGACAATTTAGTCAAGGATGAATAAGACACCTCATACTACTTTTACCACAGTCAAGCTAAAAATCTGACATAGTATTTATGTTGAACAGTTTTTGCAAAATAACTCCAAAGTTCTTAAAGCAGTTAAAAGAGATCATCATGAGAATATAAAAACGTATTGCCATTTGATCTTTAAGAACTAAATCTGATATTGAACTAACCAGAATTGTCACGCGTGGGCTGACTAATGTACCCATTACGTTGTCACAAAGTGTGACGCTCACCATCAAGGTATGGACACATGACTTGTGTATAACTTTCATATCCGTGCGCAAAACAGTTATTTCAAAATCCTGCAAATCCGAATTACAGTCTGGATAGAAAAGAAATTGCGAATATACCTGTATAGTATTCCATCACCTATACAGTATTCCATCACCTATACAGTATTCCATCACCTATACAGTATTCCATCACCTATACAGTATTCCATCACCTATACAGTATTCCATCACCTATACAGTATTCCATCACCTATACAGTATTCCATCACCTATACAGTATTCAATCACCTATACAGTATTCCATCACCTATACAGTATTCCATCACCTATACAGTATTACATCACCTATACAGTATTCAATCACCTATACAGTATTCCATCACCTATACAGTATTCCATCACCTATACAGTATTCCATCACCTATACAGTATTCCATCACATATGACCACTAAGTGTGACACTGACCATCAAACTTGGTTGGGAAGAGGGACTTGCACGATGCATGTTGTCTTTATGTGATAAATATTTTTGCAAGGTAATTTTGAAATCCTTAAATGCACGACAGAGTTGCAGTCAAGACACGAAAATGTCTAGACAGACAAGCTGATTTAAGTATGGCCACACGTCACTGTTTTGCTGAGATATAATAACCTCATATTATACCATATTATACTTCAACGTGATGCTTCCTGCAGAGTTAAATAAGAATCCAGAAATGAAGGAGATAATGCAAAACTCGCGTTTTAATTAACATATTCATGTGACTTTGACCTTTCTTTATATGACCGGAAAATAAAGTAATCACAACCAACTGTCAATAAAAGGATTCCTGCCAAGTTTAAAATAAAATCCATCAACGTTTTAATAAGTGACGTTGTGACATTGTCTTTTTTAAAGAGGTCTCTTTGACCTTGCCTATATTCAAGTAGCTTCAAATTACAATATACACAACTAGAATCTTGCTGAGTCTGATAATAAGGGGGCTATGATGGCCCTTTATTAATTGTCTGAGTGCAATTGCTCTGAATGACATCGTCACAAGACGTAAATCACATAATCTATGTTTGTATAAAGTCGGAAACAAGGCCAGGAATGGAAAAATTAGCTAGGTAAAAATTACAACAGTGTATCTTAAAAAGCATAACAGTAGGTCAAAAGGTCATGGTCAAGGGTCAATTGATGAAATTTTGGCATGTGTTCGCAAAACTTTGCACGTGGTTGAAATAACAGGGTTTCAAAAAGAGGTAAACTTTCCTGATCATGTTCACCTGGGAAGAATGATCAAATCTGCTTGCAAAACTGTACAAAATATCTAATTTTAATCGCTGTAGCTTGAAAACATAGGTGTCAATGTCAGCAAAGGACCCAATTGAAATTTGCTTACAAAATATTGTAGACACAAAACAAATGCTCCCCTACTCTCAAACATGTTTACCCTTGCTCATCCCCAGTCCTTAGTTGTCTAATTTATGTTCCCTGTAACAACTTAATCTCTCTTGCAGCAATGTTTTGCGTGCGATATCAAATCATCTATTGTCCCAATGTGTGCCATATGTTAGTATGAACGGACTAACTTGATATTTATATCTTTTTTCATCAATGATATCTTTCTGGAGAAATAATTCATTTCACAAATATGGATAGTTAATTACTTTGTGTTTCGATGATTCATATTAGCTCCTGTTGTATAGTATTACTTAATTTGGACAGCCGCTAACAGTATCCATGTTTCATGTTTACAACCAGATAATATCTTATTTACGGATATACATTTACAAGAACATGTTGTTTTGATTATGTTTTCTGTATAATTGTTTCATACGGTTGGCTGTCAATAAACTGTCAATAAACTGCCACGAAACAATAGATATTTCTCTTTATTTGTATTAATACTTTAAATTCACCTTGACCATCAATGCGCTCTGGATGAAGTTCCAAGTTACAGGATCTATAAACAATCGACAAAGAGGTTCTGAATAGCGCATGCCAACGAGACACCGGATCGCTATATGGTAATTTATCAACTCAGGAATCGATTTTCCCATCAACTAACACAGCAAGAACAACAATAGGTTCCCATGGAAGGCTTATTTCCTGTCAGATTTAACGACGCTAATCCGAGAATTTGGTTTGCGATCTAGGAGACCTCGCAACGCGCGAATCGGAAAATGGAAAATGTCTGTGAAAAATTTTTTTTTTTTCTAATGCAAGTGGATGATAATTAAAGCTACATAAAGAAGTGGTTGATATTTAAAGCTATATAAGAATTCTCCTCAGTAAAAATGGATCGTTTAAAGCAGCTAAATCTAATATCGCTAAACAAGCAACGAAAGCTATGTACTCATTAATGAAAGTGCAAAAGATATGCAATTATCGATTGATCTAAATGGTTAAACCAATATTACTTTTGGGTGCGAAATCTGGGTATATTCCAATAACGGTCTTATTGAGAAAGTACTACTTAAATTTATACATTACATTCTAGATGTGAAATCCAGTACACCCAGCTACATGTTATACGGAGAAACGGGTGTTAAGCCCATCTTTATTCGAAATCGAAAAACGAATTATTTCAATTTGGTCAAAACTTGCCATAACAATCATCCATAATTAGCAAACTCTATATACCAAACTCTACTGAAAACAGACACAAAATTAAATGATGTCAACAGAAAAAAACTCAAGTGGGTCGACAATGAAAAACATGTGGAATAAATAATATCTGGTCTACTCAAGATTTTCCAAACTCAAACTGGTTAACATCCTCCTCTCAGCAAAAATTGATTTATTTCTAAATGAATGGAACGCAACTATAGATAACTCTAGAAAATAGTTAAATTACAGACTTATCAAAACATATTCAAATACGAAGAATACCTCAATAATACTCCAAACAATCAATGTTATAAACTTCTGAACTAGAAACAATAAAACAAAACATTGAAACAGCATCCTGGAACCAAACAGACAATCATCAAGTGTATACACATTATGTTACACGAGTATTAAGAAACAAAATACATGTATATCGAAAAAATACTACATATGACCAAACACGTTTCAATTCAAATTACCAATAGTCATGTCAACAGAACAAACATCTTCATTTGAAAAGCTTTGTATTTTCATCACAGAACTCGTACGTTCCTTTCAATAGAAACACTCTGAAAGTTGTTCGTATATTTTTTCATTGTCTATTACAATTATACATTTATCACGTCTTTTAAAACCATTTGTGCCTTCGTATTCTATAACTTATAATATATTTACACAACTTTATAACATAAAAAAACTTGTGTATTTATATTGACAATTTCTGGTTGCTTTTAAGATTTTTCATTTTTAGTTGTACACCGATATGACATGCCTTGTTATATTCCTAACTACATACTGCAATATTCTCACACCCATTATTTCATGTATACGTGAATTGCACTTAATCAAAATAAAACACTTAAACTTAAACTTGTTAACTCACTTGGGCTGGACGTCTCTTGCGCATGACCATGCCCGACGAGCAAACGTGCCCATCTACACAAAACGCGTAAAATTGGGTGGGCCACACTGCTAGGGACACAATAACCATGTTGATGACCCACACTTTGAAGATAATCGTTTTAGCCCAGATTAAAACCTTATTGAGTACATTTAAAAGAGAGATTACGTTGTTACAGGGGACGCCACATACATAAGACAATGCCTTTACACAGACTCTAGGGAAACAACAGTCTACAGAACATTACGGACTGAGGAAATGCAATTGTACATTTGAGACTTATTGAAACGAAGTACGAATTCTGCCGCCCCGGGTAAATCTGACCTGGAGTTTGACGTCAAGGGTGTTACATGGTATCGCCAAACACAATTCAAACATACGTTAGTTCTATGAGACGCCGTTATTTGTCTTAGATCTATGCGAACGACGGGCTTATGCGATATTAATCAGACGTAATGCTATTGCGATTATGACTGATACTGGTGTTGTGAACATCTGATTTAATAAAATGAAACTTTCACAATTTGTTACTAAGCTATTGAATAAAAGTTTGATTTTACTGCAGTGTATATCTGTTCAAGCGTATTAGACGATAACTTGTACCTTCCACCTTATCATTGACTTCAATATGATCAAGACGTTGACATTTATATTCTACACTAATCGTTGACATGTGGCAATTCTTGATAATTGAAAACTAAAACTCCGAGTTGTCTCAGTTTAATATAGATGATGCATCCAAATTTAAGAAGTTAACAAGGTTAACAAGTATGTATGTGTTGCATAAACTACACAAAATCCACATAAGACTAGATGTTTTGCTAATGCTAGCTTCCGACTACTCCACAACTTTCCATATTTCTAGCTACTTATTTTACAGCTTTAACATCTCTAGTTGTCAAATATTGGAATAAAACGTTAGAAAATTCCGGCATAAACATTCATTGGAGCATGAACAATTCTACAGATGTTTTAAATATTTCGTTTTATATACTTTAAAGCTTTGCGTATCTCTTCTTTTGCGGAAATGAACATGCATTATACAAAACAGATGAAAAGTGTGATGGTATTCAATTGAAAAATACATTGTTTTAGTAAGTCCGGAAAAAGATATTTCGCGATATTTGACTAAAAGATAGAAGTCATGTGACCAAGTAATCTGGTAAAGCAAAACATATCAGATACCCTGTTACCGGATCGAAATTACAAGTTACAGGATACATTAATATAAATTGCCTTAAAGTGGGAAAAATAATCTGTAATATTGAGTCATGGAAATGTAAAATGACATGAAATTATCAAATGATCAAATTATTCTATGCCCACATCACAGCTGTTGCTATCAAACAATATATATATAAGACAGGTGATATGTTGCTCCTATACACGCTCCCATAGTTCGTTTCAACAGACGGTGTGGACAATTGAACATTTAATCATGAGGTAAGATTGCTTTATACGTAATTTTAGTAAACTGTACTGTAGAATGTTACGGAAGTCCTGGGATCTCGTTTTGAATTAGTTTTTATAGTTATTATGTATTTAGAGTAACTTGTTAGTATTAGTCTTTGTAATTATTTATTTGATAAGACTAAAGTTTTACTAAGGGCGGGAGAAAGACAGTTCAAGAATATTATTTTCAAGAATATGATTTCCAAACAAGTGCTGTGTGGCGCCTGAAAAAGTCGCCCCGTACTGTGTCCTAGTGTTGTTATACTTTCTGGTCCTTTGTGACCATTGACATCGACGTATTTAGTTCTTAATACCGCTTAATACCGCTTATGCCAATAGCTATTGGGGCGTGGGCATTATTAAATGTTCCTTTACTGCATATGGACAGATTAGGTATTATCAATCGAGTTATAATGAATAAGTAGTAAAAAATAAGGTATTAACTCCAAATGTGACATCAAGAGTAAGGTGGTGCACATTATCGTTTTAAAGTAAAAGCTTAAGTTATTATTGCAGATCGTTTACACTCACAAAAGCTTACAATTTATAAGATGTATAATACTACAAAATGATTTTAAAAAGAAAGCAAAATCACACGGAACAAATTTCGACGGCTTTAGCATTGAGTCAAAAACCGAGCCATTGTCATTTGAAGAAAATTTTATATGAAGAAACCCCTCTCCTGACCTTACTTTATTAGTCACATGAAGAAATAATTAAATGTATATTGCATTATCTGAGATATCTGTCAGACTGACTTTTTATTGACGCTGAGTATATTTGTACTCCTTTTTTTATTGTGTTCATGGGAGGAGCAGTTTAAGAGTTTAAGTGATGTTAAAGCATTACAAAAATGAACATTCACACCGAAATGCGTTTCAAAATACAAATGCACACATTATTAATGAATTATATATATTTTAGGTGACAATATAACTTTATTTAATTGTTCTGTTGATTAAAATCCTGTGTTGAAAGCAGCTCATCCCTGTACAGATCTACCAAAACCCATGGCGGTCGGGACCATGCAAACTCTACACCAGTTACCTTCCTTTTCGTGACGTCAACATCATGGAGAATAAATTAAACCGTCATATGTAGTTAATGGTAAAATGATGCGTAAATTTAAATAAAAATGTCAATTGTAATGAATTATTTGTCTTAAGGTAAGACCACTCTAATACTCATCATCAAGAATCTTAACTAAACTGTTTCCATGAGTTTCTGGATCATATAAGACAACTAAATGCAAAATATTACAAAGATTTACCGTGCCGTTTTAAAGATTTTCAAGTTTTAAGATTAAACCGACTTGCTTTTTTCAAAATGAGCCTATTTTATCATTTGTTTCTGTTATTCTTAAAGTGCTAGTGATATCATTAAGGAAATAAAATCGAAAATAATATGCTTTGTAAAAAATATAGGTGGTACTTCATATGCATACACCCTCCTGTAAATGACGTGTTTTTTTAAGTCACAATAAGAAATACCAATTTTCAAGGTAGCATAAGCATACATAATAACGTGAGTACTCTAATATAATGGACATCAAAATTATCCTCAACACCTCTTTAACAAAATATTACAAAATTAAAAACTTTTACCGTCCAATTTTGCTTTGATAACATCTTGTAATATGTATGTGTCAAATTTTACCGTGCAGAATTATCAAATTTTGGATAAATATGGCATTTTTTTAGAACAGATATAATTTATATTTTATAATTTTATATCAGTTTCCTTGTCAAAAAAGTCAGTAAAACAAGAAATGTCACCAGAAAAGCAAAGAACAAATTTGGGCCTAGCGGGGATTTGAACCCTGGACCTTTCGCATGTAAGGCAAGAGGCTTAACACATAGGCTAAGGATTGATATTGACCAAGGTATTCCAAATGAATAAAAATTTACATTCTCAATAGGGTGGCCTTACCTTAAACTTTTAACCAGCGTTCGGAACCTACGGAACGTTTCATCTGCTACTTTTACCGTCCAATTTTGCTTTGATAACATCTTGTAATATGTATGTGTCAAATTTTACCGTGCAGAATTATCAAATTTTGGATAAATATGGCATTTTTTTAGAACAGATATAATTTATATTTTATAATTTTATATCAGTTTCCTTGTCAAAAAAGTCAGTAAAACAAGAAATGTCACCAGAAAAGCAAAGAACAAATTTGGGCCTAGCGGGGATTTGAACCCTGGACCTTTCGCATGTAAGGCAAGAGGCTTAACACATAGGCTAAGGATTGATATTGACCAAGGTATTCCAAATGAATAAAAATTTACATTCTCAATAGGGTGGCCTTACCTTAAACTTTTAACCAGCGTTCGGAACCTACGGAACGTTTCATCTGCTAGTTGAAACTTTCCGTTTTTTATTGTTTCTTAAAATAGAAATGGCGTCTCGAGTTTTAGAACCTTGTGCAATTCTTCTTGTTTTTGAACGCATACAAAGGCCCTAGCTGTTTGCTGTAGAAGTATTTTGATATTATATAAATTGTTTATATATTCCAAACATGTTCTTAGAAAATGATAAGTTTGCCTTTTGTTTTATTTACATGAATGTATATGTGCAATTATTACACAATACTCTCACATGTTCAATATTTGCAAAATTGTGTTTGTGTTGCTACCTGACTTTTGTTTTATTTTCTCTACATATGCCCTTAATCTATTTATCAAGAATTAGTTTGTGTTTTTTTCCCGGCGACATTGGTGCCTTTCATTAACTTTCTCTTGTATATCAAAATGATATTGTTGCACAAGTTACTGCGCGTCTTTGTAGTTCTACAATTCGCGATAATGTTTTTTAGTTACTGTGCGTGATTGTACTTCTATACGTGCATGCTATGTTTGTCTTCGTAACCGTATGTATTTCTGGATGAAAGTGGTGATTAAATGAATGCAATTCTGTAAACGTATTTGGGAAAATGTTGATTTCTTGAATATGTTAGTGTTTGACAATGAATATGTTGAATTTTTTGTATCTTATTGTTGATTTTCTGAACGTGTTTGATTTTTTGTTTATTAATGACGATTTACTGAACGTGCTTGTATTTCAGTATTGTAGTGTTGATTTACTCAACTTAATTTAATCCAATACTTTATTGGCATAAACAACATTTGTTCATCGCCATTACAATATCTTTATATGGCGGTATACCCAAACATGATACTATCTGCATACTACAACGTGAGAAAAATGTGCAAAATACAAATAATCATAAACATATTTTTGTATGATACGTATTTATCCACGGAGAATATTTGTGTGGTAAATGTTTGTAAATAATTAATTATTAATGTTTTTGTACAGGATAATAAAAATACTTTTTTTTCAAATTAGGCCAATAACAATAGTAGTTAAGCAGGATATTAAAGCGAAGCTGACATACTAAATGAAAATGATATTAGTTTCATTATAATTCATATTTCATTCTTTGATCCAAATCTATATTTCGATGTCTTCGAGCACCAAAATCTTGTTATTTTTTGATACAACGTAAATAATTTCGGTTACAAATGTTTTCTAAAATAATGTTTTTAGTTTGGAGGAATTTAGGCAAACCATAGTTGGAAATACTGATCATATCAAATTCTTATTAATTCGTAGGTGATCATTTGCGACTGTTCCATTACTCGATAAATACGAAAGACCCAGATCATCGATTAATCGCATGATATTTAGAGACCATGTATTAACATAATTTCCTCGTTCATTACGCCGATATATGGTAATTTATAAACTAGTGAATCGGGTGCTTACTTTACGAAGTATGTACATAGGTCAACGTACTAATTCGCCATAAACTGTTGCTTTATTTGTTTACTGACGAACTTTCAGGTGTCCTTTAAGAAATTTTAACAGACCTGTTTGTATATCGGGTCCCTTATGAAAGCCCTAAACTTCACATCATGGTGAAGGATTAGAAAGTGTGTACATATCGTGTACAATGAACGAATTTATAACATGGAAAAGTCATGAGACATCGATGCATAAAAAATCAAACTATTTCCTATCGACGACCAATATGTAACACTGCCAGTACCCGCATCATCCCTGATTCGGCCATTAACAATTTAAGAAGCACCAGATGCTCGCAAAGAATATGACACAATTATCAGCGCATGTCTCGACACGTTTTTGTTTATTTGGCTCTGGCGTCTAGCTGTTTGTATTATGTTCCTTGTGTACGGGTATGACAGGATTACTTGCAGAATGTTTACCCATTGCATCAGATACCAGTGATTCGGTTCCATTGTGTTGTCCTGTTCTTGAATTGAACATTTTCTGGGATTCCGGAAAATAAGCGACATTTAAGTCAATCATATGTTCATTACATTGTCCATTAGCAAGTCTCAAGTGCATAGTTTCATCAGATAAATGTTATTTTTTCATTCTTGGAATATCAGATTTATTTCATTCGAGCATGTTACTATATCATCAAATTTCTCACTAATAGATGTGTGGCTCCGCTACATGTCACTGATTTTTATCAAGTGTATTTTAATCGGTAGCTTGTATCTTGCTTAATAAACTCAATATGGCATGATCCATGAAGTCAAGACGTTGTGTAAAATTGTATCAGTAATCAAGCTACTAACATTTTGTTGGCTGTTCATATTTTGTTCAAATGATAATTGTGATGTTTGGTTCATCAAGTACGGAGAAGATGGGTGGTATAAAGGATGACGCATGAAAGGTTGTTCAACATTTGCAGGGACAAGTATTCGTAGGTACATTCGTAGGTTTATTTGTAGCCATCGTTCTTTTGGGCTCTACTTTTTCATTTGTTGGAGAAATAATATCTTTCTTCGGTGTTCTGGTTATCAGAGATTTAGATTGTACTAAGAATATTGACTCATTTTGTTCGGCTTGCTTTAGAATCAATTACATCGTAAATAATATATGTTCAATATATAAACGCAACTCTTCATCATGTACGCCCAATCTTTGTAGTTAATACAGTTAATTTTTGTGTAAAGAATGCCAATGAAGTTTTAAAAAAATTTCAACACGAGCGTGACGGATTTTGTGATGTGTCACGCACGCAATTTACAAAAATGTTTAAATTTCACATTTCACAATGTCCATATACAAGCGAATTTTACTAAAAGTATGCAAAATAAATCTAAGTCCTTGTGCTCCTATTAATTTACTAAAGTACCATATAAGACAAAGTTCAAACTTTATTTTAAGAGCATACCATCTGTATTCCCCGTTACTGAACGTGGTTGTATGTCTGTATTAAAAGTGTTGATTTTTTTAGCTTGTTTGTATTGTTGTATAATAGTGTTAATTTACTGAAATATTTTCTATTTCTGGTTTATAGATTTTATTTGCTAACGTAGTTGTATTTTCTTTACGATAGCGTTTATTTAACGTCATGTATTGCATGAAATGAGTGAAATAAACTGAATTGAATTGAATTTATTGAACGTGTTGGTATTACAGTATTTGTATTATAGTGTTAATTTACTGAATGTGTTGGTATTACAGTATTTGTATTAAGAGTTAATTTCCTGAACGTGTTGGTATTTCAGTATTTGTATTATAGTGTTAATTTACTGAACATGTTGGTATTTCAGTATTTGTATTAAAGAGTTAATTTCCTGATCGTGTTGGTATTACAGTACTTGTATTAAAAGGTTAATTTACTGATCGTGTTGGTTTTGCAGTATTTGCATTAAAGAGTTAATTTACTGAACGTGTTGGTATTGCAGTATTTGTATCATAGTGTTAATTTACTGAAGGTGTTGGTATTACAGTATTTGTATTATAGTGTTAATTTACTGAAGGTGTTGGTATTTCAGTATTTGTATTAAAGAGTTAATTTACTGAAGGTGTTGGTATTGCAGTATTTGTATTATAGAGTTAATTTACTGAAGATGTTGGTATTACAGTATTTGTATCATAGTGTTAATTTACTGAAGGTGTTGGTATTTCAGTATTTGTATCATAGTGTTAATTTACTGAACGTGTTGGTATTACAGTATTTGTATTATAGTGTTAATTTACTGAAGGTGATGGTATTGCAGTATTTGTATTATAGTGTTAATTTACTGAAGATGTTGGTATTTCAGTATTTGTATCATAGTGTTAATTTACTGAAGATGTTGGTATTGCAGTATTTGTATTATAGTGTTAATTTACTGAAGATGTTGGTATTGCAGTTTTTGTATTATAGTGTTAATTTACTGAAGATGTTGGTATTTCAGTATTTGTATCATAGTGTTAATTTACTGAACGTGTTGGTATTACAGTATTTGTATCATAGTGTTAATGTACTGAACGTGTTGATATTGCAGTATTTGTATTATAGTGTTAATTTACTGAACGTGTTGGTTTTACAGTATTTGTATTATAGTGTTAATTTACTGAACGTGTTGGTTTTACAGTATTTGTATTATAGAGTTAATTTACTGAACGTGTTGGTATTCAGTATTTGTATTATAGTGTTAATTTACTGGACTTGTTGGTATTTTTACATTTTAGGGTTGTTTTACGGAACGCATTTGTCGCTGGACTTTTATCAACGGTGATGTCTATCGATGTACGTGACTGCTTCACACAATTCTCAAATGGTTGGTATGAACTTGATTGATATATTACAGTAATAGTTTACCGAAATACTTGTTTTGGACCATTGAATACATAAATTCAATGTCAATGTTGATGAACGTTCATTTCAAATCATCTCATAATATGTTTATCAATTATCAAAATGATGCGTCGTAAATTTCCTGTTAGGCTAAGCTGAGTTTCGAGTTTACACCATTAGAACAACATCATGGCAGAAATTTTAGACCATCACGTTTGAACTCATCAGTGATGACCGTGCGGTCGAATTTCGCACGAAAATAACGTATCAGATGCAATAGTAGTACATAGCCCACCCATCTCAATACTAGAATCCGACCGACCGACATTATATCGTAGTATAGATAATTATTATTATACATTGCTAGATTAAATATGGCATTCACTCGCCCACCGACCGACCGAATATTATTTCGTATTATAGATAATTATAATTATACAGATTGAATGGGGTGATCTAGCTTTGACATAAAACCACTCAACAAGTCAGAAAACAATTGGAAAGATTAATGATTTCAATTATATATTTAGGATACATGCATTATAGTGTTATCCCGGTAGCGCCATTGACCGATTTTACGTGTTTCTCAAAACTATATATTATAACTAATCATAAATAGTCACAGTTACTGGTATACATGAGAGGACATTTTTTTGACAGCTGGATACAAAGGTTGTTACGAGGATTCCTTCGATAGAGTTTTACCTGATGCCTCGTATAACTTCAATGACAATAGTGTACCATTGTGCATCGAAACATGCGGAAATCAAGGATATCCTTATGCTGGGCTCCAGGTATGCGATACTAGAACAACTATAATCGTTTATTGTTTTACATTTTAAAATTAATTCAATGCTTCTTACAATGAAAACTATTATTAATATTTTATTTAGATAATAAAAACTATCAAAGGCTCCATATTATCGACTACTTTTTAACTTATTAGTATACCCATGAATGTTTCTGTGGTAATGAAGTGAAACGTTGGAGTAAAAAAAATGAGGAGGAGTGTGATTATAAATGTAACGGAAGCCATGAAATGTGTGGAGGGTATTGGCGAATATCTATTTACTCAACGGAAGGCAGTTCAGCACTGTTGCAAGAAGGTATATATATATTCTTTATTTCCGTCTCATCTATGTACAGTACAACATAATACAAAAACAATATAATAACTACAAAAAAGTACATAGCCATTCTGTATAGAATTATAAGAGACTATTATCAACAATAAATATCACATTCGATTCAACAATATGTACAAGGGTATGTAACCATCTGACGATTAATGCAATATTTTAACTTGACTTCTATTAAACCAATTATACACAAAGCTTGGATTCTACTGACTGGTATACGTAATAATGTTTTTGCAGTATTCATATACATCAAACATGTTTAAGATTCATATAAAGATTTAGATTTAAGATGTGAAGTAAAGTGATGTATTTGTTTAAAAGGTGTCACAACTTGTTTGTGTGCACTTTGTATGTTGTAGTTCCTGCTCGACAGTTTTATTTATTTGAACTTTGGAATAATAAGCTTACCTACTTCAGCTGTGTAAAGAATAAGCTTACCTACTTCAGCTGTGTAAGGAATAAGCTTACCTACTTCAGCTGTGTAAGGAATAAGCTTACCTACTACAGCTGTGTAAAGAATAAGCTTACCTACTTCAGCTGTGTAAGGAATAAGCTTACCTACTTCAGCTGTGTAAAGAATAAGCTTACCTACTACAGCTGTGTAAGGAATAAGCTTACCTACTTCAGCTGTGTAAGGAATAAGCTTACCTACTTCAGCTGTGTAAGGAATAAGCTTACCTACTTCAGCTGTGTAAGGAATAAGCTTACCTACTACAGCTGTGTAAAGAATAAGCTTACCTACTACAGCTGTGTAGGGATTTCTTCAATTTATAGTGTTGCCTCGATATATATTTCAAAGCATGTTATTCTTGTTTGAAAATGATATATGAGTGCAAATGAATGAACTGACGGATTTTAGACTCTAGTATGGCAAAATCCAAATATCGATTTTTTTCACGTCCGTTTTAACATACGAAATAGTGTTTTTTAAGGGCGTATTCTCATGTTTTGGGCAAACGGTAACAAACAAATGCAGCCTCACAAGTCGAAATTGGTCGAATCTTGTGTGACGTTTCTTGATGTGGATTTTTAATGTGTAAATATTATTATTTTTATCTCAGTTTCGATTGAAGGCGTCAATGAAACTCATTTATTTCATAATCAAAATACCCCAGCTACCTACGTTGATACAACATTAATTAATGAGTGATTAAGTCGTCAACATAAATTATTGATATATTTCGAAATAAAATGAAAAAAGCACGAATTTAGACATGTCTTTTTAATAACTGTGACAACACTTCGACGATAATGTTTTATATATGTATTATAACCTAGTGTAGGACTAAAAAATACAACATTGTGGTTAACGTTGAAATATAACTTAATCACTCGGGCACTTTGCTGGGTTCTCTATCAGCTTCGCGTGCTATTGATATTTGATAGTTTGGGAGTAGGTAAATCCTGCACTACACTGGCCCTTATCAAAGAATATGGATGAAAACACGGTTCTGTACGTTATTTGTTATCCAAGCAAAAATATTTCCGCTATGGTGGTTTGCTCAAATATCATATTGGTAGTTCTTCTAAATGTTCTCTAACACTACTGTCTTTTTATTACAATTTTCTAAGATCTTTCTTAAGCATGCAGTATTGCACAAGGAACATGATAAATTAACTGCTATAAAGTTGGTAGAATTAATTTACATTATTCGAGACAAGCTGGTATCTACGAGAAGAATTACAGATGATCTCATGCTGTATAAAATACCTCGCAGGACCTTAGATGTTGACTTTTGGAAATTTAGATCAACCCTAACCCTAATATTGAATATGTGTGCAAAGTTTATAATTGTGCATGAATGTGTAGAGTCATCGAATATTGAGTTTTTAGACGCATCCCTTCAATAATAATTTGCACAAGTTAACATATGTTGTATTGAAAAACTCAATAATGTCAAGAGTGTTAACATATTTTCATACAGCTGGTGATTGTGTACCGTACCATATCATATATGGGCTTGGGAACATCCCTGCCAAACTGGTGATGATGTACTGTACCATATCATATATGGGCTTGGGAACATCCCTGTCAAACTGGTGATGATGTACTGTACCATATCATATATTGACTTGTGAACAACCCTGTCAAACTGGTGATGATGTACTGTACCATATCATATATTGACTTGTGAACAACCCTGTCAAACTGGTGATGATGTACTGTACCATATCATATATTGACTTGTGAACATCCCTGCCTAGCTGGTGATTGTGTACTATATCATATCATATATTGACTTGTGAACATCCCTGTCAAACTGGTGATGATGTACTGTACCATATCATATATTGACTTGTGAACATCCCTGCCTAGCTGGTGATTGTGTACTATATCATATCATATATTGACTTGTGAACATCCCTGTCAAACTGGTGATGATGTACTGTACCATATCATATATTGACTTGTGAACATCCCTGCCTAGCTGGTGATTGTGTACTATATCATATCATATATGGGCTTGGGAACATCCCTGCCAAACTGGTGATGATGTACTGTACCATATCATATATTGACTTGTGAACATCCCTGCCTAGCTGGTGATTGTGTACTATATCATATCATATATTGACTTGTGAACATCCCTGTCAAACTGGTGATGATGTACTGTACCATATCATATATGGGCTTGTGAACATCCCTGCCTAGCTGGTGATGATGTACTGTACCATATCATATATGGACTTGTGAACATCCCTGCCTAGCTGGTGATGATGTACTGTACCATATAATATATGGGCTTGTGAACATCCCTGCCTAGCTGGTGATGATGTACTGTACCATATCATATATGGGATTGGGAACATCCCTGCCAAACTGGTGATAATGTACTGTACCATATCATATATGGGCTTGGGAACATCCCTGCCAAACTGGTGATGATGTACTGTACCATATCATATATGGGCTTGTGAACATCCCTGCCTAGCTGGTGATTGTGTACTATATCATATCATATATGGACTTGTGAACATCCCTGTCAAACGGGAGATGGTGCACCAAATCATATATGGGCTTGTGGACATCCCTGTCAAACTGTTGATGATGCACCATATCATATATGGACTTGTGAACATCCCTGTCAAACGGGTGATGGTGCACGAAATCATTTATGGGCTTGTAGACATCCCTGTCAAACTGGTGATGATGCACCATATCATATATGGGCTTGGGAACATCCCTGCCAAACTGGTGATGGTGCATAATATCATATATGGACTTATGAACATCCCTGTCAAACTGTTGATGGTGCTTGTGGACGTACCTGCCAAACTGGTGGTGGCGCATAATATCATATATGGGCATGTGGACATCCCTGTCTAGCTGGTGGTGGTGCTCCATATCATATATAGGCTTGTGGACATACCTGTCAAACTGGTGATGGCGCATACTATCGTATATGGGCATGTGGACATCCCTGTCTAGCTGATGGTGGTGCTCCATGTCATATATAGGCTTGTGGACATACCTGTCAAACTGGTGATGGCGCATACTATCATATATGGGCATGTGGACATCCCTATCTAAGTGCCCTTTTGCCATTCAGTCAATGTCACCAGAGGTCACGGCATACCAACGTTATTAGGTACTGTGTTACCTACTGCATGACCTTTTTATATCGGGTGCAATACTGCGGAACCAGCTACACAAACACCTTACCACATCGCAGACCTTAGAGATCTTCAGAGGGAGGGACTGGCTAGGCAGGAATTACTGAAGCACAAACTAAGATGTTATTATATGTTTCTTTGCAAAGTGCACAAAAACTCACAGTGACCTTGTAAATACACATTTTACGTAAATGATCCATAGAGGGCCCAGTACAATAACCTGGAAGAATATTCCGTCAAGTTTGTGTAGAGTTTAATATGAACACTAATGAAGTATCATTATGTATTGTTGCTATTTTACTTACATCTGTACTAATAAACAAATCCCGAGTTATAAGTATGTGGGGTTTGATTTCCCTCTACTAGTAAAGTGTAGATATTACATGAAGTCGCTTGAATTCCAAAATTGTTTCCAATGATGTCGCTTACTTTGACAACTAATAAGTATACAACACATAAAACATATTTTTAAAAAACAGGTGCTAGTACATTAATAAGTAGATTAGAATAATATATAATAATTTGACAAATTTAACTATATCAAAGATGTAATTTATCTACATGAATATGCTAATAGGAATGATGTCTCGAACTGTGATTGGTTAAGCAGTTCATTGATCATGCGTAGTATAATTCTAATTATATTAACATGTTGTCATGCAATAACCCAAAATCTTAACCAATAAAACTACAACATCTTTGCCAATTTTGATTTGTGGGGATCATCTTTTTTTAAGGATATTCTTGTCTTTACGTTTCTTGGCGAAATTTGAGACTTTCTGTCGTTTTGGGGTCACGTGAGAACACGCATGACGTCATCAAATATGAATACAAATATCGTTAACATTAAGTAATGTTCAGTCTAATTCATGATTTTTTCTGCCAAAGGTTTCATTTTTTAAAAACATTTTTGGCCCAAAATACCTCTTATCTTACCTTGTCCTACCTAAATATCGCTTACTGGTTTTCATAGGGATATGTGATTTAGTTTTGTTTTCATTTAAGGTAAACGAAGGCTAAATGTATTTCTTGTGAATGTTCGGTCATTATTTCAGAGATATAAGTACTTTTAAAATTATGTCACATATTTAATGTCATTATAAAATATATAATAACTGTGAAATATTTCCATATATCAAGATTATCATATATTACATAGCTACAGGTAGCACATTTAGTTTCCCTGATGGATGTAACAAATGCAGCTGTACCTGGGTAAACCACGCTTTTCAATTATCGTGTGAAACTGTCGCCTGTCCACAATTGAAATGCGACAAAAATCTTCAACAAACGTTACCAGGAGATTGTTGTCCAACATGTAAAAGTGGATGCTATGTAGAAGATATTGGTCATGTAAACGAGGGTAAGATAATAAGCTATACATGACGTAAAATGTAATGAATGAGACGATACAACCATTTTAATCAACTGTTTGCTCGCATTTAACGTAACTTTGGTGGTATTTGGTTATTTCGTATAGGTCTGTGTTATTTTAGTTATTAAAAATGTGTAGAAATACGATATAAAATTATTTCAATTTGTCGTAAATCAAAAGCATATTTTAACACGATAAGCAGTTGTATTGTAATTGTTTTGAATAAAGGAGAAGAGATTGCAACAGATGATCCCTGTGAAACATGTGTCTGTGAGGAGAACCAGGAAGGAGGTTTCAGTACAGTTTGTATGACCATGGCTTGTATGATGGACTGTCCATATGGGTATATAGATGACGGATCGTGTTGTGGAAAGTGTAAGGAATGTGATCCTGATGAGTGTCCATCTTTATCATGCAACAAGAAATATCAGGTTGATGTTTAATAATTGATAGGTTGTCATAGACAATATAAATCACATTCTTTTGTAACAGACTGTATAAGTTATGTTGTCATACACAATATATGGTAGGTTATTTTGTCATAAACAACTTAAGTTTCGTTTTTGTAATCGGCTTGAGTTTCGTTAAGTTGTATCCAAAACAATGCTATATAATGACAAAGGTCGTGTCACCTTGTTACTTGTTGTAAATATTAGGCTTTAATCACTAATACCATGAATGAATAAAATCGTTTTGTACATTTCGCGGTCCCTCTTCAAATAACAGTTAGTACATTTTATAAACTTGATAGCGACAGTAACTTATCATATCATATGTATGATATTAACACAACGCTTTCCTGTGATTTATTAAATTCAGTTTCAGGATGACGACATGTGTTGTCCGCAGTGTTTGTGTAGCTATAGAGGTGAAAAAGTAAAACCAGGCAAGGATGTTGTTTTATTCAGATTCACAAGCCTTGATCAACTATGACCTAAATCATCACACTTTTCCGCCATGTATCCAATACATATTTATATTAGTATTACATTTGCTTGATTTTGATTTATAGAAGTAAACGAACATGAAAATATTCATACGTAATTACATTTTTTGTTCTTTTTAAAAAAAGAAGAATGTTTAAGAGTTAATGTAGATTTGAGTAAAGCGTTTCGGACGTCATTTTGTAGTTGACTTTTGCACTTTGTTCCTAATACCTGAATTGCCATAAAATGTAGATGTCTGATTTCATATAGTTTGGTATTAAATGTTACTTGAAAAACATATCTATTTGAAAATATAAAACATCTGAAAATGGAGTTTAGTCATAATTATATGTTTTGTCATGAGCGCATTTCTTTTTATTATTTAGGTCAAGTTGGTGATTCGTGCGACGGATGTGTATGCGATACTGGTGTCATTAAATGTGATCCAATTAAGTGTAACACAAATCTTGAATGTGTTGATCCAGTAAAGGGAGATGACTGTTGTTATACCTGTCCTAATGGTACAGTATGATCTTCTACAATTGTCTTAATTACATAAATATTAAACATTCATAATTGCATATTAAACATTCGTTCATTGAGCAATATAAATTAAATACTAGACTTGTGAATATAGAGACAGTTTTATATATGGAGCATATAATCATAAGAGAAAGATGATTGAATGTAAACATCTTTGTTATTGTGTATACATGGAGCACATATTCATAAGAGAAAGATGATTGAATGTAAACATCTTTGTTATTGTGTATACATGGAGCACATATTCATAAGAGAAAGATGATTGAATGTAAACATCTTTGTTATTGTGTATACATGGAGCACATATTCATAAGAGAAAGATGATTGAATGTAAACATCTTTGTTATTGTGTATACATGGAGCACATATTCATAAGAGAAAGATGATTGAATGTAAACATCTTTGTTATTGTGTATACATGGAGCATATATTCATAAGAGAAAGATGATTGAATGTAAACATCTTTGTTATCGTGTATACATGGAGCATATATTCATAAGAGAAAGATGATTGAATGTAAACATCTTTGTTATCGTGTATACATGGAGCACATATTCATAAGAGAAAGATGATTGAATGTAAAACATCTTTGTTATCGTGTATACATGGAGCACATATTCATAAGAGAAAGATGATTGAATGTAAACATCTTTGTTATTGTGTATATATGGAGCATATATTCATAAGAGAAAGATGATTGAATGTAAACATCTTTGTTATCGTGTATATATGGAGTATATAGTCATAAGAGAAAGATGATTGAATGTAAACATCTTTGTTATCGTGTATACATGGAGCATATATTCATAAGAGAAAGATGATTGAATGTAAACATCTTTGTTATTGTGTATATATGGAGCATATATTCATAAGAGAAAGATGATTGAATGTAAACATCTTTGTTATTGTGTATATATGGAGCATATATTCATAAGAGAAAGATGATTGAATGTAAACATCTTTGTTATTGTGTATATATGGAGCATATATTCATAAGAGAAAGATGATTGAATGTAAACATCTTTGTTATTGTGTTATAAAACCCAGTGATACTTCATTGTGATGATTCCTGTTCATCAGTGTAATTTTATAGACTGTAAATTTCTGTACCATCGTTTGACCCTATCATTATTATATTAACATATCACTGAGATAAAAAATGCAAGATTATTAACAGGTAAACAAAAGTAGGTAATACGTGCAATATGCAGACACTGTATTTATAATTACAGGTAAGACATGTAGACACGAAAAGAAGACCAAAATTGTCATACGCGAGGGTCAAACGAAAGTTGTTGGGAAGACGTTCTGTATGTGCTCGCCTTCCTTCTGGTATCCATATGCTTTCTGTGCGAAACTACAAGTCAAGAATAACGCTTTCCCAGGCATCAAGAATTACAAGGATATTGTAGCAAAGTGGTTTAATGGAAAGAATTAATTTCGCATTTAAACTATGAACATTTTGGGTGGTGGTGTAATTTCATAATTCACCTTCTCGCTGCATACATTTCTTTTCAACCTGACTCTTTTGTATTGTTGTCAAAGCAACTTCATCGATATCTTTCACTTTGTTACATCATACTTTTATTTACTACGTCGTAAAATAAGTCGCATAAGCGCGTTTAAATTTAACAGAAAAACATAATTAGCAGTAAGAACAACTTAAATTCTAATACAAGTATTATAACATGTACATAGTTACAGGCATATTAATGGTAGATTACTTAGATATTTTCTACCCTCACTTTTAGAGTGTCTTTTACCTTTGTAATGGTGTACACGTACGTATAAATTGGCTCACTGTGTTCTGTGGTGGCTGTGTACATTGTATAGGATATTTCCTACTGGGTGGCATTATTTATAATGATAAAACTAAGGGTCAATGTCGAATTACTTACTGACGATGCAGAACAGAATAAATCGACTGTGAAGGCTGGTGGGAACGGTTGTTTTATATCAGTGGGAAGAATGTCGGCTATTGCTTCAAAATAAAGCTTCAACGTATTTAAACGCATGGATCAATGTATTTCTAAAATGGTTTTATCATATACTCTATCTTTTAAATGCATTCTCCTCTTTTAAGTTTTGTGATTGCTCAAGTTGTGTGTAGTAACTAAAACTGGTTTGTAGCGGGATGATCATTTATCTATCACAATATATGGCGTTGAGTGTTGAAAAGTGAAAGAATAGTGGTGAGACTATATTGTATTAAACTGATATACATTTATTGCAATCCATGCTAGTTTTTTTTAGTTATGACTTCATTTCTGTTTTATAACTTAACATTGTATTTCATGTGGGTTAATAAATTCATCAGGTAAACATAGCGAGTTGTATTTATTCTGAAACAAGATAGTTTAAGTCATTGTTCAACAAAGATAACATACTATCAGAGAGAATCAGCTGCTAGTAACGGTGCTTTACAATGCTCTTGTGTATCATTAATATTCAAATTGAGATGATTGATATGAGAGATCAGTACATAATTACATAGCATATACACGGTAATCATCCTTTTAAATTTTCAAAAAATGCGCTTGTACTAGACAGGACATCAATTCCTTTTATGGCATTCACACTGGCTTTAGTTAATTCATTATTGCACCATAGTTAAGTCATACAGAAGTCTTGTTGACTCGCATATATATGACCAGTAAACATAATTCATTATAGCACCATAGTAAAGTCCTACAGACGTCATATACAATACAATACAAACAGTTTATTGCATTAAAACATAACATGTTTCATAGCAACATAATGTACATAATAACAAAATAACAAAAGACATGGTTTTGCAGGAGCACATGATGTTATATAGTGCATATTCAAATGTTTAAATTTCATTACATGTATATAAACAAAGAGTTATGGTGATAAATATATTGATTAACAGTATGTGTTCAAGTTTCTGACATTTAGGATGTATATGATATAGTTAATACATTATCAGTTTCTAACAGTATAATAAATGTCTTTGGATAAATTAATAAGAATATTTCGAGAGGTAGCTCTCAACAAATTAGTGAATTTCTGTTTCGTTGGCCACGTATAATAATAACGTTTAATATAGTTTGATCGAAAGTTAGCGTATTTGGAACAGATACGTAAAAAATGGTATTCCGTTTCTAGTTGACCACTATTACAGTTTTGACAGATTCTATCGTTTCTCGGGAGATTAATATGACGTCCGTGTTCTGTTGCTAAGTTGTGTGATGATGTGCGGAATTTGGTTAGTGCTGTTCTGAATCTGGTCTCTGTTATAGTATTAAGGTATAGTCTTCAAATTTGAGCCAGTGTTTAAATAGACAGTAAGTATCAAGTCGAGTAGAATTATTAATTGATGAATACCAATTTTGTTTATAGATATCTAGTACTCGCTGTTTAACAATTTCATAGTTAATAAGCATATTAAATTGATTTTCCCACAGGATAGATAATCGCATTGGTTTTTGCTAGCTTTGAAATGCGTTTTCCTTCTGTCTTTTTGAATTCCCATTTATATTTACGTTTAATATTATGCTAAGTGCATTTTTTATGTAGAAAGTATAGTTTATTGTCATTATTTTTATTTCGAAGAAAAGTATTTCTAGCCTGATTAAATTCTTTTCTTGCATCATAACATTATTTAGGGGTAAACATGCTTCGTTCAAATATTAGTCATGCAAATATGACAGAACGTTGTTAATGTTGAAACATCTCACAGTTGAACAAATAAGTTGACGAATGTTACATTTTGGTGTTCATAGCTGACTTAACAGTATATAATATTTGACTGTGTGCCTGTTAAGTCAAGCATAGATCTGTAGATTGTATCTATACAATGTATAAACAATACAAAAACGTTCATGCAATAATTAAAACATCATACGACAGTTTAGGGGTTAACGAATTACAAAAACTGATTCAATAACTACAGAGAAAAATGATAGCATGAAAGAGCGGTGATCCGAGTTGTATTGAGATAAAGATGATATTTGACATAGAACAGAACATACATTTTAAAGACTTGTACAACGTACATTGTCTACTACACATGTTTTGATACATTTTGTCAACGTGTAAGTAAGTGGTATTGTACAACAATAAAGCATGCATAACAATCAGTCATATATTATACAAATTTATTTGAAATTAATTCTTGGAGGTAGAATTAAGGGGTAAGTTTTTAATAATGGAGCGGCAGTGTTTCTCAGAAGTTATATTTTATGTATGGTGGAATGATGTTCCATACAAACACGGTTTTGTATTAAAGAATGAATTTGCATGGTAAGAATAATGAAAAACTGAACTTTCATTTTTCGACAACTGACGTGTATCATTCATATAGCCAGATGTCAGTCCATATAAAGATTTATACACTATAAAAGATATATGGTACTTACACATATACAAAAAGGCATCCATTGAAGTTCATTAAATAGAATATAAGTTTCAGAATTAAATGAGTGTACAATATCATTATCGCGGTACACCTTTGAACATTATTTTATTGATATACTGAAAATAGCAGCAAACATAAACGCCTTTATATTGTTACGCTATATGAAGAACATTGTATATATTTATTGAAATGTTTCATTGAATTCCATAAAACAGCACCAAAATCAAGCAGTGGTAACAAGTATGCATTTTTGTTTCTTCTTATTACAAGATTAAAAAAAAATGTTTAATTATACGAAGAATTAAGTTTGCATAGCATATCCAACTTCAGAACAATCGCCATACAGGGGAGACAACTCAAACAAACTATAAAACACTGTACCCTGACGAGTTATCTATTATGTTTATAATCGATCGCTTAGTGTTTGTTTTAGCATATCGAACTTTCAGAACCATCGCCAAACACGGGAGACAACTCAAACATACTATAAAACAATTATCCTGACGGGGTATTTATCATGTTTATAATCGATCGCGAAAACATTTGCACTTAAAAACAATTGCAAAAGTGTCAATTTATGGCTATTTGACTAATCCCGACCCCATAACTTTCCTGGAACAACTACTAGCTGTGTATTCGCTACATCATACTATTATGCAAATAACCATTTGAAATATACAAGTTATACGGATATTGTTTGCGGTATTTTGATACACAATACGTTTGTTCAGGCTTGTTTAACGTTTCTTTTATAATTTAGAAACCCATGTCATACTCCATGATGATCAATGACTTGAGCATATGCAATTTTGTTATATTCTTGAAGGTAACGTATGTATCCAAAACCAATGTACAAATGGCCTGAGTCAGAGGATCGTATTTGGTAAAAGTGGATGACATAATCCGTATAGGTAAATCATTGGCCCCACCCGGGAAGTCGAAGAAGTTCTTTAAAATGTCATTGGAAGAGGAAAGAGGCCTCTTTTAAACATAGAGATCTGTACGCTGGTGATGCATCTATCGGTTCATTACAAAACAATGAACTTGAAAGTCTAAAGGTGATGATGAAGACGTATCATGTACCCTAAAGACATTTTAATGCACTTTTCGAATAATTGCAGAGACATTCAAAATATACCATTTGCTAATTTAATAATATTGTAAACCACTAAGATTAAGTAATATATAGGCAAGTGAACTACATGTATGATACATACGTTACCCATTATGTTTCTTCTTTCCTAAAAACAGTTGATTTGTTGACTTTTATACTATTAATTGCCAAAAATATGTATCATCTTTAAGTGTATAAACATGCACTTGATTGAATTTCCTATACCTTTCGTTCATATTGAGTGTTTAAACATGTTCAAATAGCCAGAATTCTGCCAAAACTTTGACTATTAAATGCCATGCATTTACTTTATTGTTAAAGTATTGTTCAGATTGTTTCTTAATATAAATAACAAGTACATGATGTTGTAGGGGACATGTGTGTGCATTTTTTTTTACTTTCAATTATGTGTTTGGTTGTGAAGATACATACGTTACATTTGGTCTTGTAGTTGGAAACATGCATTTCAAATAGAAATGTCATACCAACCCATACAATTTAACTATAATGACGAAATATTATGGTTATAAATTTAAAAATTATCGGGCTTTTGTGTACTGTTCTAAGTTATAACGTTTCCTGTTAATTGTTATATTGAGAAAGAAAATAAAACTTCAACGATTCGATTTTTGCTGTACATGTATCACAACATCTGTTGGATAGATATGGGAGAAAATTTTCCGTTTTCAAACTAGAACAAGTTTTTAATGTATTCATTTTAAGTGACTGATATTAAAACAGTGACTAGTGCAATGGTGTCAGCGTAATGGCAAAATCAAAGTATAGAGGTGTAAGATAACGTATGTATTTCTGGTTAAACATATCAGAAACTACGGGACAGGTTACACGGAATGGTACTCACATCTATTAGCAATGGTGTTGCTAAGTTGTTTGTCATTTACCCTTGAAGCTTCAATCTTTCCTATGAAATAAATCTACATGTTGTCAGCATTTTCCATTGCCAATTGCTTATTATTAACGACTTTGGGTGTACTGGCTTTAGTGTGCATATGGATGTCAGAAAACAGTGATGGACATATCAAAATTAACGTTTATTGTGCAAGTAATTATTGCAGTTTTAAGTTTAATTCAGGAGGGTAATGGAAAACAAATTTCAGTTGCGAAGTATAAAGTTTATTGAGAAAAGAGGGAAACACAAAATATTCATTTGTATATATAACTACATTAGCACTAAGCATCAAAGTTTGGATAGCATTGTTTAAAAGCTCAAATTATAAGTTTTAATTTATATCTATGTTTCACAAGATAAAACTTGATTTAACAGAACATAAGGTGTAGCAATATTGCAAGTGAACTAAAACATTGGTATTTGTTACTTATTTAAAGTATGTTGATACACAAATCGGTATCGATCGGTTTATGCGAAGTCATTTAAAGGATTTTCTATTGTTATCTCAGTCGGCCAGACTGTGCAGTCAACCCTTTGAATCTTGAGAAAGGGTCATGCCAGGATGCTACAGAAAAAGTTTTGTGCAAATCGGTTAATGGGAAGAAGTCAATTGAAGGTTTTCGATTTTTAGCTCTGGTGGCCATTTTGTGCAGTTAACCGGAACCATTTGAATAATCTTGAGTAAGGATCATGCCAGAATGCTACAGAGCAAGTTTGAAGCAAATCTGTTCATGTGTTCATGAGAAGAAGTCATTTGAAGGTTAAATTATCTATTTTAAGCTCTGGTGGCCATATTATGCGGTCAAGCGTTCTTTTTAGAACCGTTTCAAGAAAGGGTCAGGCCATGATGCTTCAGGGCAAGTTTCGTCAAATTTGGCCATGCAGTTTCAGAGGAGATGTCGTTTGAATGGCCAGTTAACAGACTTTCGTACGGACACATGCACGACGGACAATTCGCCATGGCATAAGCTCTTTGTCCAGTAGAGCTAAAAACAAGCTGACGAATTTAATTAAAGCTCAGACACACACTGGACAGCACAACACGAAACATCAACATAAAACTTAAACAATTGGGTAATAGCTTAAGTGTTGATCTATTTCACCGACACAGAGCAAGGAATAAGGCAATTGATACAGTAAGTAAAAAATATTGAGCATTGGATTGTAACACTGTGGGGCGGTACCTCGCGATGTGTCACTCTATTCTGAGTGATCCCGATATAACCAAAATCATTTATTTGCAAGTGTGTTAATAGAGCGGGCGAATAATCCAGGCTAATGCGTTTAAAGAATTTTGATCTATTTCAGTTTTCGCAAATACCTGCATTTATATTGCTCGCAACTTTTCACACAAGCTATTAACCTGTTTAATCATTATAATATGAAAGAAGAAGACGAACATGGAATGCCACATGTATACATAGTACCTAACCACACCAAAAACATTTGAAGACATGAAAATATGAACAATGATTCAAGTAAATACACGCAAAGGTTACAGGGAAACGAATAGCAATACATGTGAAATAGGAACGATAAATGTTCTACTCATATTGTTATTGTTTAAGGTATTCCATCCATAATGGACATATCTTTAAAGGCAAATGCAATCTGTATTATAATGCGAGTAAAAACAAAATCGTAAAGTTTCTTCCGTTCCAAAAAGTTATGACCCCCATGTAAATTTCCTTCCTGAAAAACGTTAGACATACAAAACTACACAGTAAAAATAAACATTTCATGTAATATTTCTTGTATAGGAAAGCATCTTTGTACTTTTCAGATATGTAGAATAAAGAAATGTAAGAAACATCTACAAGTATTTTTATTATATTTGCCAATAAATTGTATTGTATTCAAAAAAGTAACTGTTATGTTTTACATTTACGCGTATAGCAAAAGTTTTAAGAAATTGGCAACTTTCCTTTGAAAATTAAAATATTGTTAATAGCAGATGACCTAAATTAAATTGTTGTATCAATGGGGAATCAAACGGTCTGTACAATAAAAAATACTTACATTATGTAACACAACATATACTAACACGAAAAAGAAAGTGTGCACTTTTATATTGGGCATAACTTTTTTGTTACAAAGTTTAGATATACGGATTTATCATCATCAGTGAAGAAAATAACCCTTTACACATTGCACCCATTTACCCTATATTTAAGCGCATAGACGGCTTTCAAATTGACAGTAGGCTATTATGCAACTTTTCGCTCGTGCTACCCGTGCAACGTGTGTACAGGTACAGGTTGACCCTGACCGATATCTTTACTTGTTATGCAATAATAAACCACAGTTCACTTTTGAATTTCACTCGTAAACAAGATGCCACGGCTTCAAGAAAACGAACGAATTCAGGCACTTCTGCAACTAGCAGCCGGCGTCAGCGTTGCTGACGTCGCTAGGCAGTTTAACTGCCATAGAAATACCATAATAAAACTCCGACGACGTTACCATCAGAATGGAAGCGTTAGAGATCGTCCACGATCCGGTAGACCGAAGGTGACAACGGCACGTCAGGATAGACATATGACGTTGACGCACTTACGTCATCGGTTCAAAACCGCTACAAGCACTGCGCGAGAGCTTGGCGTATGTAGGGATACGGTTCTAAACCGACTGCGGCCCAATGCAAACCCGTTAAGGGCTAGGAGGCCTTATGTAGGCCAGATCCTTAATAACAAACATCTTGCTCTCAGACTGGTCTGGAGCCGCCGTCATCTCCGTTGGAACCGTGCCATGTGGTCTAGGGTGCTCTTTAGCGATGAGTCGCGATTAAACCTTAGCACTGCTGACGGTAGAGTTCGGGTATTTAGACCTAAAGGGGAACGTTTTGACCAGAACTGTTTATTAGAGCGAGATGGTTTTGGAGGGGGTATTGTAATGGTCTGGGGAGGTATTATGGGCGGTAGGAAAACAGACCTTGTTGTTATTCATGGTAATTTAAATGCCCAAGGTTATGTTGACCAAGTTTTACGCCCAGTTGTTATTCCTTTCCTACAACAGAACCTTGGTTGTTTAGTGCATGATAACGCAGGGCCACATACTGCTATACTTACCAGGAATTATCTCGCTAGAAATAACGTTAACGTCTTACCTTGGCCGGCTTGCTCTCCGGACATGAATCCCATTGAACATTTATGGGATTTGCTTGGTCGGAGAGCAAGGAAACACCATGTTATCAACAATATCAATGACTTGTGTGCAGCCTTAGTTCATGAATGGAACGCCATTCCCGCCGACGTCATAAGACGTTACGTCAGGTCCATGCGATCTAGAATACTTGCGTTGATCCGTAGACGAGGAGGCCACAACAGATACTGATTAATTGTCACGTAACTTGACAAATATCCGAAGGCAAAAAAGCAGTTACAAAACATTACAAATCTGCAACTTTTACTTTTCACCCCTACGTTATTCACACGTAAAACAATGTTCTGATAATTATCAAATTTCACTTAAAAGTAAAACATCGTGTTGCCAATACATTTTTGCACATTTTGCCAATATTTTGCTTCTATAAGTATAAAAAAAATTCCCTCTAACCAAGTGCTCACTTTCTTTTTCGTTTCAGTATATATGAAACTAATACTTTTATCGTCCAGTTACATGCACATTTTTCTTAGAAAAGTAGAACTTCGTAAATCTTTTTTGCTTTTTCACAAACGTTTTCTGGAAAATTTAACTTAGTGTTTTTGTAAAACATAACAATATTGATTGTGCATTGATTTACCTCCCTTTATGAAAAAAATCACTTGTTTAATAATTGCAATTATTTGTTTTTAGAAAAACGCGTTGGAGCAATTAAAGTAAATTATAAACGATAATATTTTTTATATCAAATTTTGTAATAAGTTTATATTTTGCTTACTGAGTGATATATATATTATTAATTGTGGATTGAATACCTTAATGACATTTTCAGAACACGTAAATGGTGTACGAAACATATTGATAATATTTTATTATGAACATTTTCAGCTACGTTTACCCCATACCAAGCACGATTGGATATCATTGACCGAATCGTCTGAATTGGTTGATACCTGTCTGATCATCGTGCGCATACTGTATTGTACATGAATGTATTGACTATTTATGGGTATTACAAAATGGACTACGTTCTTTTTATACATCGGTACATAAATTGAAACTCCAGTGTAGCTATAACCTTTGAAGCTCAGCCGGACAAGATTGTGATACATGTAAGTAAAATATTATTGGATCTAGTAAACGGACCGCTCCAGTGTTTACATACAAAAACTAGGTTGCTATGTTAAGACTTTCTTAAGCCTATAATTAGCTATCGCTATATATAAATCGATTCAAACTGATCTTGTTCGGAATATTAATGTTCGACAATGTTCAAACATTATCGAAGGTTTGTGTTTAGTCCGATATCATTTTGGATGTATTATCTGTGACCAATACATAAGCTAAATGATTTTGACATGACTTTTACTTAATTGGGTCAAAGACATAACTGTATGTACATACGATTCTCAGTTTTTACCTGCGCGTACAGGCTTAGGCCAAACATGTACGTTTAGTTTCTCCGGCACTGTCTCATTCATTTCTAAGCTCCCTAGTCCTAAATATTAGACGTGTACGTACACGCCCATGCACGGACCTATATACATCCGTGGCCCATGTAACCATCAACATTCATTATTGTGTTATATTACTTTCACTTATACTTTCAGGTATGTTATTCAATGATTGTTATATGTTATGTTAATCAGATGAAGGCAACAGTCTCAGCTTTATACACATTCATTGATTGGAAAGTTGTAATATCTTCTTGTGATATAGTAGACAGTTCAATTTATTATTTATTATACTTTGTATGGTATCTTCAAGTTTGACACTAGAAAAATGCATAAATGTTGTATTAAGTTGATGTATAAGTAGTTATTTTATCGAAATCTCTGAAAGGTCAATGGACCATGCCATAAAGGAGCTGTAATTGTGTTTTGTCATGTACATTTATTTATTCTACATACATGTTTTATCAACTTTTATTGAATATGTAACTGCATGTAATTATTTGTACCACACATGCTGTATTGTTGACTTTGTTCATAAGATTATATAAATTAACGGAAGCAGAATTTAAATATTCGGTTTTCATAAGTCATTGATTCTACTAACATGGATCATGCAATTCTTCAAAACCTTAACCAACATATAAAAAACCAGGCGCGTAGCTAGGCTTACGAACGTACGCACGTGCGTAAAATAATTTTAGACAGGTCGAAAAAATAAAAATGAAATAAATGCGAAAAACGCAATAAAAATGTACACTGGGAGTTAAGGGGGGTGAGGTGCAGACTACCGGAAATTCACATTCTATCACATTCTATGTTGTAAAATATACTCGAAAAGACACCATAGACCGTTCCAATTACAAAAAAAATCCCGGGGGAGCATGCCCCCGGACCCCCCTAGTAGAGTGCGTAAAGTCAATTTGGGCTCAGCTACGCGTCTGAGAACACAACATATTCACTTATTTCATTACATTTACATTACAGAAATCCACTGAATTACAGTAAAATTACCGAAATCAATTTTCTGAAAGTAGATATATAGTATATTTCAAGATTTTTCTAGTGAGTAGTGTTGTTAGTCAACCCTTCGGGAAATTGCCCGGCATTGGAATTATGAAGATTCTAGGTTTTATGTACCTTTTACAGATATGTGTATTATGTTTTAATCAGATAAATCGACATATAACAAGTTTATTGGTATGAATGTGTGATTTCACGACTGATACAATAAGTACTTTTGAACTATATTGAAACAGTCTATACTGTCTATGACTAATCTCACTACAGAACCTTCAGATTGCAACTAATTTGCTTGCTTCAGATTGCTCCGATCATCTTTTTTCCAGATATTTCTTGTTAGTTTAAACTGCCAAGGGAAGTTACTGCACCATGCGTATGCAATCTGTGATTAAGGTCTGATAGAATGGTTTAAAAAAACGTTCTTCCTAGATTTTCACGAGCGGTGTCTAATATCATTGATTGTGTTTCCCTACAGAATACTGAACCAAGGTGAGATTGACTATCGCTAGTTGAATCCAGTCTGGGGTGGTGTCAACATATTTAAAGATACAGACTCCATGGGCAACCGGTTAGAAATAACTTCCTATATGTGTGACACAGGAGTTGGTCATAAGTTCTCTCCCTTTATCGCTTCTCGATTTCTCTCCCTTTATCCCTTCTGCAGTATATTTATATATAGGAGAGAACTCTAGAAGGGATAAAGGGAGAGTACTCATGACAATCTCCTGTAATATATGACCAGTGGTCTTTTAATGTTTAATATTTATATTCAATAAATTGTAGCTTAATACATGTAGTATTGCATGTTAGTTAGGGGTGTCATTGAATGGCTAAGTCTGTAACGCTACATCAAGTCTGATATATCAACGATATAATGTATCGATGTATCCATATTTGTGTATAGGAAGAGGAAAAATTATCATTTAAATGATCTGGACTGGTGTTTATGCCAGTGAATGTACACAAACATTGTTTTAACAATTTTTTTGGATGCCCCTCGAAGCAAAAAGATGTAACCATTTTGTTTCTGTGGAGAACCATTATGACTAAAACACCCATAACATGTGCATTGCACAAGCGTTTGATGAAGACAATGGTAAATAAATTGGACCTAAACCTCCAGCAACAACCGTCTGTACGCAATCTGGATCCATATTTCAAAAGCTGGATCAATGTCATATCAACTTGTTTGTATTGATAATTGTTGAAATTATTTCTATTAATGACACCCCTACATGTACTCTGTGGTTAGTTTTTCTTACAGTCTTTATTCCTATCAATTGCATCTTGACAGTTATTCTTTGAACAAAGTTTACTGCAGCTAGGTGTACCTGCTTCTTTATCAGTATTGATTGCTTTACAAGTTTTACACCAACCCCTTGCTGTATCATTAGAATTAGTGCTACATATTACTTCTAAATTATTTATGTTAAGTATTGCTTATATGAACAATAGAATATTGTCAATAAATGACTTGAAGTATATCTATTCATGAAACTGGTTACATCTGTTTATAATTGATTTTGATTGCTTAAAGATGTATTAATTATTAACTGTTAACACATTTTTTTATATTTCAGTTACTTTGGAATAAACTTATGATTTAAGAATTATTAGGCACATTTAATGTCTGGAATATTTACCTCTAGGTTGTATACATGTTTCCTGTTTGTAACATAATATTATACTTGCATTATCTCCCTTTTCAGACACAGTTCACAGAAGAAAAATCCCACCCGTGAAGAGTTGATTAAGACTTTAAGAGAAATGGCTGCCCATCCTGGAAGTATCAAAATATCCAACAAGGATGGTGTATCTCAGTGGGTGAAGAAAGTGAACCGATATTCTTCCCAGTATGATAGTAGCAGGTAAAATTTCTTATTGTATTTTTTGTTGAAAATTTGGGGCTTTGATTTCTATTCTCCCCCATCAGAGATCTGGCATATGGCATACTTCAACCACAAATCTTGAGCAGTCCTTGCCCAAACTTGAATACAATGTATATGGCCAGTGATGTCATTGTATTCAGGTGAGCGGTATAGGGTCATCATGGCCTTCTTGTTTAATAGTCATGTTATTCACCTGTTGATAAAATCAGCTAATGCTTTTCAGAGTAATCAGGGTAACCAAGCTGAATTTATTTTGCTGTTCCTTTGGGACAAAAGTTATCTAAACTTGTATAGAGTATTGTTGGCTGGTATGGACTTTACAAGGTTATATTTAACCCCAGTTCTAGAGATGCTGGTTTTGTAACATGATAACTTTCTTTCAGTTGGCCAGCAAGATGTGTCATTGGTCCCCCTACTGTGTATCCTAAATATGGTGATATAGCAGGAGCTTGGGCTTCTGGTGATAAAGATGCTCACCAGTTTGTAGAAGTATGTATGATCGGAATTACAGTGTATATTAAAGTCTGTCTAGAAAGCATAAACATCTGCATTTTATGTAATATCAATTTTAAATATTTGAATTAACATCGTTTTAGTCTCTCATGATTTATTTTGCATATATACTGATTTTTAATACTGCAAATAAAAATTCGGTAATTTCATTTGTTAAAAGCTCTCATATGTTCCCCATATACCCTGTCAAAAACCTGTATAACTAATAATGTCCTGCTGGTTAGGTATTGTATTTATTTCACATCAGGTTGTATATTATATTAATACATATAATCGTTAGGTTGAATATTGTATTACATTTGTATTACCACACAGGTTGAGTTTGAAGAAGCAGTATATATTACTGGTATGGATATATATGAAACATATCATGCTGGGGGTGTTGTGGCTATTAAAGCTTTCAATGAAGATAAACAATGGACTGTCTTATGGAAAGCAGATAAACCAGAAGTTATAAAATCTTCAAGAATCTTCAAACCCCCGATACCTGTAAGTAATCACAACCACTTGTACCTTTACAATCTGAAAATGGCCAAATACAGTTGATACAAGTCAGACCTGGTTTATTCGACAACCTTCTATCCGAATACTTGGTATTTGCAAACTAAATATTAGGTCTTGATGTATCTTCTTTGGCACGTTGAATTGAAATGGTATATCCAAAACTATGTAGTATTCAAAATGAAATTTAAGAACCGATGAATTCAAATGAACGAGGTCCCACTGGAGTTATAGCCCTTGAATTAGTGTAAATTGGCTTATTTATTATTGTTAGCCAATAATAGCCACATTTCCTGAGACATCTGTATGTATCTTACTGAGAATATGTATAGCATCTAGCTTATGTAAAATAATTGGAAAGATTGCCTACTTTTCACTAGAATTATGGCCCTTGAATTAGTCTAAATTGTCTTATTTGACAACTTTAGGAGCTTCATTTCATGAGCAATCTTCATTTTAGGTCAAGAATCTCAGATACTTGCAGGAGTAAGATGTGTAATGAAAATGTATTTATTTAATCTTAAACAATGCGTGTGGTAATGCATTGAAATACACTGTACTCCATGCATTTTCAGCCCCAGATCTTCAGGACCAAACACTTACGTATTGAAGTTGACTGTACTGGCTGTCGGTCCTGGGTTGAAATTGATGCAATAGAGTTACATGGACAACGCTACTTGTCAGGCAAGTGTTCAGTGCAGCCCATCTATACATTTTACTAGTTGAACATTTTCATGAACATATGGTATGGTATGCTCGGACATGGATTTATGGATTATTATCTAAACATTGAAGAGTTAATAAGAGTTAATTTTACTTGGTAAGTGAATTTCAGTGAAAGTCATGGACAGCTTTTTTATGTAAAACTCTCTAGTTTACTTGTTCGTAACGGATGAACTAAGGACTGTAGCTGGTAGTTGACTAAACTTATCTAAGATATCTCCTTCAATTACAGATCCCCCACCACCAATGGAAGACCTAGTTAATGATTTCAGACTGATGGTGAACAATCCAGTATTCAGTGACTGTCAATTCCTAATTGAAGGAAAGTACACATTTCATGGACACAAAGCCATACTCTGTACACGAGCAGATTATTTCAAAGCCATGTTTAGTGATTGTACCAAAGAGTCAACAACTTTAGTAAGTTCATTGTCAGGGTTTGTAGCAGACCGCTGTAACTGCTTGTACTGAGTTACAGTAGTTGTGTACTCGACACATCAGACATTGAAGGGAATATAGTATTACAGAATTTAACCTGTTGTAGCGCATCTGTATCAATTTGATGGGAATTTTTCTATACCAGACACAAATTGATAATTTTCTCATTCTAACCCTGTATATATCTTAAGCCATTATGAGTAAGTTAAAATTGGTATGTTTGCTGTTACACCAGTTTTGAAAACTTGGGTTAGGAAAAACATTTTCACTAATTTTTTGAAGAAGATATAAAAAATATGTGAAAAGGTGTGGACATCGATAAATCAGTATATGTGGATCACCAGACACTATGCAAATTTAGTGCTCAACGATTGTATAAAACTCCCAGGTCTAATGTCAAAAAATAATCAGGTTGCAGCAGTTTTTTCTGTCAGGTGGCAGTAGGGCAAACATTCATATTTTAAATGTAAGACTCGGCTATTTAAATACACCTATTCCATTCCGTAATGATGAATTCATTTTGATTTGATTATCAATTTCAGAAACCGATATCAATCAGGGATATATCGAGGGATAGTTTCATGGCCGTTCTGCATTTTCTGTACACAAACACATTGCCCAATGTACCCCTTTACACTTGTGTGATGCTGACCGATGTATGGAGAGGTAAATGCTACTGGTGACCTTAATGTTCGTGGATACAATGTTTCGAGTTTTTCATATCACCAACACTTAAGTGACAATAATGATAAGAGGAATTACACCAACTGCATTGCATTTAGTCAAAGAGGCCAATTTTGGGTGGATTTTTGTTTTCACAGAAAGATACTGACCGTGAAAACCATTAACTTAAATAACTTGAAATATTTTCTAGGTTAACAGTACATTTTCCAGTCCGAATACCGTACTTTCATTATATGCAATTCTTCAATGTGTGTATTAAGTGGTCAGAATCTTTGTTTGATTTTAAGCTGACCTGAGCACAAAGTGATACTCTGTGTTTGATGTTGATCATTTTGCATCTGCGGCTGTTGGACTGTTAAGACTGCATAATTTTGGCAAAATCTTCCTTTGTTTGCCTCATAGGTCAAATTTTTGACTGGGACATCTTTGATGAAAAACTAAGTCAATTCATAGAAACACTTAACTCTCCACAATTCATATTTCATACCTGGTCTACATGAAACCTGGTCTGCATGTTTGTCTCTATGAAATCTAGGTCAATTTATAAAATCTAGGTCAAGGCTGAACTGGATATTGTTCGGTCAAAAACTATGTCATGAAGTTATATCATAGAAAAAACCTTGTTATCATTCTAAAGGCCACATTTGAGGTCTGATTTACATGAAACTTGGTCAGCATCGATGTTTACATGAATGAAATCTAGGCAAAATTACCAGGTTTCTAAGCTATACAGGTAAGTGACGCAAGACTATCATAGATGTCTTGTTAATACATGGTTTTTATTTGTGATAAACATGTTTGCAGATTACTAAATACTTGTATCATATTGCAGTTCCATCACTAATCAAATATACAATGTACATGTATATATTCCAGTTGCTGATCGATTAAGTATGGATGGTTTAAAGAGATTATCATTGAATCAGATCAGTTTACAGATCAATGAGTGTAGCGTTGTAGATACATACGTTGCTGCTGCAAACTCTCTCCCTATCATAGGTTTGTGTACCAAATGTTCTTTACAAAACCATTTAATGTTAAAGATTGCAAGGTTGAAAATAACTTAAGGTTATGTACATAAAATATCTAAGTATTTTATTTTCCGTACGTAGTTACCAATCTCGCAAGGGTTTTTTATGGTTCAGGCATATTGTGTTGCATACTCAGACTGTAAGACACAATGCTGAGTTTTACATTTGAAATGAAAATTGACATTACCAAAAAGTGTATACAATATAGCATTAGTAAGAAAAGTAGCAGGAGGGGTACCCTAGTAGGGTGAATGTTTTGTTAATGTGTCCCAATCCTATAAGCAATGAAGAATAAACATTGAGAGATAGAAACTGCCATTTGCTTCTTCATTTTTTTTTTTTTAATGGAGGTCCTTAAGGACCCCACCAGCAGAAAGGACACACTTAGCATTCATGTACATCATAATTTTTATGCTGGTACATTGTATACTTTGGTATGTCAAAATAAGTTACCATTACTGTGAGCACTATTTCTATTTGTCAATATTTTGCAAAACAAGTTTTCATTGGCTAACCACCTCGTGGATTGTTTACAAATGCTCTCAAATAAATAAAAACTTACATACATGTCTTGTGATGTTAAATAAGATTGTCACTCTATAATGCAGTATAATTTTATATTTCAGAGGAAGTGGAGAATAACTGTATGTTATATATGTCCAACAATCTGTCAAAGATTGTAAATACACCAAGTTTTACTCAGTTACCACAAGATGTGATGCTAGAAATCATCCAAGGAACTACAGCCAAACTTCAAATCCATTAATCTCTCCTTCGGATCAGTTTAACACTAGCGTTCTGTGATGTTTATATACAGTAATACCTCAAAAATAAGACCACCCTTGGGACCCTTGAAAACTGATCTTCTTATTGAGGTGGTCTTAGTATTGAGGTAAAATAATGAGCAAAACAGTGAAATTGAACTTGAAAATTGTGTTCTTAATTATCTTTAGCAGTATCAATTATATATCTTCATAATTCACAAAACAAATTTTTCTCACCAACTTTTTTTGAATTGGCTTCAACATACTTGGGAGATGACATATTTCATGGATCCCATCTGATGTTACTACACCAAGACATCCTTGTTAGCGTCAAGATACATGAAAGAAGAACCAATACTGGTAGCAAAAAACATCAAATTTTCAACAGTTGATATATATATATATGTTGGTTAATCATCATTATTGCCTATAATTTATCTTTTATGCATTTTAATTGTTGATAAAATTTGTGATATCTTGTGTTTATTTTGTATAACTGTTCATGTTTTGTATTTGTTGTATTTCACTTCACCAATGAAATCCTTGTGTCTTATTTACATATTTTATTATAAAGTTTACTACATGTATATACATTTTATGTACACTTTTAACTTTACCTTTTGTACCAGTCAATGAGTGATATTTAACATGTTTCTTGTTAATTTTATATACTTATTTATTGGTAGTGATATCATGTTGCAAATTTGTTTCTTGCTAATTTAAAAAACTCTTGGGTTCGAATCCTGTTAGGGGTCCGTTCTGATATGGCGGGTTCATGATGCACCAGCTTGTTAAGTAATGGTTACCGTGCACCTACCTGCCTGGTGCCTGGCATGACAGGAATAGGAAGTAAATGTACTCAGAAAGTAGGTGTCTCATAAGTCAGAAATGGCTGGCTCATTAAACTAAATAATCACTACTTTTATTCTCTAATCGGTAACAATAACATGTTACTAACTTACCCATGTACTGAAATGCCTCCTACATTCAGTATTGATTTTGTATTGTTGATGACTTTTTTTGATTGACTTTGTGAAGACTCAAACTTTATAATATGTTCACCTTCAGCTATTGATAAAGTATTTGTATATTCAACCAATTATTTATTGATTTTGAGGCATATTTTGTGCATGTATTTATGTTTTTATGCTGCATTTTTTATTCTTCAAATTGGTTTACAATCGGACCTCCATAATGACGCTCAATATGATTTTAATAAATCTTTTATATCAATGACTAAATAACTAAATGTGTATAATAACAGAATTGATATTGTATTTGACTGCATGTATTGACCTTGTATGTAAATTGGGTGACAATAATATTACTATGACAGTTATTGTGTCATGATCACGACAGACAAAGTTTATGAGTGGAACAATATGGCTATTATTTTCTACTTACTTGAAATATAAAAATAGATTTCTTGCAATATGTTTTTCAGATTTTTCAATAGAATAATTGCTTTCATATTACTTACTTGTTGCATACATTTCAAGAGAATTTCATGATCAGGAGTTAACTCCCTTTGTTAAATATTTCGAACCTGAGCATCACAGCAGATTTTTATAAACTATGCAGTTTTCGAAATAAATGTTCGATCTCGAGCAATTTGAATAAACGAGGTTTGAATGTATGTATGACTTAGAAGAAAGTAATTTTAACACCACAGATATATTTAAGTCATAATATACGTGATATTGTTTTCATTTGTTTATTATTTAACACAATCTCTGTGACTATGATCTGGGAAAATATACATTTCTCCATTACAATGTAAATATCAGTTAATTTATTTATGAATCTTACACTGTGCAATGTTAAACATGTGATGTATTAATTACAGGGAATTATTTAATTTTGTTATGCATGGTAGACATACAAAATAAAACACTAATTAAACCAGTAATGGTATCAACGTTTTACTGATATATCCAATAAAATAACCCAAATGCATTGTGATTGTCCATCTAAATATTTGAAGATTTCAGGGAATTTGTAGCAAGATCTGCTGTATATCAATGATCCTGGATTCAGTAGCCTTCATTACTTCTTTGTGCAGTAACTTGTTGAGTACATGATGCTTTGGGATGGCATGGTCTTTCGGATGAGATTATTTCATCAAATTGTGTAGTTTCTAACATTAGAGTTAATTAGAATGCATTCAGGCCATTTATAAAATACATACCATGGACAGTTTTTTTTATTGCTTTCGAAGATCCAAAAATAATTTCATCTAGTGAACATCAGACAAAATATTTGGAAATTTCACTCTGGTGTTCAGGAGATGAACTTATTTTTTATTTTTCACCAAAACGAACAAATATTCAGCTGGTTATAAATTGTAAATTTTGTTTCAAAAGTTGACATGACATCATGCACTGCATGTCAACATTCTATGTGACGGCATGATCTATTGATGAAGTAAAATCATTCTTTCCAATCATTCGTGTTAAGTATGCTTTTATTGAGACTGTCTTCATGCTTCGTAATTATTTGCAAAATAGAATGTTTAGAAAATTATGTAGAAACTTAATTTTGTTTAACATTTGGTGAAACTGAAGATTCCTGCACCCTGCACATTATCTGCGCTTTCAGCATGACAGATCAGTACATAAACCAGTGAGATCTACCGATACATTGCAGTAAACTTATGAAAAGCACGAAATAAATATGTATCGACTGATGACCGATCAAGTCTCTGGTATTTACAACTCTTATAACGTATGTAAGTTTACTGCCTTCTAATGCACGGTAAATGGGGCAATGTTCATGCTTTATTTTTCCCATACATGTACATCCACATGTCAACCCTTGTGGAAAGTCCTGAACACATTATTGTTGATCACTAATCATTAGCATTTAACAAGAATAAATTATGAAAATTCTCAGATGACAAACAAATCAACAATGTTACGAAGTCTTGTCAATAAAATAATCTCACAGGCAATACAATACAAGTTGTCAATGACAGATGGGACTGGTTAAATTCCATCAGCATTGGTTGCCCTAGACCCAAATGGGAGCTTCGGTGACCCCAAGATCCCTGGCTCATTTCTAGCAATGTCCATTTTATCCATAACTACAACAGCTATAGACAACTTAAGTAAAGTTAATAACTTACATGAGTTAAGACTGGATATAGTCTTAGAACACTGGTACTACAAACATTAACTCAAGTTAAGAGAAATAATTTTATTCACAGTTAACATTTTAATCCATTAATACATTTACAAATAAAACATATACACAACGGCCACAGCTTTATACAAGGATATCACAAAATTTTCACTAATTATTCGTTTAGGCTCTGTGAAAAATTTAATTTCCAGCAATAAAATCTAAAAGTCATTAATCGCAGCTTTCGCTAAGCAAATCTTTGTTCAAAACATTTTGTCTCTGGAAACTGAATTAGAAGCACAGGATAATAACAATACATACAATTTCCATTGAAATGTCGGAACCTATAACGTATGTGTGAAAATAAACAACAAAAAATTCCACATGAAGATTTTTTCTGAATTTACTAAATATCTCACATAACGTCTATTACACCAGACACAAAAAGTTTAACCTTCATCTGAATGTTTATGATGTCGGAATGATGAAAATACCTTGTTCGCTATTCTTAAGCCAGTTTCTACTATTTTGATTTTCATGCACTATGAATATCCGACATAATAGGTTTCCTAATTGGAGAAATATGAAAAGGTTTCAGAGCCTAAAATTAATATACAAGTCAACCGTAGAGCAGCAATCCTTATGGTAGAATTACTCTCTTGATCCATGTGTTTCTATAAATATACAGATAAAATACTCGTAAGATAGTCACTTCCAAATATGAAGATTTCTGAGGAAAGAACTCTTTCTGATTGGTTGTGAAAGCGACATTTAGGGAATGAGACAGAGATGGAGAATTTTTTCATACTATTTTGTCAAACAAAATTGTATGTTAATCTATGCTGAACGAGATACAAGCAATAGCTAGTGTTACATTTGTGAAATACTTCCAAGCATTTTACGGGGTAATTGAGTACATGAATGCTGTTTTTTTCTCTGTAACAAGCAGACTTTACACAACAATAAAACCACAATAAAGTGAAGACCTGACTTGAACAAACACCACCAAACAAACTGTCGACCAAACAAACTGTCTACTTAACAAACTGTCGACCAAACAAAATGTCGACCACAATGTAAATGGAACATGACAGGTGTACTCCCAATACATTGTATAAGCTTAATGTTTAATACCTCAGACAAATACCAAGAATTCTTTAAAAATTAAAAACCTCGAACAAACATATAAATATATATACGCAGGACTAGATTCAAGATTTAAATATACTGAACGACTACTATAGATAACAAGGAGTAACAAGGTGCAGAGAAAAACAACTAAGGGAGGTAAATCATGCAAGCACTACAAGTACAAACATTAACATGGTGGGGATTCTTTATGAAGTATACACAATCTTTGGAAAATAGTGCTACATGATAAATATAGCAATGCAATGAGTTACATAGAACAAATAAACATTTAAGTATACCACGGTACATTACACAACTTATCCACTTCAATAAATATATGAACATAACATATGATAAGAACAATATACATGTACATGTATTCCTTTTATCTTTGTGACATACAGAACATTTAAGAGCAGTTGAAATGAAAACCCTCACCTTGAGATGAACAATCTAGAAGCATGTATCTCAATGATACTATTTATGGCAACTTTACAACAGAAATAGTTTTCAATAATTATAATGCACTTTCCTTCTCACCAGAAAAATGGAACAAAATGTCGTCCAGCCTAGTTTACGACTAATTTTCTAAGTTACAAGATCCTAAGATATCAAAATCATTGGAACATAAATGATAAAATACTTATTTTAACATGACAATATTTTGTGACTAATTAACTGTAAACTTTTAAATCAGTTTGTGAACCGAAACCTTTAAAATTTAACAAGATATGGCAACTGAACTCACGGTAATTTATCAAAATAAGATCAAAGTCAATACATAAAACTTGCTTAAAATTGATTCCTTATTATAAAGTAAATCGTAATTATAAAGTAAACAGTTTTAATAATGTCTTCACAGCATTTGCAGTTGAGTTGACTACAGGTACCATTTTACTTGGATACTAGTATATGTAATGATAACATTATTACTTCAATCTTACCAATTCAGTCTTCAAAATTACACGAGTGCTTCCAGGACAAAACCAGTATTAGATTAAGGTTATTAAATCATTTCCCAATTTAAGTTTTGATGTAAAAAACTAAGCACTTTCTCAGAAGTGTTTTGGAGGCATAATTTTGATTTATAGAATTAAATGAATGTGGTAATGTTTATATGTGTTGTGTAATTTTTTCTCTCCTTGGAAAACAGAAATTTTTAAGTTTTAATGATACATTTACATTTGAGTTAAGCGTAACTAAGGCGACATCATTTTGTAGTTTACTTTTCTATTTTGTTGTTAATGTTGGAAGCACTACATAAAGAAAAGTCTTCGTTTGATTTAATGTGGAAGAAAAAGTTAAAATCTGAGTTTTGGGTCACCAATACAGGTTTTCATGTGGAACATGCTCACAAATCAAAATGTTCTAAATTCAGAATGTTCACAAAATCCAGTCATGAACACAAACATAAACAATTTAGAGATTATGATAATTACAATGATATGTACAAATCAATAAGCAAAAGGGGTCACAAAAATATAGACATGGCTAACTTTCGTCACATGAAAACAATAGGTTCAATAAATAAATCCAACTTCATGACACAAACTGAACAATACTATCACATAACTGTTAAGTTAAATATACATGTATGTACAAACTTAAAAAAAGGGCTTAGTCTCAATTATTATAGAATGAATTGTGACCAAAACTCAAACAGGGCCTAAAACAGAGGTCAGGGAAAGACAACTCATTCTTATCTTCGAACAAGTATTACAACAAATTATTGACACAACTATGAACTCATCAGAATAGATTTCTTTGTAACAAATTAAACAAATGAACATTTCATTTACTTTCAGCTAATAAAGTTGCAAATACAGTTTTCAGATCAAAATTGAAAATGTTCCTTATGTTTGATAATATCTGTATAAAAATGCAATATTTCTTACATAGACCTTTGTTTTCTGATGCAGTATTCTAGCTATAGAACGGTAGAAACTCATTTTTTCCTGTAGTGTATTTTTTTGTACAAGATAGTTAGGTGTTAGCGGTACAAAAAGCATACAGTGTGTTATAGGACAACACATTCAGTGATTCCACTCTATTTATTGAAATGCTAAGATAAACCTGTGTCTGATTACTGTGTTTGTGTCTGCCGAAACAACAACATTGTTACCATTGGTAACAACCTTGGAAATGACCTTATTGCAAGAAGTGGATTTAAGTATGGTATGTCAGTAAGTAAGTACGCAATGTCTATAAGACATCAATGCCTAACTTCCAATGAATACAACCTGTGAAGACAATAATGGCCCAAATTTTCAACATAAATTAAACAAGTATACTTAATTCATGCGTATAATCAAGTGATCTTAATAATAAGATTACTAATCATGTTCAAGAATTTCAATTAAACCAATTTCATGAAAAGCATGAGCCAAACTCAACGAGCGGAAAACAGCAGCAAATTATCAGAACTGATAAAAAACTTTCAACTTAAACAACTGGACATTTTTTTTCAGATATTTAGCAACAAGTACCAAACTGATTCTATACATTTTTATGTTTTTTTACCCATAAATCACTTCTATCGATTAAAATCACAGAACAATTATCAAGTGATGGAATGGATAAGTTTACAGATGAAGTAACTTGACAATGCTCATGATATTACTAACTATAGATCCTAAGTTACATCAAACAACACTGACAAAAAAAATTCATTTTTCAAAAGATTTTAAAGAATGGGTGAATTTAAAGAACAAGGCTTCATATTATTATTCATGATTATTTGAAACCTGATCAAGAGTTAAAGTCAGTTATCTTCGTGTTTGTCCTAAATCACTGTTTGTACTATTTGCCATTTTATGAAATGGACACCACTCGATTCACAACAAGTTATTTACTTTTTTTACCAGATTTCTATTTCTAAAAACATTTAACGTTGTCATGATAGAATCCCTCATTCAAAACTATATCTCAAAAACCTCAAAGCCCAGTATTTAGGTGATCAGACTTTACAAAGGTAGGAAAGATACATAAAGGGGGGAGGGGAGCATTTTGTGATAAGCAAGACTAATGAGAAACAACCAATGTTATCATCACCTTACACCATTATTATGAACCTATGAATCAATCGAACATACCAAAGGTATTGTTATGATTTGAGTGTTTTATGGTCAGATGTACAACACAAATCGCCTAGACAAGGATTGAAAATGTCTTCTCAGATACAATAAACAATTAATGTTTGCAGGACTGGTGCTTTTTTGCTCATTCCATTTTGGTCTTCCTTTCTGTCATACTGTGAAAACGGAAATGTCTTAATTAAAATATGGTCCCTTCAGATCTATTTGACTACGATTATGTCATGATTAATGAATAAGCAACAATGCATCTCATACTTTACATTCAATTTTAAATGTAACCATTAATTACCCAGCAATTAATTTACTCATACAGTTTTCTTAAGATATATCTCTGCCAAAAAAAGCATGAATATTTATGAGGTCATAATCAGTCATGTATCATTTTCTTATTTCACTGAAACTCATCGTCAGAACTTAGAAGAGTGGTCTTCTCATTAAAACGTCTACTGGGAGTTGCCCCCCTTGATCCTGTTTGTTTTTGTGGACCACCGGTAGAGGGATGAGTAGCAGCCCCTGAAGAAGAATGATCCCCACTAGACCCTGTACGACGATGATCCTTATGTGATGAATCAGAATTCGCCATTTGCCCATTTTGTTGGGGTTCACGCCCACCTCGCTGCTGGTATTGGTCATATGACCATCCAGTGTCATAATGCTCCTCCTCATGCGGTACCTTCATACCCTGTTGAGTGTACTGTTGATACTGAGGGTGGAAGTTGTGGATGGCGTCCTGCATCATATCCCTAGGGTTCATTGTCTCTTTCAAACTGCTTGATATACTCTGTAGAGATACAGTCCTGCCTGTAGTGTTTGTTGGGCTTGAACTGTACACGGAATGCGGGAAAGCAAATCTTAGGGCAATTGAGGCACAGAACATCTCAATACAAATGAACAAATTCTGGTACCCGGCAGATACTGTACCCACACCAGCTGTTTGTTCTCCCTCTTTTGAATATATAGGACTAATTGCTCCAGCGTGCTCAAGAATAGCCAACATAACACCTAAAATGTGAAAATATCAACATGATAAAAGAGAGCAAACTTCATGTTTGACACGTAATAATCAACTCAAGTAAACATAATGTTTGTTTGTTTCATCGGGTTTAACGCCGTTTCTCATCGATATTTCAGTTATATACGGCGGCCGGTTAACCTAACCAGTTTTTCCTGGACTGAAATCTAACCAGTACTAACTTACCCTTCCACAAGGAGCCGGCAACTTCTCCACATGTGGAGGAAAATCGACATTTTTGTCAAATTTTCATGGAAGGGTATGACCTGCCGCGACCGGGAATCGAACCCGGATCGCCGAATTTCAAGTCCAGCAGACTAACCACTGGACCACGGCTTCAAGTAAACATAAAGTAATGTAAGAAATCTCATACATAACAAGTCTGAAACTTTTCCCATCCAACAGAATTTATTTCAATCTGACCTGAAGGGCTTGCCGTAACATTGGACTTCTAAACAGGCAAATAAATATTTAGTGGCCAATTTCATATAAAGAAATAAGACTAAACTTAGACAAGATATAAGATTATATGAAATAACAGTAGAAATCATATGAAATAACATACAAACTGCATGCCTATAATATGAAGTACAGGCAAAGAAAACAGTTTAGTGGAATACAATTACACCCAAGTTCAGTCAATGATGTGCATGTTTACTCATAATTAATTGACTTAACGAACCTGAAGTCAATTCCAACAATATCAAAGCTTGACAATCAAAATGCTATACGAAATGTATCTAATAAAGGTTGTGAGTTGCTGAAAAAGTTCAATGCTGACAAAGGGATGGATGAAGCGAGTGAGAATCAAATGGTGGAATATTGTACAGGTACTTACCTTGCCAGAAGGACAAGAAGATGACAGACTTGACAGTACAGAACTTCCACACTGGATCATAAGCACTGAGAAGTTCTCGTGAAGCAAAGTAAAACAAGAAGAGAGCATACAAGGCCAGACTGACTGATACATTGTAGATAATGGTAATGTACAGATAGCCACTGGCAGGACTGAAAATATACAAAATAAACAGATCATATATCATTGTTGCTGATGACACATTCCGTAGACAATAGTCTGAATATGTATAGACTAAAGATCCAATCTAAAAATTCAAAATGAAAATGATAAGAATAATTTAAACTGTCATTTGAACAAAATGGCATTCATACAAACCCAACATGTAACACAATGTATTTTCTCTTGAACAAGGTGGAGAAAAGCTGAAATACGATTCTAATAGACAATGAAAAGGTCAGCAAAGCAATAGTTCATATGACAGTGTCCAGTGTATATCAATATTACTAAGTAGGCAACAACAAATTTCCAAATATGCAAATAAAGCGACCTTACTTGTAGATCTACATGTTTGTTTCAGGCAAACAGAGCAATTATCATTAACCTGCCAAGTGCTTTGCTTAAAAATATCATACTTCATTCCTAAGTTAAATTCTAAGCAACAGACAATTATTCCATTGATTTCATCAAAATTCAATGGTGATGTCCTAGTAAGTAAAACTAATATGTCAGAAGATATGCAAATGATGTTTCATGCTGTGAAAATAGATAAAATCCGAAACGAGAATATGGGAGATTTTAGATCTCTTGACAATACCCAATGATGTATTGTGATTCCAGACATGGTATATTGTGTGATCACGGATATATTAAATATACAGCTTTCAGGGTAAATCTATACAGTGATTCATATCTTGTAAGGCCAGATGAAATTTATGCATAGGAATGGTCAATCACAAAATAACAAATTTGTTAAACCCCTAAATCTTCCTTGATTTAGTATTGTTCTTTTTACTTAGTACTATATAACACATATATGAACACAATGTGAAATCATGTCTTTCATGAAAATCAATTAACATTGGAATCTGTGACAATGAAAACAAACCACATATCAGAATAAAGAACTACAATGTACAAAAAGTCATGTACTTATCTTAAACAACAACATATCATTTTTCAAACGCAAACTCAAACTATTTATCACTCTCTATGGTTTCTTCCTGGGACTATCCAGTACTTTAAAAAAATCACAGATTTCAATGACCTCAGAGTCTTGCCAATGTAAGAATATGAACCTGTGACCTCAGGATAATGAGCATGCCCCCCCCCCCCGAGACCACTATGCCTCAGCTGACTATTGACACTCAACACAAAACTGTATAGGTATTACCTAGCGTCCAAATTAAATACAATGATATGTCAAGAGATTTATATACCATATGCCTTTGGGCCAATATTCAACATTTATTGGTATAACAGTTCAGAATATTCAATACACATACATGTATAATCACAGTATTTCCATACTATTACATGTGAAGCTTACTGACGTATGTGATATTGTATATGTTAGACAACTGTCAGATCCAATTATTACACTACTGTCTCAAAGGATATATATCGATACCATAAAAGGCCGAAAGTAATAATAGAACAACACGAGTTCTTTGTGGCAGACTATTGTATACTATAATCTCATTGTACATGAAATATGATATATGGCAATTCAGTCTTAGGAAGACAGTTCTGTACTTTTGCTTTGTCCTTACTGTGCACTCAAAGTACGAGGGTCATGCAAAAAGTTCTGTCACTAATTGGCTTCCGTAGTTTTGTCCTAGGTATTTTATTATAAAACGCTTCATTGCACTTTAATGGTGTGTTCAATAGCTAACGATATCTGTTTATTTTGTGCAAATTGCTTTTCAAATGACCGAGTTATTTCAAATTGAAATACATGCAGTCATAATTATACACTGACCAATTTACTTTTCACATTGTAAAATAGACGAAAAGAAATTCGTAGCTATATTAAATGCCGCATTAGGCTTGATATAAATATTTGATGAATTGTGTGGTATATATGGACCTCAGGCCATTTCAATGCGCACAGCTTTTGGGTGGGTTAAAGCTTTTAAAGCTGGGAAATTATCTGTCGAAGATGATACCCGTTCTGGTAGGCCTAAAACCTCTGTTACCAAGGCAAACATCGCTGCTGTAAAAGTTGTGGTCGAACAGGATGCGCGATTGTCGGTGAAAGATATAGCCTTGTCCATCTGGTCATACAGTCACTGGACAATTCTACAAGAACTCTATACTGAAGAAAGTGAAAGAGTTTTACAATAAGAAACGTCCAAGCAAAGGATGGTCAGGAGTCCATCTTATACACGACAACGCCTCCTCTCTCTAGAGCGAGATTGTTAAGTATTTTTTGGCTTCTGAAAAGGTGGAAGTTGTAAACTATCCACCTTATTCACCTGACCTGAGTCCCTGTGACTTTTTTTTATTTCCAAGGCTTAAGAAAATGCTTTCTGGAAAGAAATATAAGTCAAGAAGTTCTCTTGGCAGCGCCATTTATCAGTGTCTCCAACAGATACCAAAATAAGACTATTTATCTGCTTTTCGCGATTGGGTAAAAAGGTTACAAAAATGTGTTTCAGTAAAGGGGGAATACTTTGAAGGTTTGTAATAATTTTGATACAACGTAGCACTTAAGAAATCCGAACCCAATGACAGAACTTTTTGCATGACCCTCGTACATTTATATATATTTATGGGTCTATTTATGGGTGCCATACCCCAACTTAAAACATGTTCCTATATTTCGTCTTAAGATTCCCCTCACAACAAACAACAATTTGGAAATTCTAATAAGATAAGTTGGTAGTTAATTCACATTTTAAGACACTGCTTTAGCTGTCAAAAATATTATAAATGTGTCATTATTTTGAAAATGGTACAAGTTAGTGATAAAGTAATAACATAAGTTAACATATCTTTTATTGTTAAAGACAAATTTCCCCTAATAGCCAGTATGGGTACCAGTCCCTGAAAGCCGTCTGGTTCCCTAAAAACATGCGACAGCAAACATCCTCTGGTAAGGGAAGTTAATAGATAACCATTAAATAAGCAAATCCAAGGATTGGTTAGACAATCCCATAATGATAATATAATTGTACGAATATATGATCAAGATCTATACTTTTAATACCATGAAATATTCACATAGCAGATCATACTTCATTCAAACACAGACATACTGTATAACGTTATTTTTCTTGATCACAAATTTTCGCAACTTTGTCCCAAAACTTCCATGTCTGCATTCAGGCATTACTTGATTAATTATGAGCGAATCATATTTGTTTAAATAAGCGTATCGTAATGGCAGACTGAAAGTTATGAAGTAGATGAATAAAGAAAATAATTAGTGACATTTTATGATATTATAGCGATTTCAATATTCGTGAATTTATTGCACTCGTGAAAATAGCAAAATAAGCAATTGCCAAAAAAACCTGTTATACAGTATCATCTTTCATATCAGTAAATGCAGCACGAAGTATTGAAAAGTCAGTCTGGACAAGCAAGGAGAAACATTCACTTCCCTCCTGCAAACATCATCACACAATGTAGCACTTCTGAGGCATCATGCAACATGTTCAAGTCTGTTTTTTGATTTTGTTAGCAAGATGCAAAGTACTCAGTCATGCTGCTCTGAGTAATGGATTAATACAACTACTGACAATTCCTATGTCATACATCATTCCAAGTCAAATACATTGTAAATTATTAAATCAAACATATTCCATTGGGATTATAAGATTAGCAATAGAATACAGGAGATACTATATAAGTGCTCCAGTCAGTTTGACTTTAAATAAAGGACTGGTATCAAAACTCTATCACCTTTTCATACATGGGAACTGCCTTGAGACATATAAATTCCACCACACATCAGTATATAATCTGACATCAAATACATATCCAATCTATAATCCTTACATAGACAGACAAATTATGTTTCAAAGATTCAACTAAACAACCAGGGTGTGAATACCATACATTATTGAAGGGACTGTAATGAACACTACAGTTCCATCCAGTTATCAACATAATGAATGTGTTACAGTCTACATCAAGAGGAACGAAAACAAGAGCAGACATAGATGGATCATTATCTGCCATTATAATGTTTCACAGACATTTCTCATCTTCATCTCAATACCATACCAAACTTTGAGGTTATAAACCCTTTGTCAAGCTCTGCTCGGTAATTAAATCAGTATTTTTTTCCTTTGCATACTTATAAACTAAAGCCCGAAGCACACTTCTAAGCTATCATTGTATCCTCAATGGTTTTATAACCTAAGTCCTGGGGAAAAAACTAATCACCGAACTAAAAATCACATCATAAATCATGTTTCTTGTACATGCCATCACATAACAGAAATGAGTTTTTTACCTAAAACAGGGATAAAGAGATCAGGCCAAAAAGCAGACTCAAGACAAAACCGCCTGCTTGTTTTCATATTGATTAAAACAGTATTAACTCCCCAATCAGCCTAACTTGTCCCAACAATGGCCTGAAGTCTCTCGACATCAGATATTTCCCTCAGACAGACAAGGGGTAATGAAAGATATTTACACAAAGATGAGCTATGAAACAAACAACAAAACTGAAAAAGTGAACTCCATGGCACGCCATTTTTTTAAACACACATAAAATTATAGAACATAACAATGCATATGTAACACTATTCTCACTCCTTATATGGAAGTTTAAAATATATATTTTTTCATACGATGCTGTTCTCGACTGACGTATGTGTGCACCTGTACCTGATAAGCTGAATTTTTCAAAGGACAAGCCCCAACAATGGAATGCTCCCGACCTACATGTTTATATCTGTAAGGAGCATCAGCTAGATTTTTATCATGAATAACGGTTAGAAGACATAGCATGCTCAGTACTTGATTGGTTGTCTACGCTCATGCAGAGTATCAGTCTGAATCAAGTCATTCAGTGCAATACTAAACTAGATCAATGAATTGTTTCAGAAAATGTCATGCAATTTACATGATGTTTACATATTTTATCTTACAAAAGTCATTTCCCCGTAGCAGGCACAAATAACTGGAGATGCAATAGAAGAAATCCAATATTTCATCCTGCATACCATTACTTCATTTAATCTGATTAATTTTACATTGATTATGGAATCAGTTCTCAAAACCTATACTGAACACTCAACTGCCTTGGTTACGAACAAGAATACATGCCAAATTCAGGATCTGCGAAGGTTTGTATCAGACATAGGGGGCAAATGCATGACCTTCAGATGAAGAGTCAGATGTTCTATCCCTAAACTACTTTGCCCACCCTCTCCTTATTCTTTTTGATCTTATAAATTTTGCTCAGGTTGAAAACAATGAGAATTATTCATAAGTATTGTTATCTGTGTAATGTTCATCTTATTTAAAAACCCAACCCAGCCAGATCTGTACATAGTAACGGTAAACACAACAAAAACAGGATCACACCATGCATTCTGGGAACCACTAGGTCCCTCAAGAAAACAGCAGAGGTTATCTTCTCATGATGCTGGAACAATACGAACAGAACTGAACTATATATGCACAGTTTTGACAAGACTGTTACTACCCTGTGTAACCCAGGGTAGGAGATCCCAAGGAACAGTATAATGGTTATTTCAAGGTCTGGAAACAAGCAAATAGGAACCATAACATTAAATGTTTCATAACTGATACAGTACCCATTCTCTCGTCTGAAATAAGTACAAGTTGATAAATGTTACTAAAAATAGATGCTGAAAAACTTCAATGAAAAAGCAAACAATACAGCAAAATAATGAAATGTTTGACAGTTACATTATTTCAACATTGGTAACATTAAATAACAATTGATAAACCTAAAAAAAATAACATCAATAATTTCTCTCCTTTGCTGTTACTTCTTAATTTTCTTTCAAGACTTCCATTATACACAAAAAAGGCATTGGAATCAAAGCACAGCAAAGGGAGCATATCAAGGGTTCAGTGCAAGACTATCGTAACTACTATGTATTTATATAGGAATTGAGGTAGTCTTGCGCCGAATCCTCGATATATTTAATCAACTCTATACATGAAAGAGAAACATTTTTGTTATACAGATAGATGTGTCATAGGACACGGATGCCCCCCTTATTGGCTTTCAAGCCGAACAAGGAACTGAATTCCTCCTAAATTGGACGATTGTAAATGAAATATAACTTGACCTGTATTTTATTATCCTACGCTTATGTGCCAAATATGAATTGAATCCATCCATCCCTTCAAGAGTTATTGATCGGAAGCCAATTTTTCGCACAGATGGAGGAACAGACTGACAGGGATAACACTTTATGTCCCTTCACTATTCTTCGATCGTGTCGGCATAACAATATATAACGAACAAATAAAGAGGCAGATTTGATACTCACCATACATTTACTATTATACAATTGTTTTAATCCCTTAATTTGTTAATTTGTTCATATCAACAACAGACTCCTACCGTGTTATCGGTGCAAACTTATTTAATTTTCGTTGATTGGTATACTGGTATATGCAATAACGATAGAGTTAAATTTCAGCCTGTCTATAAGGCACACCTTTAATGCAAAAATGTATGAAATTGATTACAATTCCAACTAACAGTAAAAACTGCAATAGGTTTTAATTTCATTAATAGAAAAAAGATTTATACAAAATCAGGCAGCCAAGCATTGTTTCACTATTAAGATCACCTACAGACAGGGAACAATTAAAGTCCAAGCAATAAAAGTATTGTATCTCTAAATTCACACAAAGACTGATGTAGAACCATTCAATATCTGTGAGTAATTATAATTCTTATCCTTAGGGTACAATAAAATTGATTGAATTTGGATAAGCTGCAACTGATGTCACACTATGACAATTTTGAGAGAAGGTTACTGCATATTGGCCATCTTCATCACAGCTACATACCGCCTATACGATTCAGTGCCAATAGAAAAGTTGAAAATCTATATTTCAGAGTCAGAAAATTAATCAAACATTAAAGCATGAAGCCTTATACGATTCCAGAACTTAATCGCAGAAATCTTATAGAGGCATTTACATTACGCAAGATCATTGTTCTCCATCTAAACAAAAACAAAACACCATTAAATTGGTGTTGACACTTTAAACATTTCTTGGTATTCACATTATTGATAGTTTATTGAGAGAAAGAATCAGATGACACTATACACCACCATTACAGGGGTGAGACAGTGCAATATCTTGTTTCAATCATGTTTAAACTGTTTAACATCATTTTTCATGTAATACAGTGGTCAGTAACTGCTGACCTAACCAGTTTTCATGGACTTGACAAACAACCAGTACAAACTTGCCCTTCTGTAAGCAGTTGACAACTTCCCCACACGAATCAGAGGTGGAGGACAAATGACCGAAGCCAAATGTCACAGAAGGCCATAACCTGCCCCACTCAGGAATCAATCCTCGGGTGACAGCCTAGCGCACTTATCACCAAGCTAAATGGGCAGACGAGGCTGTGTAATAATGCTCTGTGAAGTTCAATTGTAATTCTTATCAAACAATGCATGTTTCAGTTCAAACAATACAATTAACAAAAAGTTTGCCACGAAACATTTAATTTAGAAAAATGTTTACATCTGACATTTAATCGTACAATCTTAATTAATAAAAAATCTTTTCAATTATTCTTTTTCAGAGGTTTTAATAAGATATTTAATAGGGCGTGGAACCTCCTTAGTTCTAATCTCTGTTATCTATCATCAAAGTGTGCCACGCTAGAAGATGATGTCAGGTCAGATGAACTCTCCGTTTTGAGAAAATGATATAATTCAGCATTCATTTTAATGCATCAGAACTATATTCATTATTTAAGTTATGGTCGGCAGAGGGAATATAAACACCAGGGCCACTATGTACATTTTCTGAGGATTCCAGTTTTCAGAGTCCGGTGTTCAGAACGTTAACTGTACAAGCAATGTACCACTATGAACTATAAGAAGAATTGAATTCCTAAGAATCAAAATGAACCTGGTAATCTTTTCTAGAAACATTAATTATGTTACATGATAGTGTAGAGAAACTTTCACAGGCTTAATCTAATAATTACACTTTCAGCCGACCCAGCATGTCTGTATAGCACGATATTGAAAATCTCAACAACAACAAAATAATATTGTCAACATCAATCAACCAGACAAGAGATATATTTTATGTATTGCAGTAAAACTCTAACTGTGAACACTCTGATTTCAAGATAACTACGTAAATACAGAAACATTTGGTCAGAAGAGCCTTTATTTCTCTACTATTCAAATATGATGATCACAAATACAGACTCCAAGTTCTGAAATATATGCTTTTAGACTCGGATTTTGCAACCATGACACACTTCTTACTTTACAACAAGTCCTAAATTGGTGTCGTAAAGGACCCAACATTGGTAAAATAAACAAGAATGGTCCAACATAGAGTCAAAGTATCAACTGTAAAAATATGAAAATAACCAGAAAAGACAAATATCTAATTGGACCTATCTTTTTGTTCTAACGACCAAATGCACACATGCTTCTAAAAATGATCAAATTGCAATAAAATAATTGTGTGTGAAAAATCACAGATTTTGTCAAAAAAGTGAAAAAATATTGACACGCCTTTCAGTATAATCTATATATTTATAGATTAAACACAACTGAAAGTAAATTGCCACTCAATATTAGGAAGACTAATTATAATGAATGTTATAAACTTATATATATCATTTATACATATCCAATAATACCACAAAACTCAGAAGCAGTTACTAATTACCAGCATTCAGACAAATCCTAAATTAATTTACAAACAAAAAATATTTTTGTAATTTCATAGTAAAAAATTCCTTTTTTCTCTAACATAACTGAAAACAGATATGTTAGAAACTACTATATTTCAGACAAGCTACAGTCAGGAAACTGTTAAGTCATGTATGACCTTGAAGTCTAAATGCAATACAAACACATTCAATAATGAGACCACTCCGCCATTAAGACAACTATAAACACGTCCCGGGGGGGGGGGGTAAAACACAGAAAACCTTTGAAGCAATACAGAGTCTTAGGAACACAAGCCTTGAGATCTATTATAAGACCAACTCAAAATTAAGAAAATCAAGTCAATTTTCACTGTTTTGCTCTTTATTGAACCTCAATATTAAGACCACCTCAAAAAGAAGACCTGTTTTCAATGGTCCAAAGTTAAAAATTGACAAATCTAAAGTTATACATAAATATAAATGTTTTGTCTGCAGGACATCCCACAGTATTGAACTATCAGTCAGTATGTTGCAGGAAGTTTTATAGACGAAAGAGAATTATATTTTCTTTCATTTACAGCACTCTGTTTTTTTTTTATTGCAATGGTGTTATCTGATGCAGACATGAATATAGTAGTGCAGTAAAGCAGCTGTATAAAATATTAAATCTGTTTAATCAATATAATATTATACGTCGATATCAAAGAGTCGGGGTTACTGTACTGCACTATGAGGACAATGAGTACCACAACAAAACCATCTGTTACAGTCTATAACATACTATATCATTCTTACAGTTTCCTCAGGACAGTACAAGTACTCATACATCTAAAAGATATCTCTTAACTATATCTTACAACAAAATATGGTAACCTTGTTCTAGACATTAGAATGTTTGTTTTAAGGAAATTTGAGCAAAACAATGTGAATCGACGGTATAAAGTACAGAAAGTATAGAAAAGCAAATTTAATGCAATATAAGAAAACATTAAGGAAATACTTCAAAATTAATACTGAAAATGTTTTCCGTACTGTTCCATGTTACCACAGCATCAAATTGTTATGCAAAGACAGTGGTGATTTAAACACACAGTCAGCCGAGGGGACACGAGCCTCATAAAAAGACTAAGAAACAACAATGGCATTGAATAATTGAAGGATATGCAGGAAATATAGACAACCAAACATATCATATATACTTACGCAAAGTTTCCATCCTTGTACAAATTGAATGCCTGGAGTATCAATGTTATGACAGCCATCACTGGTTTGATTAGGCAGAATTGCAGAGTAGCCTGAAGATAAAATACAGGAATTAAACATTCATTCATTTTGTTGCTGTTCGTTAAAATCAATTATCTAACAATTACAGCTTCTGCAATTAATACAAGCAAATTAAATTTCATGAATTAATCTAATTTCATTAACACGCAACAGAGACAAAAAAAATACTGGAACTTCTCCAACTGAGGGATTGCAAAAAATTAAACCTGACCTAAATTCACGCTATTCACCACTGTTATCAAGGTTATGCAATGTAGAAATACGTTATCATATGGCAACATTGGGGTTGGCTGAACTTGGTCTACGCTGATACCAAACAATTATAAAGTTATGATTATGCTTATAACACAAACTATAGACTACTTGGCTTCTTATGACACATACTGGATTTCAGAGAAATGTTGTGTTTGAGCTACATAAGTCCGTCTTTCGTGGAAAACAACAGTGAAAATATAATGTGCCAGTAACTAAACCTCAAAATAATTATAATTTTAAACCAAGAAAATATTGTTGCTATTTATGAATGAACAACTGTCACAAACAGTAAACCTATTTGAACAAACTGGTCATTTTACAATAATACTGATAATTGATTTCCCCAACCCATTGTTCATAAAGCATCCGTATGTACCAATCCAATGCTCATTACTAGACACTAACTTATCATGACATAATTTCATTTAATGAGAATAAATGGACTCCAAAGACACAAAATCTCAATTACTAAACAGTCCTACAATGATTACTCTGTTGACTGACTGCAATCACATATATCAAGTTGCCAGACAAGTTATCACACAAAATATCTGGAGGACCATTACATCCGATAGTCCTGGAAACTATGTCTGAAATCCTACCATTAAAATACACAAATCTCTCTCAACCCTTTTGATGACCCCACAGGGTATACTTGCTACCAGTCATTAATCCCAAATGAATAATCCAACTTCTCTGTAAAAGTGTGACCAAAGGAAGGCTTGTACACGTTTGTGCGTGAACAGACAAAAATGACAAACAAGCTGACAATCTAAACTAAAGTTTGAATAGATAAACAACTTAATACTGCTGAATACACACATTTATCATGTGACCAACAAGGAACATATTACATCAACATTGAAATACATTCTGTAGCCAGACAATGATATTTTGCAATGAAAGAATAGCTTTCACACTTGTTTCTACAAGGCAATGCATCTTATACATACTAGATCATATTTTTGTCAAAGTTAGCTGTATACAACACATACTCACTAAACCTAACACTCCATAGTAGGGCTGTAGTTGATTCAAATTTGTGCATATCAACAATATTGATATATCGAAAGACAAATAACGACGATATATCAATCATATTTATTCATTCCTCTAACTCAATCCTTTTTCCTGTAACCACTAGAGCACTGTTTAACAAGCAGCCAACTTGGAATAATTAGGTGTTTGCTCTAAAGAAATAATAAATTATATAGGATGGAGCCTAAGTATGGCTATGTCAGAGTTTATCTGACAGCATCAGGGTTTCCAGGCAATACAACAGGAAGTATACCATCAACTACAGCATTTACTTGCCACATGCCAATATTGAAGGCAGACAGCATAGCCTAACAACAAAATGAATTCTTCAAAAACCATTACTCAAAAGCAAGAACAGTCCTAATGGAATTTTTGTGACAGCAGTCAGGTCCCTGAAGTAGCCAATGTCTAAAAGTCTGAAGCTAACACATAACTACAGCAGCTTTCTATCTTTACTGAGCAATGCTTGTCAAAAACATCATACCTGCTTACAAAACCTCAAAAATCCAATTGTGTATTGTCTTCCTGCCAGACAACATGTACACCACAACCAGCTTGATCTGTAATATAACAAATAGACAATGAGTCAATGTGTCCATGAACATGGATCCCCCTGTATACCATACAGTAAAAAAAAAACTTAATGGAGATATGAATGATAACATTTATATACAATATAGTAAAGTAAAGTGTCTCATATTTATTATAGTGTAACCCCTATTCAAAGGGCTGCAAGTTCTGACTTATGAAACACCTACTTCCTGAGCGCATTCACTTCCTGATTCCTATCCTTTAATGCCAGACATCAGACTGGTAGGCAAACAATAATCATCATGTAACTAGCCAGTGGCTCATCAACCTTACTGGGCTTCGAACCATCGACCTCCCGCTTCTAAGGCTGATGCCTGAAGCATTCGGTCATGTGAGACAATAAGTAAATATATCCAAGTAGAGCAAGGATGTCCTGAACATTATACATGGTAAGTTAACATTTAGGTAACATGGATTTTAAAGATACTAACTTCTTTATGAGGTATATCTACCCTTTATTTCTATTTTACATAAACATGCACAAACTGTATTCAGAGTTGACCATAACACTGTAAAAAGGGCATACTGGTGCAGGCGAAAGTCTCATACTTAATTCTATGTGGTTAAATCTTTGAATTAAAAGTAGCAAATTATATCAATACAGAAAACAATGATATGGAACCAAACTGACTGTGAAATAACACTCAAAATGCATTTCTGGAATTCTTCGTGTTTAAGGTGACAATTATGCACTTGTTAAATTTGACACATCCATTATGAATGGCAATGTATGGTGTCTGTCGTATGAGAAGAAAGCATAATGGGTTGGAAGTTTATTGGAGATCACTTCAAACTTAATGGATTTCATTTTTTATTCAAACTGAATTTTCTCTGGAGACTTGTTAAATTGTTAAGCAATGTGCCCACAATCCAACAAATCATCAATAAAATTCAGATGGAGTTGGCTGTAAAATTGTTTCTTCAAATTTGTGAACAGAAATCTTATGGGACAAGAGTCTACGACACATGAAGAAGTCAATACAAGTAGTTTTCCTTATAAGGCAAGGCAATATATTCAACATAAATATAGTCATTAAGTAAGAGGCTTGTTTATACTATACAGAAGTGACCGGGAGTCATAGCACACATCCAAAACTTTGCCATCAGACCACAAGTACAGAGCAAAAAAGTGGTGATACAAAAATGAAAACTTAGTCCTTAATCTCTCGACAGATATCATTTAAAAGAATTCATGGAGAAAAAAGTTTAATTTCTTACACAGTATGGTTCAGTAGGACAAACAAGGCAGAAAAGCAATAAAAGATTGATTTATTTCCAGAATTGATTCAAACAAAACCAAATGACATTATTGCATGTGCAATAAAAAGAAAGCCACAGTTCACTTGATTCAATGGCATTCATGATACAACAAGTCATGGGGGAGTTTGTGTCAGCAGAATATTTGAATCAATACGTAACTCTGTGATCATCATATTTCCATCCTAAAACTGTCTCCAATCAAATGACAATGTGGTATTTGCCATGACAATATAAGAAATGAAACCACAAATAGCAACAAAGCAAGAAGGAAAATGTAGGTAACAACAGTCACCAGACACCTGATTACACCCCCATCAAGTCTGAGCACATGTATGACCTTTGGTAAATATCATCCATAACAATATTATTGTCTGATGAAACACTGAACAATTTACATAAACACAAATCTCATGTAATTTGGTAATTTCGCAGGCATATTATCAAAATCAACTAATGACAATACATAACATGATCAGGTTTCCAACAATATTACCAGTTTTGCCACAAACACAACTGTATCCATAGTTATATGGTAAATAGAAAAAAGGACAACTAACGCCATCTCAATGCTATTTGAACCAGTCTAGGACAAAAACAAGTCTGTCACAATGGAACCAGTCATAGCCAGATTTCAATGATCATTTTCTATGAGACTGAGTTGTCAACATCATTCAAAGAACAGATTAACTTTGCTCACAAACAACAGTGGACAGATACATATCTACCAGGAAAATGGGGATAATAACAATATGAGTGAATGTATGAGTACACTGTACATTGTAAAGTAGAGACCATCAATGCTAATCTAACAATAGCATACATTACTGAAATTAATTTATTTCTGAATGTACCACCTATTGTTCGCATTGTACTGTAACAATTTGACTTTTACAATGTACATGTATTTCTAACTTTGGTTAGATATGGCCCAGTGTGTCCCTCTGAGCAAATTGGTGCATTAGTAACTCTTTGCTTTGGTAAATGAAGGTAACTTAAGTCTTGTTCTATCTCTTGTGTTCATATTTTGATAGAATTAAACAAGCCCTATATTGCTCATCTGAGTACATTGCCATGGTGGCCTCAAGAAACTCCAAGAGGATTGTCACTGATTTGACCTTGTGACCTTCTTTATGACCCCACATGACCAAGTACCACATTGGACTTGCATTTCATTAAGACAAACATTCTGATCAAGTTTTATGTAGTTCCCGTAAAACATGCAGCCTCTCCAGAATCCACAAGGATTTTCAATCATTTGATTCTGTGACCTAGATTTTGACCCCAGATGACCCAGTTTCAATTTTGATCTAGATTTTATTAAGGCAATGTTTTACTATACTTCGTGCTCAGGTGAGCTAAAAAGTTACCATTGAACGACTGGTTTATATCTGGCTCATCTGAACCTAAATGTTTTTAATGGGCTTCATCCAGTATCTAAAACATCATTAATAAAAACCATTGCCAAGTAGAACCGATTTAAAACAATCTTGTTTAATAATATTACTAACAGACAAAACTAGTAAAAAACACCCGCTGTGATAATGCATATTTATTGATGTTTTAACTTAGATAACAAATATTTTTCAGGTTTGAACAAATGAACAAAAAATGAGCATAACATATATATTTAAGGTCACCAAACAAATTTAGCTGGTAACTGAAAATGTGAGGGTACTTTTTCATATTGTGATAAATTTATAAAAGTTGCCACTGAGTTACCCCAAGTTACCTAAAAGTTACGAAAGACATAGTGCAGTCACCTGATATCTGAAATGAAAGGGCATTTTTTGCATATTTTTAAGCATTATACTTCTAGAGTATGTTAGGGAATTTCTCGAAAGTTATCAAAGAGATAGAACAAGTTACCTTCTGTTACTAAAGCAAAGAAAAGGGCAACTAAAGCACCAACTTGTACAGGAATGCACATTTAGGACCATAATATATAACTTTGGTATTCCGGTATATTTTTATCAAATATCCATCAAAATTGTCCTGGCTTGTAATTCATATTACTGGTACATTGTACTTATTCTCTTCATACAGCATGTTATAATACCATATTAATATACCCCAGTATGTGTTTCCCCTGATTAAATCACTGTATATTTATTGAGGCATAGACCAGTGTCTCAATCTAATCAGACAAGTAACACTCATATACAGGTCTGTAGAAAACATCTTCATAATCGATCACAACAATACCGATTGAAAGTTTGGTAGCTAATGATGGGGCAATTAAGCTATTTTTGTTTGTATTGCAAAAAAAGTCCATACTATAAAGACACACTTTACTTTTATGTAAACTATCGAAGCCTCTTAATATTCCAAATTAGTAACAATTCAATGTATAATTCCTAGCCTGAAGGATATATTTGTTAAGAGGCATACAAAAGAACAACAATGCAAATAAGGCTGAATCGTGACAAATCATTTACTTTTGTATTATTTAAAGTTCGAACTTGGAAGAACAGGACATTTCAAGAAGTCATCGGTCTGAGATCAATAACTTATTACATACACAGTGGACACTCTCTTATCTACATCTGAGCACACTCAAAATTGTAAGCAATGTCAAGAGTACTTACAATACTAATTCTACTTTCACAAAAGTATGATATGCACATATAAGATTACTGCTAAATACCATAATCCTGATGTGTTCTCATACTACAGGGAATGCAGAATAAATATTGACATCAAAATGCAAATAAAACCCTACAACTTCTGTCATTCAAAATAACATACATCTAACAAGTTTCCATTTACTGACAGGTATTAGACATATAAAATAAAATTCCGTCCAAATGTATATGGAGCATGAAAATCCAATGAGATTTACTGACATATATGAATTACATACAGCTCATCTACATACTGTCAGGATAGACTTCAGACAAACATGGAAAACAAGATGCCAACTATAACCTCTACTTACTTGATAGGTTTGCCTCTAATTTCAGACATGATGGAGCTTTCGCCACCCAGATATTCATAGCACAAACTCAGGAAATTATAGATGACAAAGGCTGAAATGAAACAATTACAAACAATAATACACACAGTTCCCCTGTGGTGAGCTGTCTTTTTGTCTTATTTTGGAACTAAAGTATAATCAATTTAATGTGGCACGAATATGCAATTTTACAAGATGTTAGGAACTTATTTTTGGCTCTAAGAAACTGGTAATGGCAAATGTTTTTGAATATCAGAGCATGTTGTTGACTAAATGAATGTAAACTACAACGGTAGTACTTAAGATTGTTAGAAAGGGTGTTAGAAAGATCATCATACACAGTCATGTACCATTAGAGCATCCTCGGTGAACTTGGTACAAACTGGGTAAGTTAGGATGTTATTATTCGGTTAAAAGTATCAAGCTGGGACTGACTATCCTTAAAAAACAATTTTGTCCGACTGTGCATGTAGTTGCATACTCCTCCAATAAGCCTCTACTTTCCATTGAACACAAACATACACCAATATAAATCATTAAGTGTACAGAGGACCCGAGCCGATTACTGTCCTTTTGTTCATATAGACAAGATTACTTTCCTCCCGGTATTTCCACACAAGGAAATACTACCACCTGTGACTCAATCACATCACTTACTCCGAACAATCAGAGTATAACTAAATGTATCCAGGGCATGCTTGTATCTTGTATTGTAAATCTACAAGTCTTGGAGCTGAACTTTATGTTCTCCAAGACAATGAGAATTCCAAATGCATGATGATACTATATCAATCACTGATGCAAATCATTTATTCAGTATAAACCAGATGTGACAATCTGAGTATCGAATGTGCATCAAAGTATAACTGATATGCAGCAGACAGTCTGCATAACTTTTTAAACTTAAACCACCCTGCTGGGTAATACGGGTAAGGTAATACCAGTACCAGTATATTGCATAAAAGGACAAACAATCACTTTCATAAGCAAAGTATGATCTACATGTTTCAAGAGGTTATCAGTAAAAGTCAGCTAAGCCTAATTTAATATGTCAGAAATAATAACTGAAGTCTAAAAATGGCAAAAATTGAATAACTTTACATAAGAGAAAAAAGAACCATGCTAAGAAAGCACCATACAATGTAATATTTTAAGACAAGAATTAAGTGTATTTCATTCATACTTGTAGGTACTAAAATCCAATTCTTAAAAAGAATTCAATACATGTGACATGCATATAAACATTAGGGTCAGCAAGTCTGTCCTGATATGAAAAACTCTACTCAACAAACAATGGTCATATTGATTCAGCTAATTTCAGCATAAATACAGGAGTAAACATATATGAACAAAGGGAGCTTGATTATATGATCATTTGATAGTGAACAATGCAATATGAGAAGCAACAAGAGAATGTAAATAAACCAGACCAGAAGCCAAGTCACTGAGATGTCATCAATTATACTAAATAGGCAGTAATCTTGACATCAAATATCTGTTAATGAACTTGCTGTTAGTGACATTTATAGAGCTCTTAATTCTCAAATAGCAGGCAGCCATTTTTTCAGTTTTTGGGGAAGTACAGGGGTCTTTTTGATAGGGGAAATTTGCTCCATGAATCACAAAATTTGTGTATTTGTAAGGCTAAAATGTTATATAATTTTACTGAAGGGGAAATTATTTTTGTAAGTAGGGGAACAATATATACTTTTTGTCTTTGGGGAATGGGGCCCAATAAGTTTAAACTTAGAAATGGGATTGTCTTATGTATCATGTGACTCTTAGCCTGGCCAGATAGCTCAGTCTATAGAGCACTCGACTGCTAACCTAGAGGGTGTTGGTTCAAACACCAGGTAAGGCGTATGTTCTTCTGTGACAATTTGACTGAATATAATGTATCCAAAGTCATTTGTCCTCCACCTCTGAACTCTTGATTCATGTGGAGAAATGGTCAGAGGCTTGCAGAGGAACAGGTTACCCAAAAGCACTGGTTAGGTCAACTCAGACCACCGTATATGACTCAAATATTGAGAATTGACATAAAGTCCAAAACAAACAAAGTAACAAACGAGCACGAGAGTCGCACCCATTCAAGAAATCTGAGTACCATACCACTTACCTTCATAGCAATCTCTGACACTGTCAAAGTAGACGTAGTAATTGTCATTACTGAAGAACATGAGACTGAGGAATGATGTAAAGCTATATATAGGTACAATGAACAGTATGCGAATGATCCACCGTTGTTCATTGGGACATGTGTAGTATCGTAAGTGTAGGTATATCTGAAATGTAGAAATGTTCTCCGTTAAATGTTTGCATAATTAAACTCATCCGATAAATCTATATAACAAATAAATTGAGCATTTATTTCTGGGCAACAGTGAAACAGTTTGGTTAAAACAGCCATGAATCCATTAAAAAGATACTAGATAATAGCAGGTGTTTTATACCACTAGTCTCAAAAAGATCATGAATACCATACCTATATATGTATAGTTGATTTAAGGCTTACAGAGTTACTGTAATATAATTTCACCATTTTTTAATTGGTTCTGGTACCCATTAAATAATTTCATTTCCCCCAGGAAGCAGAAAGTTGCAGAAGTTATAATAAGTTGAGTTCCTGTAACCTTGATATTTGACCCATTGACCCAAAAATCACCATCGATATTTCTACAGTGGTACTTAGTCACTGTGTAATGTTTAAAAAAAACATGACTTTTAAATTCTCCAATTTCAAAGTCTGGAAACAAATAAGTTAAATTTAAAAGGAAAAGTATGTTGATCATTTACAGTGCCAAATATTGAAAATTTCTGAGAAAAAAATTGCTAAAGAAATAGAAACAGCAAGCTCAATAAATAACTTGATCACAGTCATGAAACGCCCACATACCATACGCCTCATCTGAAATTTCACTTAAGACTTGTTTCCTCGCCAAGCATGAGTTTTCTTAAAAGATCAATATCATTCATTGGAGCTAATACTAGGATATTTACTGTTTCCAGAATGTGTTAATGGTTGCAGATAGCTGTGCCTATATTTGAATGATATCTAATTATCATTCAAGTTATCAATCATCATGTCATAATTACTCATAGACAATTTATCACAGCATTTTTTAAGCAATTACTGCATGACAAACAATGAAAATTTATAGTCTCACACATAAGGGTTTGAATTACAATACAAACATAAATGTAACAAGACTACTGTCAAATTTCAACAAATTTCAGGCTGTACACAGTAACAAAGACCTAAATGGTATTTAGGTCTTTGGCAGTAATCAGGGTTTTTAGTATCGGAGTCTTCCCTAGAAATTGTTACGAGCGCTGGGATAGGGGTGCAGAACGTGGGTAGGTTACGGGAGAGTGTACATTTGTATCATCCTCCTTTTGGAGAATTGTTTCAGTCTTTTAACTTATAAATAGCGGTCCCTGGATGAGTGTTAGCTCTGTTTTGGGAAGTATCCTTACAATCCTTAATATTGCTTTATAATATAACATAAATATAGACTACATGTGACCATAGGGCACGGATGTTCACCCATGGAATTTCAGTAGAATACAAATATTTTGTTAGTAAAGGCTATATATAATTTTGAAGCAATATGAATGGAATACATCCACCCTTTCAAGTGTTAATGAATAATTGATTGGAAATCAATTTTTTAATTCGAAAAAGGGCCATAACTCTTTCCAGAATTGTAACAGTAATCAAACTTGACCTGTATTTTCTTATCCTATACTTTATTACTAAAGTGTACAATATGAATTGAATCCATCCGTCCTTTCAGGATTATTGATTAAAAAGATAGGGGTAACACTATATGCCTTAATTATTCTTCGATTGACGGGGCATAAAAAGATTATACTGAGAAAATAAATGTATTATACATATAGAGTGACACTATTGGATTATTTCACAAATGCTGTGGTAAAAAATATACAGGCTGAAGAAATCTTCAAGGTTTGTGGTGTCTTTCATGGTGAAATTCAGACACTGGTGGTCTAACAAAGCATCATAGGCCTACAGAAGTCTGTGATGTGTAAGTATAAGGTATCAGTTCTTTTGTGGGGAGGGGGAATGGTGACATGACCCTTGGAAAGAGGAAAACAGCCTCAGGATAGGACAGAAGGGCAAAATAATTTGCACTACAAAGTTCGCATTTCTATTTTCAAACCTTTTACTTTTTAGTTGTACAATCGTGTACAATACAGATCAGTATCATGAACTATGTAATAGTAATGTTCAATATTTCAGAGTTTCTGACTGAATATATTCACAACGCTGAGAATCTGACACAGAATAGAGGGAGAATACAATGTCATGCTTTACAGAGAGGGGAATGGCCACTGTAGGCCCCAAAAAGACACTGGGTACTTAAAATCAATCAATTCAGACCATATCATAGACATCCAGCACCCCATTATATGAAAGTACATGACTGGAGTTAATTTATAAACAAAACAATCCGCACTGAATATCATACATACATGTACAATGTGTACAATATATCAAATTGCCCCTAGGTGATGATTACATAACATGAATATATCTGACAATGTTATCTATGATCACCATACATACAAGTAATTGTCACAATTGATCTCTTGATTTTCTGGATATACTGACAGATACAAGACCTGCAAGATTTGGGTGATAAAAAAGAAAGGTAGATCATTTATTCTACCAAATATACGAAAGCTGTAGAAAACAATACACTCAATAACACCTAGTTAATAGTAAAATCTTCTCTCCAATTGTGCCTCCTTTAAAAGGCCTGTAACTCAAGTCATCTATTGGTAAGGCATTAACCATAGTTTTATATTAAAGGGTTCCTTTTGACCCTGGAGTTGACCCTTTGACCCCAGGTATTTCAAAAAGGCCACATTTTGACCCTAAGAATTCTGACTGAAGGGTCATTTTTTTCTCTAAATTATAGGTAATTTGGCTATAAAATGGTAAAATGACCGTTGAGATTCAGCACCTAGTGGAAGCCCAGATATTGAACAATTAATTGCTTGCTATTTAAAATAATTTTGCACAGCAACTGCAGGACTCCCAAGTGAAAAATTAATTAAATACTATAAAAACCTTCTTTGTTTGATGTTACTGTTTGAAGTCTCTGAATACAAAGGTTACCCTGAATACATATACTATGACTTACAGTACAGAATCCACCAGGGATTGAACAGTTCCAAGGATAATTGATATAAATTTAACACAACAGGTGGAAAATCTGCCATGTTCGCATCTAACAAGTTTACCAGGTCACATAGAGACTGGTTTTTGCATCATGACTACCAGTAACCATGCCACCTTCTAGAAGATATTTTATCAGACCACATCACATACAATTACTTCTTGATGGTACAAGGTAGCTACAGTGAACTAAAAATTCTAACAGAAACGGCTAATAGAGAATTTAATGGTTAAGGAATTATCCTGAACAGTCAATCTTAATTTTCCCAGTCATTTCGGTAATTTAATCAGAATAATTTCCGAAACTTTATACCACACAGTTAAAAATGTACTCAATTTTCTTTGAACTCACATACTTTAAGAAATGGAATACAAGAAGAAAGGAAGATGGCAACAAACTTTAACAAGCGAACAAGTTTTGTCATAAGTCACCATCAGGAACATACCGGTACAATAATGCTTCAACAAGAATTACAGCGCTCAAACCAAGAATGGAAAGGGCATAAAATCTGGACTCTTATTAAAGCCAGGGTCTGCAGGATGCAGTTCAAGGGCTGAGACCTTAAAGGGGCTTTCAAGAAGAAAGCAATCTTATGGTCAAAACAGAGTTCTCTATTTCTTAATGAAATATAAATAATACATTCCATTCCAGACAGATTGCATAATGGCATGCACACTTGCAAATCAAACAACTGTGGGATAGTAAAAAGCACAGATTACAAGAATGTAGGATGTAGGAGGGACCAAGCTATTTATGCCTTGCAGGGAAATTGGTTCATGTTAATCTGGGTAGAAACAAACATTCCTTCATTTAAGACATGAAATATCACAAGTTTATAGACAATTAACACAAATTGGTATCAGGAAACATTTGAACAAGTGCCAGTAAATATTACTGCTAGTAATTTCAAGTAAAATTGAAAGAACATGTTGATATCAGAAATATTTTCAAATTAAGACTTAAAGTCTAAACACAAGCGATATTATGGTGTCATGATAATAACATGCTCATTATACCTGTGAAGTATATGATGAACGATGTTGTAACAATACTCATGTATATCAGCAAGCACATGGTATTTATGCATTAAATGTCAGACATTACCATTTTTAAGTGGTAGGTATATCCAGATCTTCAATTTATATGAATGACATTACAAGGCATATGAGCTCGAAATCAATTGCAATGGATGAAAAAGAAATACTGCTTGACAGTTACGCAAGTTTTCAACATAGCTTACAGATTTAAATTCACTCAGTTTTTATCATCATATTTGGAATCGACTAGGGCTCTAGACAGCATCTGGGGCCAAAAACCCATACCCACAAATGAGGCATTGCCATCTTTAAGATATGAAAAAGCAAATTTTGAGCTGAACTTAAATACTCAATTTATGACATTTCTATTCTGTTTTTAATCGCCCCTGCGAAAAAGGTTCATGAAGCTCATGAACATTTCATGAACCTACCATCAAAGTTCATGAACTGTTGAATTATTTATGGAAAGTTCTAGACTTTGCATGGACCTGCCAAATAGTTCATTTTGATGAACCTCCAGTTCATGAACTTTTGAATTACTTATTGAAAGTTCTAGACTTTGCATGGACCTGCCAAATAGTTCATGAACTTAAAATGAATTTAAAGTTGTTTGCAGTGTTGAATTTCATTCCGATATTTCCCGAACAAAATAACGCTGCTTAAAGTTAACAGTCCATTTTTTGAATGAATCGCTCACGCAAGCTTGAAAACTGTATAATCTGGTGTCCTGGTTTGTGATAGTAATTAATTCCATATGAATGCATAGGGTTAATAAGAGCTTCTGAAGTACATGTTTTAAGAAAATACGATAAAATGTGAATTCAGTTTCTGCACTGCTTGTGGTATTGTTGTTTCATACTCAAGTCGTTTCACCTACATTTGTTTCGCATTGAGAATTAATTCTGATGACATTAATTTAATGTGTGCAGCACTGACAGTTTGTCACTGGTATTTCAGTGGTATACTAGCGGTGAATTTCTGTGTTATTCCCCTGAAAGTTGACTGCATGTATGCCAGTATTCAACCAAAGTTTATTCCACTGGTGTGGTCGCAGTCAACTTTCAGTGGAATGCAACAGAAATTTACAGCTGGTATTCCACTTTTTCATAAAAGTAAGTTCATGAACTAACACATATTCATGAAACAACAAAATTTGCCTTTCATGAACTTTTTAGACTATAAGTTCATGAATTTTTTTGTTTCATGAATATTCATCAAAAGTTCATGAACTTTTTCCGCAGCTGACAATTATGACAATTTATATGACAAAAACATACAATGTACAGTCTTTTCTGATAACTGTGTGAATATGGATCAACCCCAACTAATCCTGCTCTGGCTGTATGGTAGCATACAATATGGTCTAGTCTGGTCTCAACCTCCACCCCCCCCCCCCCCCCCCCCCCTCTTTCATCATGCCGTCTGCATGCCCAACTTCAACAGCCAAACATTTGGTGTAAAGTCCTAGACGCCTGCACCAATGTTTAATAAAATAATGATATTGCCGTATAACTGTAATAATGAATAGATTTGTCAGTTTATGGATTTGTTCCAGTGAACTGAATAAGAAATTTCTCATCACAATGGTGCAAAATAATCTGGTATGGTAAAGTTCATGAACTCATATAGCATAAAATACCCTCTCGAGAAATATTATTCTGCCAGAAAGTGGAAAGATGTACCAGACAGATCCCTTATTGCCACTAATTAGTACATAAGTAGTTGGTTATTACAAGTAATGCTGAAAGTCATTTAAACTAATACAATTATACAGATATATACATTAGGAGTATGTGTACATAATACTAGAATATGGGCCACACTGTAAGCATCAATAAAAACAAACTTCTATTCATGTAATATCAATATTTAATACAAAGTCAGAATAGTTTAGCAAGCTTTCTTCATGTAGCATCAAGCAGCAAGTCAATCCCTTAGGCTTTCAATATGTAGGGTCTATAGAATTATGCAATACATGGTTTTCCCTAGGATTTTTCAGCTAGGGGACCTTGGACCCACGTGTTTGACAAATTGGGGGTCCTTAGTAAATTTGTAGGGTCCCATATATGCAGTTTATTCCTGACAAAGGTTTATTTTAGGGGTCCTAGGGATGCACAGTTAGTGGAAAATGGGAGTCCCTAAATAGAATAGGGAGTCAGGGCCTTAAGATTTCTGCATCAGGGAATTCCCTGCATTAGCACAAGACCAAGTAAAGAAATGTTCCAGTGAAATATGCAGGAATATTACAAGGGTCAAGACCTAAGATTGTGAGATTGATTTCAAACAGAAGAAACAACTTTTTTGTGTGCACCCAATATGCAGTCACAATCACAGGCCAATGCCCATTTCCATATCTTAATTCCCTGTAATCTCAATGGAAATACAGAATTCTGACAGAACCACATGACATAATAACTTCTCAAATAGTTCTTGCTCTCCGATTTAGATCAATGACAATTTTCATATAAATCTGTAACCACGACTACAATAGCTGTTCATGTTGAATAGTGTCAACTCTGCTGATGAGGGCGCCACTACTGACCAGTAACAAAATCAATGACCACCAGTACTGGAGCTTGTAAGATGACAAAATCAATAGAAAAGTAGTTTTGTAGGCTGTAGCTAAAGCTAAATTGCAGAAAATCACATGAATGTTCTGGTAACTAAGTTTGCACTGACTGGTTTTCTTGGAACAATAAGCTCGTGTTAATTTCCCCATAGATAAGGCATGCAGCCTCATGATTGATGTGTAAAATATCACAGACTTTTCATTATGGAAATTAGATTGATAACTACATCTGCATGGAAGAAATATGTTTTATATCAAACATAATATGTGAATATTGTATATAGAAATATATGCATATGTATGTACAAGAACACTCCTCCCAATCTGGTCCGTATATATAACAAGTTAGTATGTTATATAATGACACCAGTAAAACGTACATAGCTGACATCAGTACTGTGTACATCTATATGTACTACTGTACTCTTCATAACTTTCTACATTGACATCAGTACTTCATACACTGTCTACCGTGCCTTGGTACTTCCAACATCCTCACCAGCAGTACTTCATACATTGCCAACAGTACTTTAACCATCTACCTTGCCTTGGTACTTCCAACATCCTCACCAGTACTTCATACACTGTCAACAGTACTTTAACCATCTACCTTGCCTTGGTACTTTCAACATCCTCACCAGTACTTCATACACTGTCAACAGTACTTTAACCATCTACCTTGCCTTGGTACTTCCAACATCCTCACCAGTACTTCATACACTGTCAACAGTACTTTAACCATCTACCTTGCCTTGGTACTTTCAACATCCTCACCAGTACTTCATACACTGTCAACAGTACTTTAACCATCTACCCTGGTACTTTCAACATCCTCACCAGTACTTCATACACTGTCAACAGTACTTTAACCATCTACCCTGGTACTTTCAACATCCTCACCAGTACTTCATACACTGTCAACAGTACTTTAACCATCTACCCTGGTACTTCCAACATCCTCACCAGTACTTCATACACTGTCAACAGTACTTTAACCATCTACCCTGGTACTTTCAACATCCTCACCAGTACTTCATACACTGTCAACAGTACTTTAACCATCTACCTTGGTACTTTCAACATCCTCACCAGTACTTCATACACTGTCAACAGTACTTTAACCATCTACCTTGCCTTGGTACTTCCAACATCAACACCAGTACTTCATACACTATCAACAGTACTTTAACCATCTACCTTGCCTTGGTACTTTCAACATCCTCACCAGTACTTCATACACTGTCAACAGTACTTTAACCATCTACCTTGCCTTGGTACTTCCAACATCCTCACCAGTACTTCATACACTGTCAACAGTACTTTAACCATCTACCTTGCCTAGGTACTTTAAACATCCTCACCAGTACTTCATACACTGTCAACAGTACTTTAACCATCTACCTTGCCTTGGTACTTTCAACATCCTCACCAGTACTTCATACACTGTCAACAGTACTTTATCTAACTACCAGGTACAAACAATAAACCAACAGACATCTGGATCAATAATTTTCAGGTTTCAATTTCAGCTGAATCAGACTTCAAGACCAGGGCTATCGTCCCGATTCTTCAATCCTTTATTACATGTAACCCCAAACTTGCAAACATTAATGACAACAGCTCAAATAATCCAAAAAATGGTATGTTTTAACAACACAGAACAATATTCTCTACAGTCGAATAATGGAAGGTTTATGCAATTATCATGTCCCATGACCTCATCTAACTCTTACAATAATAATCAAACAGGTTTAAGTAAACAAGTCATTTTCAAACCAGCTTCACAATCATCAGAATTTCATGTGAATATAAAATATTGTCCACAAAAAAAGTAATGAGAAGAACCATTAAGGCATTAGTTCAAGATGACAGCAGAATCCTGGCATATAAGGTCAATTAGGGAATTCAACCAAAACGTTTATCAGATTTCTGGACATCCAAATTAATAATTTAATTATTAATTGCAACCTACATGTAATTCTAATTAGAGACTACCGGCAGAGAGCAAAAAATGACAGGTTGTTGAAAAAACTTATTATCAGCTTTATGTCACTCAAGTCTTGAATAATCTAGCATTTATAATCATATTTTAAACATTGAAGTTGAATATCAATTGTTTCCATCAAAACAGGAAGTTTATACTATGTATGCATATAAATACTTTTACATCATCATTACATGTATTCAGGGGTTCCATTTGACCCTTTGACCCCTGGAATTTCCAAAAAAAACATATTTTGACCCTCAGGATTCAATTTTTCTCTAAATTCTAGGTATTTTGACTATACAAGGATAAATTCTGGTCAAAAATTATCAAAATGACCCTTAAGATTCAGCAACTAGTGGAACCCCTGGTATTGTCTTCCAAGTTTTATGAAGAACGAATTCTTATTGCAGGTTAACAGATTAATTAATTCCTCGTCTTTTTCATGTCAGTCAGTTCATCAAAATATAACAGATTGTAGGGTAATACAGTATTTCAGTTAGTCATGTGACCTCAGATTTCAGTTCTCAGTCAATATTTCGGAACTCCTGTGGGAACAAATTGCTACTTCACTGCAATATCAACAATTGATCTCATTTCAGTCTACAAAAACCAAGACAAAATGACAACCAAGACAAAATGATAGATCTGCTAATTGGGACAGACATTTATTTTGTTATATCATTAGATGTCTATACTACTGCAGAACTTCCTGTAATAAAACATTGATAATGGAAATCCTACTCCTTCATCAGTACTATTACACTATCAAATTGTTCTGTCATGGGTTCAAGGAAATACACTTCGGCTAGATTTTTAATAGATCTCAGAAGTGGGAATCAGCATCACCCACTGTGGTGATTTAGACAAAATACTTGGGTGGGGAATTCGACTTCCAAAAAAACTAAATTGTCTAATTCCACTGGGTCAGTCTGTTGCTCTCCCCCTGGGACCAAATTTTGACACTTTAAAGGTGCCTGTATAAGTATTAATAGTACAACAGTCATTCTTTAAATTAATTTATCGTTATAAAAAACTTCTAAATAGACAATTTCAACACCTACCGACCACTGAAGCAAACTGCAACCAAAAAATTTAGCAAAAGATAAGTTGCAAGCCCAGTTACCCACGAATGATAAAATAGCAAAGAATACAAAAAGCAACTGGTTCAATCCGGTACATACTAAGTTTTCTGTCATTATAATCAATAAAACGTTATCAGGTTATCTTTCCTATCTCTCCTTTGAGTATTTCTTAAAAATTTCAATGTGATTAATGTTTAGTTTTGAGTGTATCAATACCTACATGGAATCATATGATACGGATAGAAACTTTTCTGCCCTGTACATCATGATGACATAATGCTGTAAGAGTCAGATATATTTTTGTATACACTTCACTTGTAAGCCATTTGTCAATAACTTCCACAGATTCAATTGAACTTAAATACTTATCACAAAATAAGATGATAACATATAGATTGCAAAGTGAGTGTTTAACCAAAGATACATGTATATACTTGAAGCCATTAAAAACGCAACTATTTGCACTATGCGTCATTTTGTAGTACCAACTGTTAAAAGCATGTTACAGCTTAATATCTATGTGTAAATTATTGTTCAAAACTTTATTAAACTATAGACCAACTGTTTTTCTATTTCATTATCGATTACTTTTATGATATTATGTTCGAGGAATAAAGAATAGTGTTGCCATTGTAATGTCACTTTATCTATATATGCACAATTTTTGGTTGCGTTTTAATGGCGTTAAGTACATACAAATATATATGTAAATAAAACCATATTAAGCACACTACATTTACAAAGTACAGGGTAGCAGAGGTAACAATAAAATCCGAGATCTTCAATGTATAAAGCATTCTATACAGAGGTTTTATAGCATACTATGCTATATATGATCGTGAATGAAATATATAGACCTTAGTTAGTACAAAGTGTAATACTGATTAATACTTGGAAGTATTTTACAGAGTTCAAATACTTTACATACCCGTACATATTCTTTATATAAAAGTAATAAAGTACATGACAATTTTGTTGTACCAAAGTAGTTTTTAACAAGCACAATGTATGATGTAACACAAAACGTTTTATTAACTTCCTGTAATACAGTACAGATCTTTATAAAACCAGCAAATCAAAAGAAGTAAAACTTTCAACTCCCAGATTTTGAAAACGTGTAATAAGTTCAGTGTTCAAACAGTATTACAGGGTTACTGGATAAGTGATAAATAAACATAAGCAGTCTTTCATAATGAACTCATTTCAACTGATATCTGCTTTATTGTACAACATATATATTATGAGAACATGTGGCTTGTTATAGCTGCTTGCTGCATGCAGTACATGTATCAATAACTTGGTCTACAGATCGGTTCAAAGACTTGAAAATAACCATCAATAAGGAGATCTATAAGTGTCTGACAGAGGTGCTTTTGCTAACAAATGATACTAAAATGATACAAAAGTTCTATTTCAAACATTGAACTCAAGAACGTTTTTTCAAACATAAAACAATTCAGTTAATTTACAAAGGTGACAGAAGTTAATGAACCAGAAACCAAAATTAGTGGCTCTGAAAAGCTGGTAAATGAAACATAATACACTGGTGTATATTGCATTCCAATTTTGTCTTCATTACCAGATCGACAAGAAAATAATAAGGCACTCTAGACATGAAATCATAAAACAAGTCCTTTTCCCCTGAGAGACGGCAGTATAGTGCTTAAATTGGGTTAGGACAGCCATAAAACTACAGCTCTCAATTTGTGAAAAATTCCCTGGAAATACCGTCACAAATAAATGGAAAAAGAATCATATTGGAGTTGGACACACTCTTAGGAAGTAATTTGGTGTCTACAGAAGAGGCAGTATTTCAATACTCTGATTATCAAACAAGGGTTTATGTTTCTTAATCAGCAATATTTTCAACAAATCTATCTGAAAAGTCAGCATTAAAATTGAAGGAAAAATCAATAATACAAACCTGATGACAAGTGATTAAAATTGCAGCAAATGCAAATGCCCCAGCAATTCCTTGTGCAGCTTTAGTTTGAAGGAAAATCAAAGGCTGCAATTCTGTGACATTGTTATTGATAGGAATGGTTCCATTGGCAACTGGTTGTAATGGCAATGGTGTAGTTGCCAATATACTGCCATTCTTTGCTGATATAATGGTTGTAGTAAGATTACCAGTTGCATTTGCCATCTAAAAGAGGTAAACAAAATATGAAGAAAAGGGAAACAAGGCATATATATGAACTCGTGTTCTAGGATTACAGGAGCCTTGTAACGGACCCCATAACTGTTGACAATCCACTGTGTAGACTATATAATATATATAATCACTAGAGTTTATGTGACATTAAACACACAACCTTTTCCAGCATATAAATCTGTAAAATATGCACCTATAATTTATAAATAACCAATTATTTGTGTACTGTAATCATTAATCAAAGATAATGTTGTGCTGAAGGGTAATTATGATAATTTAGACAGCATTAACACTTATTATACTATGATGTAAAGACTTTTCTGTAATGGTATTTGGACTAATTTTGTACAAACTTGCATTAGTAGAATCAATGACAGCATGTTCTGATTTACAAGACTATTTTCACCTTTCTATCTGTCCTGCGTGAAATTCCAAGGATGGCAATGTGAATACTTTTTTTGCTAATATGTCATTTTCAGGATGATTGTATCTTTAAAATTATTTTCTTTCATTACACATGAATATTTTCGGGGAGTAATTGATTGCTGAAGGGATTAATGATTGTTTATAAAGCCAACTTTACAAACTTGTGTAATTTTGTTTTAATGTCACAACTCACACACACTCACATATAATCAGGATTTAGGCCTGTAGCCAGAGGCAAAACTAAATTACCGAGGCAATAAAGGTGGGGCATGGGATGGGGTCTCTGGGTCCTCCCCCGGGGGGGAAATGCGTATAGAAGTGTTTTCCTTCTTTTTCTGGTTATTTCATGTAACAGAAAAGTGATTTATCAAGAGTAATTAATAAATTATGTTTTATTTAAATAGCTTTGAATCGAAAACAAGGGCAATTATTTGATGTCCCAGAGTGTCACACAGCTAAAAAATGTTTTAGCAGTCGATTGGCATGTTTTTGTGTACAAATATAAACTTGTGCCAAACCATTAAGTCTATCATCTATGGTCCTTCATGGTTGCTTGGGAAATTTAACAGTGCCTCAGCATAGCTACGGGCCTGATAATCGTAGTCTATACAGTGTGAATTGAGTGTAATTACTGTACTCCCATAATGCTAGACAGCAAGTCTAGGATTACAGTCCCACAATCGTAGCAACTGCCTACAAAATAATGCATCAATTTTTATGTTGTAACTTGTATTGGAATTTGGATAGTTATTATTAAAAACATGACAATGATATAAAGATATGATTAATTATTGCCAATTTAGAGAAAGAACACGGCTGATTTCAGTCTTGGTGTGGTTTACTTATTCTACAGGATTGATCTCAACTATAAAATACCAAAAAGGTGTTTCATTTACGAGTTCTTTGCTAACAATCTGAACTGTCAATCTACATGTATTTATTTTAAATAATAAATATAAAACCATACGGTGCCATTGAACTTTCAAACTTCTCTTGACAATTATAGCATACATACCTCAGGAAAGAAAACTTAAATTAGAATAAACTGAAATGGGTAAATCACTTGACATGTATAAATTAGGATAACCACCTGTTCAAATGATAATGCAAGAATCGAGAACTGAAATCGAAAATATAAGGTTATTTTCATACACACAATAACATATATTCACCTTGAATGTTGTGTTTATATCCAAATTCGAATCGAATATGTTAAAATCACAAGTTTTTCTCTGAACACAGCATCACATTTTGACAAAACACAATTCAGTATGTCAATATACGAATATGTTATGAGCACAAACCGGAAGTGACGAATAATCACCAGGATCGCGTCATGGATAAATTATTTGATGTAGAAAAATGGTTTTACAGATGGGTTAGGTTATCACAGTATCTTTTCACTGGCTTAATATGAAATTATTTATGTTTGGTGGTCATTATTATTCAGAATTGGGGTACTGTCATCCATTTGTTCGTGCACACAACCGAATAATTGAGACGTTGTTTGACAACTAAGAATATGGTTGTGGCTAGACTAGGGCTAACTCCATTCTAACCACAAACTGTTGTCGATTATCTCCCCTACAACTGTGGATATGAGTCACGGACACCCGAGGAAAAATATCCTTGCGTGCTCATGTAATCCACCAAAAAAGCAAAATTTCAAACTTCAGACACGAAAAATGTTGATTTTGGTTAACAGTTATGAGACATTACATCTACGAGTATATTGGTCCCAGATTACATAATTATGTAAATGGGTAGTTTGCACCCAGTCGCTATACATCTGTTTGTGTTTCAATTTATCTAGCATTGGTGGTTTAACATATTCAGATATTGCATATTAGAAGACTTATACATTGCAGAGCTTTCATTTTATTTTTTCTGCAATTATATAATTTGATAGGTATCGGGACAACTCGACCCCTGAACGTTGCGCTATTAACCCTGAACAACTCGACCCCTATTTTCCGATTTATCGGCTAGTCAACTCGACCCCTCATATTTCTATTATTAATTAATGAAGATGCTATGAAAATATTTTAATTATTGTATGTATATTATGAAATTTTATTAAAAATCGTGATGTTTAAACACCGATTATGACGTAATGTTGTAATATAAATTCGAAATAGAAGTATAATTATATAAACTATATAGACGTTAGTTTGGTGCATGCTTATGGCATTTTGGTGTTTTACATGTATCACGGACCTATATAGGTCCGTGCTGTATGCATTAAATTATTGATTTAAAAAATTAAAAATACTTTGATAAATGCTTCAAACACATTAATTATCAATTAAATGGCCCACTAAATGAACATAGATTTACACTGCTAACGTTAGTGTCATTTCAAAAATGGATTTCGATGTTAATATTTCACGTCGTCACGGACATATAAACCATATAATATTATGTCCGTGACGTCATTTACCGTAAAATATAACGCTGGAAAATACTTGTGTATGGCGGTGACTGTGATGATGTTGATGATGATGATAATTATTAGATGGTATATTTATTTCTTACCGTTTACTTAAAAGGTACTTAGGAAAATATTGGATGTGTTGGACGCGGCTCCTCTTGTCGAACATTTTTTCATGGACTTTGAAGTCGGTAAGTAGTTGAAAATATCGTTTACGAATATGTACGGCTGTCAGCTGAGTAACTCAATTGATTTTAACAATAAAGTGTAAATTTGATATTAATAAATAGTTCTGTTGTTTATAACACAAATCATATTTTAAATAAATTGATTTTAACAATAAAGTGTAAACTTTAGAATAGTAAATAATTTAGTTGTTTAATTATAACAGAAATCATATTTTAGATACTTTTTTATTCTCACTGCAATTTTATGGAACAATGATTATATATATATATATATATATATAGTCCCCGGTAGAGATATCAGCAGGACCTTCCAAAGACTGCAAGACCGTGCAGATGGAAGCTGTCAGCCTCTCTGCGATCTCTTGCAGTATATCAGTGAGAGATCAGTGGATTGAGAGCTTGTTGTGGAGTGAGGATGAGTGATCGGTATATAGACAGACTAACCGCACCAACAATGATGCAGAAGGTAAGCAAACGTCTTACAATTATTGAGGTTGAATATCATAACGTGATTTATGCTTAAAAAAAACTACTACAAATTGTATCGTCTAGTTATCAGTGCGATTGCGCTCTATCGCGCTTGTCTAACCTGTGTAACTATGTTTGTTAATAGAAATTTGCGTAGAAATTTCAACTACAATGGATACGTTAATCTTTTCTTTGTTCACATTTACTTTATGTCTTTGTTTCATAATTTCTTGCTCGAATAAATGGATAATGAAAATTAATGACTTTGTTACTGCATTAGTATTTGAACAATTTCTTTGTATTTTTTCTGGGTGGCATCGCAGACTTAATGCCAAGGCCGGGAGAGGAAGTCTTCAATTCTCTGTTTTGTTGGGTCTGTTGTTGCAGGAAGCGAAGCTAGTAAAGCTGCAGTTACAGCTTGTCGCAGATGAGACTGTCGGTAGGAATTGGCGACATGTATACGAGAGCATGGATGCTCGTATCCATGCTGTCTGGGACCTGTATGATGATCATGATATTGTATGTGAAGAATTTTTAAAGGAGATTTGAACTGTATATAGTGTTGTATAGTGTAGTGTGGTGTATGTTGATGTATATGTTGTTGTTATCGAATATTAATGTATATAACTTGTATTTATAAATTGTTTTGTTATTTATAATTTCTGTTTGGTTCATTTTCGTTTGAAATAAAACATACACATTTTCAAGGGATTGTTCTCTTTTTAGAATATATTCTGTCTGAATAGAAGACAGAAACTCAGACATAAACTTGAAATTTGCAAAATTTTAATGTATCCACATGTTCTTGTGGCTCACTCAACACTTTTATTAAGTTTTAAAATTCCAAAGTCTATTAATTCTGAGATTCAGTCTTAATATGTTTCGACAATTACACAAACTTATAAAAGAATAAATTAACACCTTCAATGATGAACATCGATAAGTAAAAGGTCACACAACATCATAAAAAATAAAACAACTACATAATTTATATAGCTGAACAGTATATGAGAATGGATACATCGACCAAATATAAACCCAATCGGGTCAGACAAAGGCAATTACATGTGTTACATTTATCCATTAAAACATCGCTACACAAAACAATTCTTATTACTATCTTATTTCTTATAAGTAAATAATCTTTTACACCCGATCCTCTAAAAATAAAGAGAGTTAAGGGTCGAGTTTTCCCGCAGTCTATTTGGTACATCTTCTCATGTAAGTAATTTATTTAACTTGGCACCAGTTATAATCGATAAGACATACGCCTATTCTGATCATACACCGTTCTAATTTCTGAGAAATAGTTAGGTATCGAATGCCTAACTCTTTCCTGGAAACGAATAATAACGTTTTTTAATTAAACAACAAATGAACAATAGAATTCAAGTTTGATTTCCGTCAGAACAGTTCTCAATGTCACGGGGAAAACATGTACTTTTGTCATACATGTCAGTTCATGATTACGTGTATGTCTTACGATGTACAATGCTGTGAAAGTCTATAAGCGTTCACGTCTATGCTATAATCTAACAGAGAAACGCTATGTCTCTTGCTTGAAGAGACAGAATAAGTTGCTACAGAGAACGCCACATACATAAGACAGAGCCTCTCCACGCAAACTAAGACAGCCGGTGGCCATGGCCTAAATGTTAATCATGTTAAATACTCGTAAAGGCAGTGATTAATTGCCACTACCGTAAGTGGAAGTAACTGCTGTGTTGTGTTTGATGGCCATCAAAGAGGTATGTCCAAATGTGCCGCAAAGTCTTTATTGCTTTTTTGTCTCACTGGGTTTTTGTCCAACGCCTGAAAATAATTTAAAAAAACACACACAGATTAACAATCATTGGGCTATACGTATTTGTCAGTGCCAATTTACGGAGAAAAGTGGAAGAATTAACAAAAATTGTGGAATACCCTTTTATAACAAATTTTCAATATAGTATCCCTAACTTTATAAATTGCCTTGCATTTACTTGATACAGACACATGCATATCTAACAGTACCCACTTGCTGCTGCACCATCGGGTTTCTGCAACACTGAATGACTATTAAAGTTACAAATTATATTATTTAAATGTAATAATTAGATAAACAGACGATCCATTAACTAGAAGGTATTGTATGGTTTCTGTCCCATATAAGGTAAAGAGTAGCTAGCTCCATGGAAAGGTGTGCATGGGATGGACTTCGGGATTTGTGTTTAAAAATGGGAAATATATTGGTGCAATCAGACCAATTTTTTATTAAAAAGATATCATGGAAGGATTGTATGCGATCGTACATAACGCAGTGCTCTTTCACACGATTTTGAGTATCATAGGATACTTTTTTTGTGTGACACGGACGAAGTTATGGCGTTTCTAAAAAGTGTTTCCTAACGCAGGATTCTCGGTAAGTCAAGTATTATTTGTACCCAGGATGAAAACACTTGTAAGCAATCATATTCTGACCCATTTATCTTTTAATCATACCTTTTTTATGTGGTGTGATAAGCACGTGCGCACGTGCGCATAAATTAACGGATCAGTATTCTGACCGAATAAAATACGAAGCGTATCATCACTCACGTACGCTAACTCGTTGTGTTCAGAAACGTCGCTGTGACGTTCCGGTTATAAAGAACGGTGCACAGTCTTTAGTCGCAACGCATTAACTCTTCTTTTAGAAGTGAGTTAATGTTTCACTTCCTACGTAGCGGGAAATTTATTTGCCATAACAATACAATTCGTATTGCAGCCGAAGGAGTCATGCAGCGCTCAATTGCGTGAGTGATATACTTACTCTAATTAAAAAGAATAAATCGGACTGTGGACATTTTCCATTGGTTGACAAGGCCACATCACGTCGGTCACTGTTCAAGAGACATGATAACGGCATTTTTCTTGCATGTCTTGTAGACAACCATCCTAGATCCTTCATGTTTACCTTCATTTTTCAATATTTTTTATTATATTTTCATATTTTACCTTCATTGTCAAGCATGGAGTCTAAACGCATCTCATCAAAAACGCGTAACAAAGTCAGTCTCGGCTCAAATTTAAACACTTGGATTATATTGTTTTACCACATGTTTTTCGGACAGATATGTCAAATGCTGCCAAAATCTGACTTAGTTGCATGCATAACACCAATGAAAAACGCAAAAAAATGGTAATTACCGTCCGCCATTACTTAGATAATAGAGCTGTTTACTTGACTACCAATCAGATTAAAACTCAAGTTGCATTATCAAGGCGAGTGTTTCATTCATAGTTTTTGTTGCAACTGTACCATAATTGATTATTTATTAATGTGTCATAAGTTTTATTGGTGATCGAAGTATTTTATTTTATATGCATAAAATCGTTCCGACCAAATTTCGATCGGCTCTTATATAAAAAGTGCTATGGGAAATGACAATATCCCATATGACACCGCATTTGACAGAAAACTTAAAATGTAAAATATCATCAAAATGAAGGTAAAACGTGAAGAATACAAATGCTAGGAGTTATATTTGTAGGACTAGTCTCGGCTCAAAAAGTCTAAAGTAAATGAAAGGAGCATTTACCACTCGCACAAGAGTATAGCCTTAGGCTATCATTTAATAGTACATTTAAGTAGATGTTCCAACTACAATAGGGACATTCACACCTGTATTGTCAAGGTAAAGTAGGTGCTAAATGTGTGAACCTCCAAATGAGCTCTAAATTCGAACAGACAACATGAACCAACAATAGTAACTGCATTGTGCATATTGCAATGATAATTGATATAGCAACTTGTGAGGGAATCAAGTTTTATTGTTATATTCTATCCATTTGTAACTAATTTCTTTTGTGTAAAGAATAGATTTCCTGATTGGAGTGCTTTCCAATTTGATGAAATTGTAAATGTACTGAGCACTAATTCTTTGATTGGAAAGGCATATTTGACACCATAATTACCTTATATGTTGATTCTGGTAGACGGACATTAGCCCCTTGGACATAAGCCCTTCAGCTCAAATGTGCATAGGCGGACAACAGCCCCTTCATTGTTGTGCGCATGCAGATGAGACCTAAAACCAAGTGCCAATGTATTTGTGCTAAATAACAGGAATGCAAAAGAACCAGGACTGTCTCTGGAACTGGGATACATTCTGTATCTTGCAATTTCCCCTGAAACCTAAAGTAACCTTTTTGGGGCGTTGATCATGGCATAGCCAGTACCAACGATAAAACTCTAGAAGCACACCAAATAAGAAATCATCAGTAATTCATATGATTATGTTAAAGATGCAGAAGACTGAGAAGGCAAAATTTCATTTGAGGAAATAGGTTCTTCTTGCAATGATGTTCAAGACCTTAATTGGAGTATTGTCATTATTAAACCTACTTAGTTACAGGGAAAACTCTGTTGATGTGTATTTTGTCTTTATTTCAGATCATTTTTCTCTGGGCCTGCCAAGAAAAATTCAGCAAGTAATGGGAATAATGACCTTAAGTATGTTGGTTCATTTACATTTACTTGGTTTTGTTGCTTTTTTTACATTTTGGATATATATATCTGATGGCCTCTGTAATAAAATTATATAATATGTTGATAGTCTTATAAACACATGTATGCCTTACTCCTGATATATTCTTTGTGTTCTTATGTAACGTTTAAATTCAATGTTTTATGTAGTGAATTTGTTTCTGGTGACAATGTCTGTTTGTCAAATGTGTCTGTCTGCCTGACATGTCAGGTATAAAATCATTTAGGGGAGGATTTTGCTTAGTTTGGTAAAGGTTGGCTTTATTTTGTCAACTCAGAATGTGAAAAGTAAAAATTGTCAAGTCAGTGCTGTAAGACTTTGAACCTCATGCAACATATTGCTAAATTCTGGTGAGGTTACTGTAAGCATATTACAGATGAATCTCTGGAAGAGAATGAAAGTATAAACTCACATAATTATAGTGCACATTAGCTGTTGAAGGGATATGTTCTGGATTTCAGCTTGTTTACCTGTATGCCCAAGGCATTCGAAGAAAGGTGAAGGGGCAGAAAGTTCACCCCTGCCTATCCATATCTCTGTGGAAAAAATGGTTTCCAATCAATAACTGTTGAAAGAATGGACAAAGTCAATTCATATTGGGCACATAAGCATAGGATAATGTAATACATATCAATTTCAATATCAGTTACAATTCACCGATTTTTGGAGGAGTTATGGCCCTTTTTCTGATCAATAACGCTTGAAAAGCCAGTTGTGGAGCATCCGTATCCTATAGACACATCTAGTTATGATTGTGCTTCTTTATTATCCGTAGTGATTGTTTTTATACTATATGCCAGCATAAAATTTTCTCGGGCTTGATGATTTTCCGTAAAATTATGCGTACATTTTCAGGAAATCTCCAGTGAAAGCTGAGAAATCTCCTTTGAAACAAAAGAATGTATCTCCCTCAAAGATTGGTGATGATTCTCCAATCAAAGCTCCTGCCAGAAAACGAGCACGAGTCATAGAAAGCGATGAGGAGGAAGAGAATACTGTAAGGTCTCCAAGTTCTCCTACAACTCAAAATGAGCAAAGACTTGAGAAAGTACTGGATCAAACAAAAAGTCCTGGGGTAAATTTTGCACCAGAGTGTTAACAATTAATCTATTAATATATGAGCGCTGCTATGGGATTTACAACCTCTTCTGTAAGTGACTTCATTTAAAAAAAACTCAACATGTGATGTCACTATTTGGAAACAGGAAGCTATATTTACTCCATATGGTCACTTCGTTTTCATATTGCCATAATAGGGCAAATATTGCTAACTGTCAGTTCATAGTGATGTCACATGTGACGTTTTCTGGAAATTACCTCACTAAAAGAAGAGGTTGGAAATAGTACAGCGGAGCTCATATACAGATCTATGTAGAAGATGTATAGATGTATATAGAAATCATTTTACTATTGATTGGTCATGCAGTTGTTTGGTCAGTTGCACAATATTTGTAGTAATACTGCTTCCACAGTTTTATAGGCATTCCAATGAAAATTCATACACATGATCACCATGAAGTGTAGAAGTGTGTCACATTTTTTTCAGGGTCAGTCAAAAGATTACATAGTTAAGGGTCCTTGAACCTACACACTATGCAATTATTAGTGTTCTTTTCTCAGACAATATGGTATTGGGACAGTATTTATCGCTGGTGGTGATAGTTTTGACTGACTTTGTTTATGGTTCATCTGAATAGTTTGTCTGTGTGCATCCTTGTGAAATATTATTTTGTTAAGTAGGTTTTTAAATGAAGAACATAAGTATGGTTTAACTGACATGACATTTTCACAAACAGAACTCAAAATTAGTTTAGCTACATATATAGTACTTATAACATTAACAAAGAATGAAGTTTTTAAACCATGCAAACTATTTTCCTTGGATATATGTTCTTTTAAGAAAATGTTGTTGTTTTCAGCAATCAGAAAAGGGCAGTCAAGATTCAGGGGTAGGATCTCAAATCTCACTAGAGGAATCTCAAATTACAACACCTGTGAAATCGCCTTTTCCTGCGAGAAAAACAGGTTCTGTTTTACTCTTAATGAGTTTAGTTCTTTGTTTCATAAATTTTGTCAGCACTTTCCAAGGACATGAGGTTTATTGACATGTATCAATATGCCATCAGAGTATAGGGGACAGTTCATAGAAACACTGTAGTATTTAGACTATACAATTTTCTTTTATGTTCATCCTTCGTTTGCGTACTGAATAGTTGCAGATTTCTCCTAACAATTTAGTTTCCTTTGTCTGATTAGACTTGATCATAGATCATGAACAGTGTGAGATTCTGTATCCTGATAGATCTAAACTCTTTCGTAAGATATGAAATTCATGATAGGATCGGTATTGTGCTGCTAGCTATATAAGTATCCTAGTTTGCTGTCTGATTTACATCGATGGTCTCATTTTTGTTGCAGCTCGCAAAAGTATTGGTGGTACTGCCAGAAAGAGGATTCCAAGTACTATCAAAGAAAAAGTGGAGGAAGATATGGTTGTTGATATTGATGAGAAACATATTTCAACTGAGGTAAACATGTCAAAAACATTTATTTAGCTTTGCAATAGTTTATATGGTAATTCAGGCATGTTGTAACACCCTTCCAAACACATTTATGTAATTGAAGTTAGCAAAACATGTGATCATTAGGGCTGTCATTGTTTATCGTGATATCGATGTATTGATACGATGATATGTTGATACAAGTAAAGACTGCATAAAAATAGTGCTGAGTAGCATCATCATTTTTATCGAGCCCCCTTGCGCTGAACTCGATATAGTCGCCACAATGGCAGTCTGGTGTATGTGCTTGAGTGTTTGCTTGCATCCGGATTGTCTTTGTCCAGACCATTACTCTGTCACTTATGAGAGGATTTTCAAATGAATTGGCACGAATGTTCACCATGATGAGATGGAGTGTTGCATGCAAGACCCATGTCGGTAGCTCAAAGGTCAAGGTCACACTTGGAGGTCAAACATCAAAACATCTTGTCCGGAATATTACACTCATTTATTTGAGGATTTTCAAATTTCTTGGCTCAAATGTTCACCATGGTGACCTCATGTGTCGTGCAAGACCCATACCCTGCCAGTACATAGCTCAAAGGTCAAGATCACACTTAAAAGTAAAAAGTAAAAAAGTGTGAAATAGATATGCACGGTATAGCATTATGTATCTGTATTCTGTTAATCTCTTGATAATTGGCGGGTCGACATGTTGCCTTTGGGCATCTACTCTGTCAAAATCTGTGTCATTACCATTATGGTTGATTGGATTAAAGTCTGTGTGCCTCATCAGGACTGCGGTTTGTTCTTTCAATGGCTGAAAAGCAATATTCTCTTCCTAGATGGAATCCTAACTTTATATATATATAAAGTACATGATGTAATTCCTAAATTGTTCTTAACTGAACACTGACATAAAATGTCGACGAGACGTCTTCAGAAGATAATATTCTACTGTTTGAATTTATGGGAGATTGGACATATGAAGTGGGGATACCTGGTGTATATATATTCCGGATTCTGAGTATTGGAATTCCTTAACTGCTAGCTGTTGTATTAAAAAAAACAATGGCAGGAATTTCACATGGACAGTGATAATTTGCTAAGTCTAGACCTGATTTTCTTTCATTTATAGTGCTAGAAAATGTTAAAATAGCAATGGGTGTCTGTTAACACTTTATACCTAATAAATTAAGTTTGTTTTCATTGTATCATTTCTTTGAATGAGAATTAGTTGATATTGGTATATATGTTAGTATTTTCAAATTGATATATCAATACAAAGTTTCTAATCAATGACAGCCCTGGTGACCATAACTTATGTCTTTGTCGCAGGTGGAAACACAACAGACTGAAAGTACGACAGCTGAATCAGCAATGGACGTTGATGAGAAAAAAGGAAGAACAGAAAACATGGAAGATGATAAAAATGTAAAATCTGATGAAACTGTAGAAACAGCAGATGTTAAGGAAGAAGATGGCTCTGTCAGTGAGAGTGAGGATGCACCAAAAGGTCACATTAAGAAAAGTAAGGGAGGTAAAAAACAGAGTTCAACTCCAAAAGGCACTAAAAGAAAGTCAAATAAAAAGGTTGATAGCTCAACTGAGAAGAAAACTAAGGTTGATGACGTTGTAGAAACAGCAGATGTTAAGGAAGAAGATGGTTCTGTCAGTGAGAGTGAGGACGTTCCAAAAGGTCACATTAAGAAAAGTAAGGGAGGTAAACAACAGAGTTCAACTCCAAAAGGCACTAAAAGAAAGTCAAATAAAAAGGTTGATAGCCCAACTGAGAAGAAAACTAAGGTTGATTCTCCTAAATCTAAGAAAGGTAAAGATTTTGTACTTGCAGTTAAGTCTTAATTGACGCACTAACTGAAGGTTTTTTCTATATGAAGGGATTACATAGTAACTGCTATTTGGTACAATACACCTAAATAATTGAAGTGGCACTGCACATTTTAAGTTATTAACAAATGTAAAATATATGTTCATATATTTGGCAAGGAATGACATTCTTGATGAAGAAAATATTTTTTATTTCACTGAATTGACATACTTTTCTATGAATAAAACCTTTAATGCCTCATTGCTATCACTGAACAAAGTGCTTAATGTGATGATTTCTGACATGAAAAGACGTTTTTGATTGAATGACACGTACTGTCAATCCTAGTTAGTAATCAAAAGGGTCAATTAGAAAATCCTCCCGATTTGTCAGAATCCCTTCTTTCAGTTAAGAAATGTGTCAATATCAAAGAAATACAAAATTGTATTGTAAAATGAAATGCAGTTTGGAAAGTTTGAAACTAATACATATCTATCTAAGAAGAGGAAATAAATCTAGCAGCTTTAAACAAAAGTGATTTGAGGATAAACTTATCAGCTCCATTTCTTTGATGCTAAATTATCATATGGACAGGCTGCTGTTGCTTTCTCGGCATAGTAAATATGATGCCTTGCATTATTTATATGCTATTAGATGAATTGTGTATAAATGTTATCTTATTTCTGTATTTTCAGAGAAGGGAAAAAGTGTGTCAGTAAAAGAAGAACCTAAATCTTCAGAGAAAGGGAAGCAACCAATGCACAGTTTCTTTTGTAAGTAATAGAGTTGTCTTCCTTACTTTCTCATCAAGACTTGATCAATTATGGGCAATTTGTGTGGGGTTGTTGGACTCTCACTTTGATAATATGTTTACATTCAACATCAACGCAGACCAGTTTTCATGTAATCTGCAGTTATATAATAAATTTGCCAAGAGTCAGCCAGGTTTGGTGATTTTACGTTTAGCTGGAATTATCTGTATTAAACAGAAATTTTATTGGCCATAAGTGTGTGTTAACTTTGTAGAAATGACATTTTAGTGTATTTATGGATTTATTGTTGTTGAACTATATCAGTCAATATGCTTCTTTTTTCTGTTGAATTTAGTGTAAACTCCAACTGCAAACATGCAGTTATACCATGTAGGTTGATTTTTCCTAAATATATTTCTCACCTTAGTAAGACTGCAATAGGATGTTAGAAATGAAGGATTTGTTCTGGTGTAGTCTCGGCATCTTGAATGCATCACAGTGTAATCACATTTGTTTTATTTTCTCTTATGTTTGAATGGATACAACGTAAAACAATTGATTCTCTTGTGTGAGATTTAATTCGTGAAATCTTACGTGTATGTAATTAGAAAATGCAAAAATTTTGCTGTGAGAAAACATTTTGTTAATTAATTGTAAAAGTAAATCTTTCTTGTGTGATGAAATATTCCTATCTTATGCACCGACAAAACCTTAACTTTCTGTCAGAGAGTAATTGTTTTGGTTGGAAATTCACAGAAAGTTTCATCTCCACGATATTATAGTGTTAGTTTTCATGACCTATTTGCTAAAAACTTTTACTTATTAATACTGTATTCAACACCTGTTTGGTGAGTAATTTTGTCAGAAAGACTGAACAACAATGGAATGATGTTGTAGATGTTTTCAATAAATGGTAAAAGATTACATCTGTACAGTATTAAGCTTTCCTGTCTGTGGTTAAGACATAGATACTTTTATGATGATTCAAGTGGTTGTACCATGTAAATGTTTGTGCGTGTGTTTATTTAACCGAGGAGAAAGAATCATGTTTGTATGCCTGCATTCTCCTTAAATGATGGAGACATAAAGATTTGAGAACATTCTATAAATGGTATCATCATGTTTCCTCTGAAATAAGGGATGACACATTATTTTGTCTGGTTGTTCGCCAGTTGATCACAAAATCATGTATGCTCCATAAGTTTATCCCCTGGAAGGATTTTTAAATAACTTGCTTAATGTTTAACAATAATGAGATGACGTGCAGAACACAACTTCCGACCATGTCTGTTCACAGTCGTACTGCCAAAGGTCAAGTAGGCAGTGCTTTTCGTCTGCTTGATCTCTTTCTACCCCCTGGAGGGATTTTTATACTGTTTGCTTGTATTTTCGCAGTACTAACAAAGTATTGCAACAAAAGAAAAACTTACTTCGATTTTCTTTTGTGTTCAGTTCCATCTTTCAACTATTTACTGTTAATTAATGATGACAATATCATTTATTTTTCGTATTTTTCCTATTATACCAAATTGTTTCAATGAATGTTTTGTTTTCAAAATACTAAAGTACCGCGAAACAAGAAGTAACGCAAAAATACCAGCAAACGCTTTTGAAAGGACAGATGGATTAAATTTAGGATAATAAAATACAGGTTCAATTTCAGTTACAATCCACTAATTTTTGGAGGAGTTATGACCCTTTTTCAACTTAAAAAATTGTTTCCGATCAATAACTAGTGCATGTATTCAATATTGGGCACATAAGCATATGATAATAATTTTGACAATCTCTTGAATTGTGGATGGAATCGATTCATGTTACTTCAAAATTATACAGCCTTTAATTGTCATTTGTATTATACTGAAAAGCTCAAAGTGGGGGCAGCCCATCCAGTTTCAATATTGATTCAATGAATACCAATGATTCAAAGTAATAAATTTATTACACAGTTAAACCTCAATAATAAGACCACCCTTGGGGCCACTGAAAACTGGTCTTCTTATTAAGTTGGTCTGAATATTGAGGTTGAATGAAGAGCAAAACTGTGAAAATGGGCTTGAAAATGGTGTTCTTAATTTCAAGGTGGTCTTATTATTGAGGTGGTCTTTAAGTGAGGTTTTACTGTACTTATATAAACAGTTCTGGTGAACTACAATGATGAAGTGAACTATTTGCTGATGTCTTATATACCTTAAAAGGTTTCTTTTGACATCTTACTGGTTGGCAGCTTCAATGTCAGCCTTCTCACTCAAACAGTTTTTGTTTGTTCTTGGTCACAATATTCATTGGCATATACTAGCTTGTTCTAATTTGATAATCTCACTTAAACAATATTTATTTGATCTTTCTAAACTTTATCACCCTGTTCATGGGGATATTATCTCATTGAAGATTGATAACCAGGCAAATCTTCCCAGGCACTGGGAGTAATTAATGGCCAATGAATTATCCAAAATTCATGAAATAACCCTTGTTTGATCTCTCACTCAAGCATTTTACATTTAATCTTCGCAACACTTTGTTACAGTGTTTAACTTCTGATGGGCATTTTTTTGGACAATGAAGCAATCCTGTCTCCTGTATATTCTTGGAACAGAATGTACATATTGTTCTTGATTATGTAAAATTCAGTTCATAAGAAAAAAATTGTCTACTCATTAAATGTCAGTACAATCTCGTGTACTGCACCATTCATCTAACATTGCTGCATCATTGGCATGAATTTGTTGAAATTTCCCCTTTTGCTTTGGAAAATTATCATTACTGTAAATATGGTCATTTTTACAGCACCAAAAAGTAGTACAAAAGTGAAAGAAGAACCCACAGACGAGGTTGTGAAGAAAGATGAAGTCAAGGAAAAGTCAGATACCAAAGATGAAAAATCTGTCAAACAAGAAACTGATACAAAAGAAAAGAAAAGGTAGGTCATGGTTTTGTTGAGTTGAGTTGAATTTAATGGAAGAACTGTCAGACGTGAGGTGATTGAAAACAAAATCCCATGTGGCAATTGTTGCCATGGCTTCCAAACGTGTTTACAAAATGTGATTCCTTTATTAACACATGTTATTATTGTAACTTTTTTCTCTTCTATCTCTCTCATCTCCTACAGGGTGTTCTGAAAAGTCTTAATGTTCTCATTAAACTTGGTGTTTTTGTTGTTGTTGTATTACAAATATGCCAGTATAATTGTATATCAGTAACATACTGTCAGTTAAATAGTATTATCTTCAGTCAAATCGTCATGGAGATCATATTCTTTACCTACGACCTCCAGATTGTCTCATGTACCTAGTGTTTTGTACCTAAATATTAGGTTTTGTACCTATATATTAGGTTTGTACCTATATATATGGTTATGTACCTATATATTAGGTTTGTACCTATATATTATGTTTTGTACCTATATATTAGGTTTTGTACTTATGTATCAGGTTTTATACCTATATATTAGGTTTTGTACCTATGTATCAGGTTTGATACCTATATACTAGGTTTTGTACCTATGTATCAGGTTTGATACCTATATATTAGGGTTTTTACCTATGTATTAGGTTTGATACCTATATATTAGGTTTTGTACCTATGTATCAGGTTTGATACCTATATATTAGGTTTTGTACCTATGTATCAGGTTTTGTACCTATATATTAGGTTTTGTACCTATGTGTTAGGTTATGTACCTATGTATTAGGTTTTGTACCTATATATTAGGATTTGTACCTATATATTAGGTTTTGTACCTATATATTAGGTTTGGTGCTGAAAGTTTCAATGTGTCTGATATGGCCCACATGAACTGCTGCTGTGTGAAGAATATAAGAACAACTCCCTTAATGTATTTTTGACATTTATTTCACAACAAACAGACATAGTCAGCTTTTCTTACATTTTTATTTCATAATATACTTAAAGCTTGTCAACTATCCTATTTACTACATGTCAGCATTGTCAGCGTGAATACTTTTCATTACCTCATATTTGTCAATTATAGTTTTGCTTTTTGTTGAGACATGTTCTACATTTTCAGATGACTCTATGTTACAAATACATGACTTTTAAGCTGTTGAATTTTCTTACATGTCATGTCAGAAATATACGTAGTTACAAATTTTTCACATGCACAATATTTATGACAAGACCAAACAAAGCTATTGAAGGTCCGATTGGGAAAGTGCAATTTGCTTTGGAATTTGCCTGATGTTTCTATTTTATGTATTTTGAGTTGTATGACTTTCATACATATGTTATGTTAGAAATGAACAATAACGAGAATAGAGAATGTCCATATTCATTCCACCTTCAAAAATGCCCCAAAACTGTCTACATGTAATGTTTTAGAGGACCGACTACAAAAATATGTACAAAAATAAATCTATCTAACAAGTTCTCCATTTCCAGGCATAGTATAATACATGTATTTCTGCTGTCAAATGTTACAACTTCAGCGAGAGTTATCTACCATATATTATTGTCACCTATGCAAAATGGAAAATTTGTTGCTATGCCATAAGATGCCTACTACAACCTTTGTTAATCTTTGAAAAGTTCTCAAATATGTGTGAATCTGTTAAAATGTTCAACTTTTGTGTTTATGCAAAGTTCACAACCAGTGTTTATATCATATGCCAAGAAAAATATAAATTCTATATAACAGGAATGTTTTCTATAGTAGACTTATATTCTACAAATACTTAGAACATCCACAATACAAAACGTTAACACATAAAATAACAATAGTACAAGTATGATTCTACCAAATATATACTTTTAACATATTCAACATTTTATCACCTCCTATTATTCACACATCTGTATAACCAGACAAATGCAGGGCTGATTTGGGCTACCAACAGTTGTGTTGAAGTTAGTCCAGAACAAGTCTGTTTTTAAAGCTAATTTACATTGGACATTCAAAATATCGAACAAAATTCATGCTTTACTGATATCTTGAAATTGATGACAATTCAAACTGTCCACAAATTTTCCCGTACAACTGGCCTCCAATGTCAGACAATTCAAATTTAACATGTTCATTTGTCCGGGGAAATAAAATTCTAGAGCCCTTAAATGATCTGTGAAATGTGGAAATTTGATTGAAATCAATGTAATCAACACCACTTTCTCCTCGAAGTCTTCTATTGTTTCCCTCTGATACACTGCCGCCTTTTCCGTGTAAAGTATATACTTGGAACTATTCCTAAATATTCCGACACTGGTTAAGTATGAATTAATGTTGCCATTGACCGTGCATGGTAAATGTTCCATGAAAGTAAGTATTTGTATGCTCAAAGACTGTGAAGTCTAGTGCATTGAGCAATAAACTATAAACTATTATACCCAAAGTAAGTATTTGTATGCTCAAAGACTGTGAAGTCTAGTGCATTGAGCAATAAACTATAAACTATTATACCCAATGGATGGTATCTACATACAGGTTTATCTATATATTATATTCACCTTCTGTACGTCTGCATTCTCTCTTTAATTTGGTTTGTAGATATGTTCTGTCTAGAATTCGTGTTTAACAATCCAAATATATTTGCACCATGGTGCATAACATATCGATATTACATTCGCTGTTGATACTACATCAATACTATGGTACACTGGCCATTTGTTGTTAAACTCATCATTTCCAGTACCAATTTTCTGAGATATTTCTGTTCATGCATCAGTTTTGTGTTTCTATTAATCTGTGCCAAACAAAGCATTAGTTTTAGTCAATTTTTGTATTAAAAAAAGTTGTAGTTAAATACCAGTTTAAAATTAATTGAAAGCTTTCATGTATTTTGATAGTTCTCAGAATCTTTCTGTGTATTTTTTATATTTTTCTTTGTGTCAGCTTTAAATGAGGAAGAAATTTAAAATCGGAATGACATGCTATCTCATTACAAAAAATGGTATGATCTTGAGTTGGTTAATCTGACTCGGAAAAAACATCTAGTCACTTAGACTAAGAAATTATGTATACAAATAGTTTTCTATATAGGAATTTATATTTGCAGTACTTTTAGTATGAAAATGTATTGAATGTTCTGTATTATGTCAGTGAACTATAAATAAGAACAGTGTAAGAGATAGGGATTATATACAAATACCTCATTGTAAATAAGAAATTTTTGACTGTCCCTGTTATAATGTACAGTATGCTTGTTGTTAATGGGAGATATAAATACTGAACCTGATTCCACAAAATGTCTCATATTGAGACTTCTATATGTACAAACCAGTTTTGAACACTACACAACAAATACAAGCTATACCTATATATACTTTACTTCCCAACTTTGAATCGTTTCAAAGTCTAGAAGAATATTTCAAGATTAAATTGAATCTCGGTCCAGATATTTTATGGTAGGCCAAGCCTGCAGCTTTGTTAACTTCTAAACATTTGACTTCAGTCCATATTTGTGAGACTGTAAAGTAATGAAGGAAATATGTTTGAATTTTGGAAGCATGAAATTGTCCATTGGAGAAAACATACTTCACTATGGGCTTATCCTTTTCAAGATTCATATCCTTCCTTAAGACTACTTTGAATGGTTCGAGTTTTAAATGTAAAATGGTCGCCTCATTGGCCTAGACACTAACACTTTCACATGCTTTTATTAATCTACATACAAAAGGTATCCAGAGAATGTCGAAGAATCATTCGAAATTGCCGAGTCTTTTTTTAATCGTAACCACACATGGTCGCCTTGCACGAGATGAAATATAACAGTATTACTTGCTACACCGTATCCAGATCTGTGATCTCCGTGCATTGGAATCTGTGGCTGTTCATTCATCATAATCATAACAAATGCATCTCTTTCATCTTGACTCAATATATGGGTGTTAAAGAGGTAAGTTCCATTGATATTGCATACAAAATGTGATGTGAGTGAATCGAAGGCATTGCCCTGATTAAGAAATACTTTATCAAACTCAATTGTCGTGTCTTGATGTACAGGACCAAATTTAGACCGTCTTGTTACGAAGAATGCCACCTTTTGCGTGGGAATGCATTTTTCTCCTGAAAATTAAATGGAAGATTAACTGTTAGTGTCTGTTCTGAAATCCTCACAGCATACTGGAGCTTATTTTTTGTCACTTTATTGTATAAACAATTGAAAAACTTGTAAAATTAGTACTATTGACGAACCTGCTGATTTGGTAATGGTTTTGTTCCATTTGTGCTACAGTTGTCTCCCTTACTTAATAAAATAAAACTTCGCGATTTCTGAATAATTGGAACGAAGAAATGAATGAGTAATGATTACTTTAAATTGTATTCCATTCTGTTGCTAATACAAAAGATAAATATGTTGTTGCTTTATGAACGAAATTATAACAGTTATTAAAGTTAACCATATAGACGTCTGCCTGTTAAAATGTGTTTAGAAAATCAGTTCACGGGTTAGCATTTATTGTGGGTAGTGTCCCATGGCTGTCTTTTAGTTCCATACTTGTTCATTATTCATCAAAACATTGACTAAAGTAAGTTTAATATGTCTTTACCTTTCAATCCTTTGTCTCCCTTTGGTCCAAATGGACCCATAGGACCTTGTAGTCCCTTCACACCATCATTACCAGTGGTTCCACACTGTCCTTTGTTTCCCTTCTTTCCCCTTGACCCTTTGATTCCTAGTTTCCCTTGAGGTCCAACAGCCCCTGATTGAATGTACAGGTTGTAAGTCAGAATTTACATGTATAAGGATAACATTGCAAACACATTTAATCATTCAGCTATTATCTAGCATCATGTTTGAGATTTAGTTTTTCCCATATACAATACAATACAATACATTTTATTTCGGCATTTAAACATTTTACAAAGTTTTTTTGCCACATATATAGTTGGTGAGAGAGAAATAGTCATCAGAGCATAGTGAAGATTTAAAATGTATATAGGTGTGCATGATTCCTTGAGAGATCACTTTGGTTTCTTGTATCAGAAATGCGGTCATTTATGACCATTTTCTGTGTGTCCTGGTACTCAAAGAATAAAAACTGCAGTTGCATTTATTCATGTTCTAAGAATTTGAACCACATGCACAAAACTGATAAGAAAACATGATCTGTCGGACATTTAAGAAAGTTTAACTGCTAATTTAGTTATGAGATCTTAGAACTGCAAAATAAATATCTCAAGAGGTTAAATGCAATTGTCAGCAAAACTTAAGTGTTGAATTTTAATAAATGAAATTGGACTTACCCTTTTCTCCTAGATATCCCTTTTCACCTCTTACTCCTTTTTGACCTTCAACCCCAGTTGCTCCTGGCAACCCATGGCTGCCATGAATTCCAGGAGGACCAGGTGGTCCCATACAACATTGGCTGCAGTGCTCTCCCTTGCTCCGATAATTTGTAAGGGAGATAACTTGAGTAATCAGCAGTGAGAAAGCAAGGCAAGTAACTGTTATCTTTGTAATCATCTCTAAGCCGTGATTGGGCCTGAAACGAAATGCAACAATGAGCTACAGTTTACTGAACTGAATTTATTTTTATGAAATGTTTCAAAGAACTTGCCAACCACAAGTTCTGAGATAATGCTCAGAAAGATTGGCATAATTACCAGTTCAGACGAAAACTGTCAACAGCACAAAGAGATCATTAACAGAGAAATAATGATTTAAAAGTAATTTATTGAGCTTCAGCCATAATGTGTTTTAGTTTTAGTTTTGTTGTTTGAATCAAAGTTTTTTGGTGTTTTGACAAATTTATTTCGAATGAGAAGTCTTATAAGTGTGCATGTGAAAACAGCACCAGGTTGACTTGTGAGGTGGAAGATAATGTCGTATTCTGATCATCATAAGAATCCTTACAGTTACGATTTAATCAGAAAAGAACGAACTACACTAGTGATCATATTATTGTATAGTTTAACATTTCGAACTGGTAATTGCCAAGTTAATTGATGTCTTACAATTTAAGACGTACTAAGTGGTTACGATCTACTAATGTAGAAGAAATTACTGGTACATACCTGATGATATGTATTCACATATTTAGAATTTGAAATTCAAGTCATTTGTTTAATTCCTTTAATATCTATAAACATGTTGTATTCATAACTGTATACAGGGACTTACAAAGGTGAAAATAATGTGTCTCCTTAAACTTACTAGACAAATTTACAATGAATCATATACAGCCCATACGAGAATGCATTCCAACCCACGGTGTAATTATCTCCTATTTGTCAAATCTCTGAATATAGACGGAAAATTGGAATTCTCAAATCCCATTAGTTCATTTAGGCATGATGGATAGGGTTACTCTACAAGATAATCTCTGCAGTTATTTGATTAACATGTTTCTTGTATCTCCCAATCTTCAGCTATCCTTTGTGTTCCGTTTTAATTTGGTAAAACTGATATTTGAAGTCCGACCAGTAATGGAAACAAGATTGATATCAGTGTATGGTTAAATGCTCGCGGAACATTCATGCATGCCTTCTTCATTCTGTATGAACAATGTCTTATAAAATGATCCACTGTCAATGTAAATCATCCAAACTGTCGATCACTGACAACAGTTTTGCATGTGACAGGCATATTAGCTACATATTTAATTGGTTTTGTTGAAAGTACTTTTTGTAATTGAATGTAAAAAGCTGCCTGCATGCATCTTTCTAATTTATCATCTGACAATTAATTTAATTGTGAAACTTGTGATTTTTGTGTTCTTGAGTGATTCTATTGTACTATCGGCGCTTCGTCGGCTTTAAGTAGACGGCTTTGAAGGTGATTGTGTTATTGGTCATTTTACTTGGGTCCCACAATGTCTGCTAATCTTACACTAATCTGATAATAATATGGTTTCAAACATTTTTGGGAAACCATAAAACATGATTGCAAGTAGTTTTTAGAGTGTATTAGAGTGAATGCACCCTCCGGTAAGTGTTTACTGTTAGAGAATGACTTTTAAAAAACGATATTGCAACTGTTGTCTCACAATTACTTTAGTGAAATTTAGCATAATTCTTAGCTGTTGCCTTCGCAAGATGGTGAAATGATGATGGTATGGCCATTTGCAGTATGAATGCAGACTAATGTTGACTGACATCTGTTTAACATCTCATATGTGAATCATAGTGTCTCTTTCCTTAGTCTAAACTATACTGCATCTCTCTAGTTTCCTGTATACAGAGCTTGTATTTTACTGTACAACCGCTACAAAGTGAATGTTAAGGGACAGAGATCTGCATGTCTGATGTTCAGGCATTTAGCCATAAAAAAGTTGAGTCCAGAATTAAAATGAAGGTCGGAAACAGACAAATTGTTTAAGCCTTGAGGTAAATTCAGACTTCAGGTACCTCTAGTTTTCATCTCGTTTCTTGCCTCTTTATATTTTTCTCTTCCTGTAATTATTATATTCAAGGGTTCCTATAATTATGCCTTAAATGGATGCTCTACCAATGTCCATTATAGTGGAATTCTTTTTTTTATATATTTGGTGAATGTGTCCAGGTATGGTGTGATTTGGAAATTTAGCATTGCTACTGTATAAATTGGGGGACTGTTTAGGTAATATGTGTTGAACAAATGCTGACTTTTTATCAAAAAAACTTTATTTAAAATTCTCCAAGATAACTTGATAATACCTTTTTTAAAGGTCCAACCTAAAACCTGTCTATAATCAATGCTGTATTACCATTTTATGCCCTTGCTGATTTTTAGACATTTTTAGGTTTGGATTGGGAAAAAACTATTTTTGGTTAGAAATAGGTTTTTTTACCAAACCCAACTGAATAAGAAAAAAGCCTTGTATTTTTCATTCATTTTCCCTGAATAGAAATGGTGTAGAAATTTTGTTGTTGTCAATAAAACCATTCACAACTAGTGGTGCAATACTTGTTGTTGAGCCATTCGTTACTGTGTAAATGTTGTGAAAATAGGTTGATCAGTAATTAGCAGCAGTGATTCCAAGTTTAGCTGGTAATGGTGTTAGACAGTAAGAGAAGTGTCTCGTTTGATGAACTAATACAGTTAAAGCTGAGACAAGGAAACAGCTACCGGAGATTTTCTGTCATCATAGATAACCACAAGATTGGCTCTCTTAACACAATCTTAAAACCTACTTTTACAATCATTACTTCAACTAATATTTCGTTGAAAGCAATCTATTTTGAAACGGACATAAAGAAAGCAAGGAGAAATTAATTATCTGTATTAGTTAAAAAATGATGCATTCAGATTGGTTTAGATTGAATAATAATGAGAACCCATGAAAAGTTAATATTTGTATGGATAAAAATATCAGTATTGATTTTATGAAGTAAGAAAGCAAACAGTGCATTTAAACAGCTGTTCGAAATGTGTCAAAATCTGCCCAAAAATAGTCCTGTTGGTGTTCGAAATGTGTCAAAATCTGCCCAAAAATAGTCCTGTTGGTGCTCAAAATGTGTTAAAATCTGCCCAAAAATAGTTCTGTTGGTGCTTGAAATGTGTCAAAATCTGCCTAAAAACAGTCCTGTTAGTGCTCAAAATGTGTCAAAATCTGCCCCAAAACAGTCCTGTTAGTGCTCAAAATGTGTCAAAATCTGCCCAAAAATAGTCCTGTTGGTGCTCAAAATGTGTCAAAATCTGCCCTAAAACAGTCCTGTTAGTGCCCAAAATTTGTCAAAATCTGCCCAAAAATAGTCCTGTAAGTGCTCAAACTTGCATGTTTTAAAAATATCTCTATGAATCTCAACATTCATGTCTTTTAATTGTTTAAGGAAAACTAGATCGTGGTTCTTACATATGAGATATATCTTCTCCAAATGCTGGTCATTTTTTCTTTAGATTTTAAATTGTTTCTGCAAACTCAGCAATGTAAAAAATCTCTATTTATGTCTCATGTATTTATATGTCCTCATCTCTGTCAATGAGACACATAGCCAAGCTCACTTGTAAGAGTTTATCACACAGATACGCTGTCACAACCAATCTCTATAACTGTCAACAACTGGTAAAATATTACCCTATGGACTATCTTCTTCCTATCTACTTATTCAAGACAATACAAATACTCCTACCATTATTCAATTCCCTAATTATTGTCATGCTTTCCAAGGGCACTAAGAACGAACCATGTTACATAAAATTTAAATGCAAACATCCTGACATCATTAGATAATGTATTCCTCAATATATTACTGGCTCAAAAATTATATATGAAAACTGTGATCTGGTGATGTCAACAAAGCTTGCTTAACAAAGACAGTAAAACATGAATATTGTTTTCATGTGAATAGCATTGAACTGTATAGGAAATATGTACATACTCCTATGATAATGAGCTGATCCAGGAAGGAACAGGTTTGCCAGTTTGAAATCGGGTTGAGGCATACCAGTCTGGTCTCTGTCACGTCTGTGATGATTTCATTGAAGGTCATGGATGCTCTAATTCCTTTCATGTATTTCAATACATTATCATGGAAGTTGTTGTTTTCTTGCTGATGAGCAGAACTATGAAAGCTTGTAAGATAATTTTTTCTTTGCCCATATAATATAATGGAAATTTTGCTGAAAAATGGCAGTATCCTTGGTCCTTCGATAATAAGAAAACTGTATTTAAATGCTGTTTGAGTGACTATTTAGTCCACATCAGTCAATATTTTAATGGGCAACAATTGAGATTATTGTTGGAGATATTGAAATGTCGTGCAATAAACAAAACAAAATTATATGTTTATTGACTCCTGTTATACTCCGAGCCACACATCATTTTCTTGTTGGTGGAAAACCATACTGAATAATCATTATGTATCCTCTAATGATTCTTAATTAAGGTTGAGATTAAGGATGGTATTTTAGCATTAATTTGTACAGGATATCCTAACCAAGAAAAAATCCTGAGATATCTTATTGTTAATGGTAAGGTCTATTTGTGAAATGACACTAATGAGACATTATATGTCATAAGATGTGATTAATTCATGATTATCAACTTACTGGATGTGTATGTCTGGTGTGTGGGTTTAGAAAAGATTTGCTGGCACATTGTGTCTGGTGCATGCCCACTGTCAATGTATGGTGCATGCTCATGGTCACTGACTGGTGCATCCTCATGGTCACTGTCTGTCTGATGCATGCATATGGTCACTGTCTGGTGCATGCTCATAGTCACTGTCTGTCTGATGCATGCATATGGTCACTGTCTGGTGCATGCTCATAGTCACTGTCCGTCTGATGCATGCATATGGTCACTGTCTGGTGCATGCTGATAGTCACTGTCTGTCTGATGCATGCATATGGTCACTGTCTGGTGCATTCTCATGGTCACTGTCTGGTGCATGCTCATAGTCACTATGTGGTGCATGCATATGGTCACTGTGTGGTGCATGCTCATGGTCACTGTCTGGTGCATGCTCATAGTCACTATGTGGTGCATGCATATGGTCACTGTGTGGTGCATGCTCATGGTCACTGTCTGATGCATGCTCATAGTCACTATGTGGTGCATGCATATGGTCACTGTGTGGTGCATGCTCATGGTCACTGTCTGATGCATGCTCATAGTCACTATGTGGTGCATGCATATGGTCACTGTGTGGTGCATGCTCATGGTCACTGTCTGGTGCATGCTCATGGTCACTATGTGGTGCATGCATATGGTCACTGTGTGGTGCATGCTCATGGTCACTGTGTGGTGCATGCTCATGGTCACTGTCTGGTGCATGCTCATGGTCACTGTGTGGTACATGCTCATACTCACTGTGTGGTGCATGCATATGGTCACTATGTGGTGCATGCATATGGTCACTGTCTGGTGCATGCTCATAGTCACTATGTGGTGCATGCATATGATCACTGTGTAGTGCATGCTCATGGTCACTGTCTGGTGCATGCTCATAGTCACTATGTGGTGCATGCATATGGTCACTGTGTGGTGCATGCTCATGGTCACTGTCTGATGCATGCTCATAGTCACTATGTGGTGCATGCATATGGTCACTGTGTGGTGCATGCTCATGGTCACTGTCTGGTGCATGCTCATGGTCACTGTCCGGTGCATGCTCATAGTCACTGTCTGGTGCATGCATATGGTCACTGTCTGGTGCATGCTCATAGTCACTGTCTGGTGCATGCTCATGGTCACTGTCTGGTGCATGCTCATGGTCACTGTCTGGTGCATTAATCAAGGTGTACAAGTTTGTTCAGTGGGAAGACCATTGACACAGATTTAACTGTAAATGACGAGACAGTTCCTTTCTTTCAGATGTCAGCTTAAATTGCAACATTTCAGTTAAATTACCAGCTGCCTACTTTTTGTAAACCATTATTCAGGTCTAATTGGCTAGCTACTTTGTTTATGTGAATTGTTACATTTAATTGTTTTCCTTGATTCTGAAATGGTGAGATTTTTGTTATAATATCTTAAGATGTTACTATTTTTACATTGCAATGATAGTATTTAATGTTAAAGTGAACTGGAGGACTCATTAAAGTTGGCAAAAAATATGTAACCATTTTATAGAGGCTTGATGAAATGAATAAAAGTACTGCTGTATAGATCAATGTTAGCCTCAAGTAAACCACCTCCTGATTGGTCAGTATTGCTCTTAGTTTCCTCCTGATTGGTCGGTTCTAGTTATATGTGGTCCCCATGTTGTTGGTCAGTTGTATCCACAAGATTGACAGAATTTGGACTGGGATTAAATCAGTTAAACTTGATATACGAGAGACAGATGTAGTCTGGTTTTGTACACGGTTATTTTGAACCAATTTTTCTGGTATAGCAGTCTGTCAGTATGAAATTAACTTAGTTGTTAGTTTATGGAATTGTTTCTCTGCTTGTTAATTGAAAAACTGTATTGCCAGTTACATGCTCTGTGGTCAGTATTGATCCAGCTGGAGCTGTCATTATACATGTTATACATGTCTCTTCTCCATTCCTGCAAGCATTATTATGCTTCTAGATTGTATGGAGATGACAGGATTTCTTTCTGAACTGTAGTCCTTCAATACTTTAACAAACTGAAAATCTCTTGTCTATTTTACATTAATTTTTTGTTTTAATGCTCATCACTTGATGGGACATATTACGGCATTTCCTGCATTGGGTTACTGAGGCTGAGGACGGAGTGCTGGCATCCACCATAGTTGTCTGCTCTCTAACTTGAATGAGTCTTAAAGTCTGCACCAAACTTGATCACAATGTACCTTGGCTTATTATCTTGGCTTTGAGCTCATTTTTAGCATTCGTGTATAGTTATGACTGAATTTGCCAAATAATCTCGGAAATAATTTTCTGGGTAGATTTTGCAGTGACAAATATTCACTGGCTGAAAAAGTTACTAGTTCTCAAAATTCAGTTAAAACATTTCCTATACTTGGGGATTCCCTTGTAACTTGATTGAAATTTGGAATGACTTTCATATTTCCTGTGGTTCAGACAATTCAAGTATCCTATGTATTGAATAATTATTTTATCTAATGTGAAGAAAAAAATGTAATGTTGTCTGTAAATTGGAGCTCAGTAGGATGTCAACATGTTGTTTTGTCACTGTTGTTGTGTTCTGTGTCTTATCATTATGGTTTAGAACTGGGATTGATATACTTACCAAGTATGGAACAAATGCTGAAGTTCCATTATTTGAAGGCATACCACTCCAGTTTGAAATGGTACCAATCCTCTTTGAAATGATTTGTGAAGATTTTTGGTAGCTCTTTTTGCTATGAATAAGGTTCCATATTTAGCTTACCTGAACCTTCAGTTGTGGGTAGATAGTTCACTGAATCCAGTAAGCATATATTAATTATACTGTGCAATCTCTCTCAGGTGTCCCTCTCTTGAGTAACAATCACTCTTTGACAAAATGTTCAAGTTTACCATGGTGAACATTTACTACTGATTCAACCTCTCCAGAACAACACCCTCTCAAAAACAGCCACAATTTGCATCTTTCAAAGGATGTTGCTCTGCAGAGGCTACTCTGTTACCTTCTTGTTGTCAGTAATATTGTACTGATAATTTGAATAAATACCGATAGTTTGCTATGGTTGATTCCTTCTACATACTGAGGTATAACATTATGTTGTGTATCAATAGCATCTACATTACCTCATTTGATACTCAGTTACTTTTAATTGAAAAAATTATGAGTAGAAGTTAAATCCAATTCATTTTGACTGATACTGATAAAATCATAGGTTTTTGAGTTCTTTAGACTAGTTTTAAAGTACCGGTAGATTTATTTAAAAAGTTCACATGTTAAATTCCTGTAATATTAGGTTTTAAGATTGTATATTTGTGTTAAGAGAGCCAATCTTGTGGTTGTCTATGATGACAGAAAATCTCTGGTAGCTGTTTCCTTGTCTCAGCATTAACTGTATTAGTTCATCAAATGAGACATTTCTCTTACTGTCTAACACCATTACCAGCTAAACTTGGAATCACCGCTGCTAATTACTGATAAACGTCATGGTAAAGACGTCTAACAAATCGGTACAGCACCACTTGCTGGTCCTGCCCTGTTGTATGAGTGAGAATAACATTCATACTTAAGTATTTCATATATCAGTAGTTTTGTGTTGAGTGCGGGAGGTTGTGGGTTTCTTGTCATACAAATCTTGAAAAATGCTACTGCACCTCCTTTACTAGGTGCTCAGTATATGAAGGGAGATAAATAAGGGGAGATAATTAAGCACAGGTTAAGTACCTTGTTAGTGGATACCTTGTTGGTCTAGCTAGCTAGCTCACACAACCGCTATACATTGTAGCACATGTTAATTATGTGTACTATTGAATAAAGCTTCTATAAAGGAAAACATCTTTAAATTATTTGACTATCTCCATCATTAGAAGAACCCACTTTGATGTCAGTATTGATGATTGAAAAGAACTAGCTAGCCCCTCATGATAGGGATTGTTTTCTGGGCCAGAAAGTTAACCTAGCACTGGCAGCTGTTTGTAATTAATTCAACTTTAATATTTGTTAAAACTTACTTTTTTCACAAATCATTCTCTAAAACTTACCTTTTTCACAATTCATTCTCTAAAACTGACCTTTTTCACAATTCATTCTCTAAAACTTACTTATTTCACAAATCATTCTCTAAAACTTACTTATTTCACAAATCATTCTCTAAAACTTACTTATTTCACAAATCATTCTCTAAAACTTACTTATTTCACAAATCATTCTCTAAAACTTACTTATTTCACAAATCATTCTCTAAAACTTACTTTTTTCACAAATCATTCTCTAAAACTTACTTATTTCACAAATCATTCTCTAAAACTTACTTTTTTCACAGATCATTCTCTAAAACTTACCTTTTTCACAAATAATTCTATATGACTGTTTCCTGAGTTACCAACCAGTACTTGCCAAAGTGCTTTCGAATTCATTGTTCAAGCCCTGCTCAGCAGGGAAGGAGGACTCCATGCTTCTGGATCAGGAATCATGTTCTGTGCTTTTCAACCACCTTGCCCCATATGTGAGCTTTAATTGACTGAATGTTGAATGTGTTAAGCCTAGTTTCTTAGATGAGAGAAAAAATGGACAAATGAATTTTATGAGATATTCTTGAAATGGAATACGTATTTCTAATCAACATTTATATATCACTGACTGTATTTATATGTAAAGTGTTAATAATAAATGCTGTGTAAATGTGAAGGTATGAAATTAAGTGTTAATTAATTAGGTACTGATTGTTAACTTAGTTCATAAAAATACAAGTCTGTATTCTAAGTTGACGGCAAAGAAAAACCTCAGTATGACGAGCACATTGTTACCTTGATCATCTTCCGTGTCTTGTTGACTCCTAGAGATAACAAGGTTTTACCGTATGTAAAAGTCCGGTTAGAAAGTACGGGAAGGACTAATTACTCTGCTTACTTGCAGGTTATGTAGAGGTTATGTTCTATTATATGATACAGAAATGGACCAATCCAATATATTGTATTTGTCTGGACCCTGTCATGTATATGGCCTACCTACAACATACCAATCTCACTGTTGTCATGTCCTTTGAAATTGGAACTAATGACAACCTGATTAGCAACTCGAGATTTCATTAGGTGTACATGTACAGACCTGATTGCTATCTTTGTCTAGTCTCCTAGTTCTAATGTTACATGAATAATACTTGTATAGGCCTCTGATTACATTATCCTAAATATCTTAATTCTATATTGGGAACTGTTTGCATCTTCTATATTGAATGGCTTTTCCATATATAAAGTATGGTAGATAGATTGATAGACATTTAAGTCTGTCTAACACAACCTGCTGAATTAGGATTGTGTTTGTGCTCTCTTTAGTAGGGGTTTCACGATACACAGGTATATTGGTATATTGCAATATGCAGCCAAACTATTGTACCACGATATGAAATGACCGTACCTGTGTTTGAACAGTTGTCTGCTTTCTTCTAGAAAGTTACTAACTACAAACTCTTAAATATATAAAATTATCCGGACGTGAAAACCTCGTATATTAGTCAAAAAATGAAATGAGAATAATAACAGTCAACTGTTACGTTTCAGCTTATAACTTTCTTGTCATAGAAACCTAAATTACTAGTAAAAAATGAAGTAAGATTTATAACTGTTTTTTTTGCTTATAAATGCATGTTTATTTTGTGAAACACATTTGAAGAATTTAGAGTTTAATAAAAGTGTTCAAGTCAGAAAAGAATATAGAAATACTTTAGGTTAATGAAGCAATATATTGTGGTATGCATTGCAATACGTTGCTAATGTATTGCAATATATTGTGGTACGGTTCAGGCGTATCTCTTTATAGTCAGGTTACCATTTATATTGGGAAAATTATTTTTATTTGGTATCAATTTTGAGGAAAAGGACCCTATCCTGGACCAGGGTCTTTTATCCCCTTATCCAGACTTCAGCTACGTTAATAGGCAGGGGCCTCACTCTACTTCGGGGGATGTAGGGGTCACAGCCATTGGTAGGGTGAATTTCAAGCAAACTAGGGGAATATTTCGACGTCTTTCTGGTCCAGGCCAAACTGGTGTAGACATACACTAAACCCAGTTGCACGTGTCGGTCAACAAAACATGAAAATGTATCAGCTTGTGAGAAAATCATATTTTTTAGTAAAAACATTTTTATTTGGGGAAAGGGGCTGATCTTTTTGGCCCCAAAAATAGGATTGAGGGCCCTGATAGATTGCTTAATGCACACAGACTAATGGCAGAAAAATCGTGAGGCAAATTTTGTCACATTCTGTCGTCCACTGTTTACACAGATAATTTCATGGTAGATCCATTTGTGTCATATATCTAGTTAGATCAGTCTGGGGTGTTTTCTTGCATGACAAACAGAAACGTCTGTAATACTGACTGTATTCTAACATAATGTCATGCGATTGAAAAATTAATCCTTAGAGATGTTTAGGTCTGTTGGATGCAGTGTATGATTAATCAAAACATGTTCTTAGGCCAGTGAAAGCATTGAACACCGGAGGATTTTTGGAAATGGAAAAAATTTATGAACTTAGAAATCATTGTCTGAGACTAGACAGAAGTCACATTGGTTTATATACAAAAGAGAGTTTTATTACTATGAGAAGAATTTGAAAACAATTGTATACTTCATATTGGTTAAGTTGACTGAAAGTGTCATGTGCTTGTTTTATTAACAAAGTTTATGCACCTGCCTATCTTTTGTGTATAAAACATTTACACCCAGAATTGTACTAAGCATTTTTCAGTGAAACAATTTGATGATTTAGCCAATGTTCTACATTATATCCATATTTACAGCATGTGGTAAGGAGTACTTCAGAGTTCATTAAAAATTACCTTGGTAGTTCCTGGAATCCAATCTGGAATCCAATTATATCATAAATATTTTACCTTTGAAGATGTAATTACTGTTTAGTAATGAATGATTACAATTGGAGATGCACTTTCCTCTAAGGTATAGAAATAATATGACCAACAAGGAGTTCTGCCGTTCTATGATTCGGTTACTGAGTAAGTTCTGCAGCATACACAAGGGTTGAATCTTATCTTCCTGATTATTGTAGCCAATATAACAAAGACAAACTACTGGTATTCTTACATCCTTTGTATGAAATTTTAATATAATTGGAAATTTTCTTAAATCAGGGTGCATTTGAAGGTCAGTTTGGTAAAGAATGACTCAATTACACTATTCCCACATGAACTGTGTCTTAATGTAAATGTGATGGATCTAAAATGTCTATTTAATTGATTCTAGGATATTAAAAAACAAAAAATGTTTCCTAGCAATCGTTTCCTAGAAAAACTAATCGAGTTCTCACAAACAAATGTTTTTTTTTATATCTATGCATAGAGGTATCGGCAAATATACAAAGCAGTCCTCAAAATTTACACTGGTCCTAGCACCAGTGACCCAAGTGGTGGACTTGTCACTTATAAGTAGCATGAGCAATGGCCATAAGTGTCCCAAGTTTTGGGCCTATCATCAGTGACCTGAGTGATGGACTTGTCCTAGTGGCATCAGTAATGGCCATAAGTGACCAAGCCTATCACCACTACTAGGCTGTGTATTGACCCTACAGCCAGTGACCCGTTTTGACCCTATAACTAGTGGCCTGAATGTTAGCCCTATCACCAGTTGTCCAAGTATTGGCTATCTAACTTGTGGATGTGTTACTGGTGGCCTGAGTGTTAGCCCTATCACCAGTTGTCCAAGTATTGGCTATCTACCTTGTGGCTGTGTTACTGGTGGCCTGAATGTTAGCCCTATCGCCAGTTGTCCAAGTATTGGCTATCTAACTTGTGGCTGTGTTACTGGTGGCCTGAATGTTGGCCCTATCACCAGTTGTCCAAGTATTGGCTATCTACCTTGTGGCTGTGTTACTGGTGGCCTGAGTGTTGGCCCTATCGCCAGTTGTCCAAGTATTGGCTATCTAACTTGTGGCTGTGTTACTGGTGGCCTCAGTGTTAGCCCTATCACCAGTTGTCCAAGTATTGGCTATCTAACTTGTGGATGTGTTACTGGTGGCCTCAGTGTTAGCCCTATCGCCAGTTGTCCAAGTATTGGCTATCTAACTTGTGGATGTGTTACTGGTGGCCTGAATGTTAGCCCTATCGCCAGTTGTCCAAGTATTGGCTATCTAACTCCTGGCTGTGTTACTGGTGGCCTGAGTGTTAGCCCTATCACCAGTTGTCCAAGTATTGGCTATCTAACTTGTGGCTGTGTTACTGGTGGCCTGAATGTTAGTCCTATCACCAGTTGTCCAAGTATTGGCTATCTACCTTGTGGCTGTGTTACTGGTGGCCTGAATGTTAGCCCTATCACCAGTTGTCCAAGTATTGGCTATCTACCTTGTGGCTGTGTTACTGGTGGCCTGAATGTTGGCCCTATCACCAGTTGTCCAAGTATTGGCTATCTACCTTGTGGCTGTGTTACTGGTGGCCTGAATGTTAGCCCTATCACCAGTTGTCCAAGTATTGGCTATCTTTCTTGTGGCTGTGTTACTGGTGGCCTGAGTGTTAGCCCTATCACCAGTTGTCCAAGTATTGGCTATCTTCCTTGTGGCTGTGTTACTGGTGGCCTGAGTGTTAGCCCTATCACCAGTTGTCCAAGTATTGGCTATCTTCCTTGTGGCTGTGTTACTGGTGGCCTGAATGTTGGCCCTATCACCAGTTGTCCAAGTATTGGCTATCTACCTTGTGGCTGTGTTACTGGTGGCCTGAATGTTGGCCCTATCACCAGTTGTCCAAGTATTGGCTATCTAACTCCTGGCTGTGTTACTGGTGGCCTGAGTGTTAGCCCTATCACCAGTTGTCCAAGTATTGGCTATCTACCTTGTGGCTGTGTTACTGGTGGCCTGAATGTTGGCCCTATCACCAGTTGTCCAAGTATTGGCTATCTAACTCCTGGCTGTGTTACTGGTGGCCTGAGTGTTAGCCCTATCACCAGTTGTCCAAGTATTGGCTATCTACCTTGTGGCTGTGTTACTGGTGGCCTGAATGTTGGCCCTATCACCAGTTGTCCAAGTATTGGCTATCTACCTTGTGGATGTGTTACTGGTGGCCTGAATGTTAGCCCTATCACCAGTTGTCCAAGTATTGGCTATCTAACTTGTGGATGTGTTACTGGTGGCCTGAGTGTTAGCCCTATCGCCAGTTGTCCAAGTATTGGCTATCTAACTTGTGGATGTGTTACTGGTGGCCTGAATGTTAGCCCTATCGCCAGTTGTCCAAGTATTGGCTATCTAACTTGTGGATGTGTTACTGGTGGCCTGAATGTTAGCCCTATCGCCAGTTGTCCAAGTATTGGCTATCTAACTTGTGGATGTGTTACTGGTGGCCTGAGTGTTAGCCCTATCGCCAGTTGTCCAAGTATTGGCTATCTAACTTGTGGATGTGTTACTGGTGGCCTGACTGTTAGCCCTATCGCCAGTTGTCCAAGTATTGGCTATCTAACTTGTGGATGTGTTACTGGTGGCCTGAATGTTAGCCCTATCGCCAGTTGTCCAAGTATTGGCTATCTAACTTGTGGATGTGTTACTGGTGGCCTGAGTGTTAGCCCTATCACCAGTTGTCCCAAGTATTGGCTATCTAACTTGTGGATGTGTTACTGGTGGCCTGAGTGTTAGCCCTATCGCCAGTTGTCCCAAGTATTGGCTATCTAACTTGTGGATGTGTTACTGGTGGCCTGAGTGTTAGCCCTATCGCCAGTTGTCCAAGTATTGGCTATCTACCTTGTGGATGTGTTACTGGTGGCCTGAATGTTAGCCCTATCACCAGTTGTCCAAGTATTGGCTATCTACCTTGTGACTCTGTTACTGGTGGCCTGAATGTTGGCCCTATCACCAGTTGTCCAAGTATTGGCTATCTACCTTGTGGCTGTGTTACTGGTGGCCTGAATGTTGGCCCTATCACCAGTTGTCCAAGTATTGGCTATCTACCTTGTGGATGTGTTACTGGTGGCCTGAATGTTAGCCCTATCACCAGTTGTCCAAGTATTGGCTATCTACTTTGTGGCTGTGTTACTGGTGGCCTGAATGTTAGCCCTATCACCAGTTGTCCAAGTATTGGCTATCTACCTTGTGGATGTGTTACTGGTGGCCTGAATGTTGGCCCTATCACCAGTTGTCCAAGTATTGGCTATCTACCTTGTGGCTGTGTTACTGGTGGCCTGAATGTTAGCCCTATCACCAGTTGTCCAAGTATTGGCTATCTTCCTTGTGGCTGTGTTACTGGTGGCCTGAATGTTGGCCCTATCACCAGTTGTCCAAGTATTGGCTATCTTCCTTGTGGCTGTGTTACTGGTGGCCTGAATGTTAGCCCTATCACCAGTTGTCCAAGTATTGGCTATCTTCCTTGTGGCTGTGTTACTGGTGGCCTGAGTGTTAGCCCTATCACCAGTTGTCCAAGTATTGGCTATCTTCCTTGTGGCTGTGTTACTGGTGGCCTGAATGTTAGCCCTATCACCAGTTGTCCAAGTATTGGCTATCTACCTTGTGGCTGTGTTACTGGTGGCCTCAGTGTTAGCCCTATCACCAGTTGTCCAAGTATTGGCTATCTACCTTGTGGATGTGTTACTGGTGGCCTGAATGTTGGCCCTATCACCAGTTGTCCAAGTATTGGCTATCTACCTTGTGGCTGTGTTACTGGTGGCCTGAATGTTAGCCCTATCACCAGTTGTCCAAGTATTGGCTATCTTCCTTGTGGCTGTGTTACTGGTGGCCTGAGTGTTAGCCCTATCACCAGTTGTCCAAGTATTGGCTATCTACCTTGTGGCTGAGTTACTGGTGGCCTGAATGTTGGCCCTATCACCAGTTGTCCAAGTATTGGCTATCTTCCTTGTGGCTGTGTTACTGGTGGCCTGAATGTTGGCCCTATCACCAGTTGTCCAAGTATTGGCTATCTTCCTTGTGGCTGTGTTACTGGTGGCCTGAATGTTAGCCCTATCACCAGTTGTCCAAGTATTGGCTATCTACCTTGTGGATGTGTTACTGGTGGCCTGAATGTTGGCCCTATCACCAGTTGTCCAAGTATTGGCTATCTAACTTGTGGATGTGTTACTGGTGGCCTGAATGTTAGCCCTATCACCAGTTGTCCAAGTATTGGCTATCTACCTTGTGGATGTGTTACTGGTGGCCTGAATGTTGGCCCTATCACCAGTTGTCCAAGTATTGGCTATCTAACTTGTGGATGTGTTACTGGTGGCCTGAATGTTAGCCCTATCACCAGTTGTCCAAGTATTGGCTATCTACCTTGTGGCTGTGTTACTGGTGGCCTGAATGTTGGCCCTATCACCAGTTGTCCAAGTATTGGCTATCTACCTTGTGGATGTGTTACTGGTGGCCTGAATGTTAGCCCTATCACCAGTTGTCCAAGTATTGGCTATCTTCCTTGTGGCTGTGTTACTGGTGGCCTGAATGTTGGCCCTATCACCAGTTGTCCAAGTATTGGCTATCTTCCTTGTGGCTGTGTTACTGGTGGCCTGAATGTTGGCCCTATCACCAGTTGTCCAAGTATTGGCTATCTTCCTTGTGGCTGTGTTACTGGTGGCCTGAATGTTAGCCCTATCACCAGTTGTCCAAGTATTGGCTATCTTCCTTGTGGCTGTGTTACTGGTGGCCTGAATGTTGGCCCTATCACCAGTTGTCCAAGTATTGGCTATCTTCCTTGTGGCTGTGTTACTGGTGGCCTGAATGTTGGCCCTATCACCAGTTGTCCAAGTATTGGCTATCTACCTTGTGGCTGTGTTACTGGTGGCCTGAATGTTGGCCCTATCACCAGTTGTCCAAGTATTGGCTATCTACCTTGTGGCTGTGTTACTGGTGGCCTCATTGTTAGTCCTATAACCAGTGGTCTGTCTGTTGGCTGTACAGTATCACCAGTGTTTGTGTTGTCCTATCACCTTACTTATTCTGCATTTTCTTACCAGTACAAATTAAAAATCATATGCAATATTATACAAGTATCTAAACATGTTTTAAAATGACTGATTTAGATAATATAACTATATTTAGACCATAGTTTTAGAGGCATTGTTATACATTATCATTATGCTCATTTTGATCAGTCTGACAATAATAATGGAGCAACTGATACCAGTGTATACCTAAATAAAATAGAAAGACAATTATTCAATGTTTGGTTAATTGTCCTTGCACCTGTCAAGTGATATACTAAATGATTGTTGTTTGGCTATAACATAACATTTTTGTGAAGTATAATTACATAATCTCCTCAAAAATCTGAACAAAGCTGCCTTGGTACATATTTTATGATAAAAGAACATGGAAAATATTTGATCTATTTTCCTGTTTCCCATAAAAATATTCATCTTGTTTCCACATGTAAAGCAAGGAAATAGCAAACTAATGTAGCATCAGTGGTTGTGATGGGATCCGTCATCGGGTTTACTCAACTATATAATCTGGTTGTACTCGTATTTCAACCTAGATAAACTCATTACTGGTTCCAGGCTTCAGGTCTTGTTGGGAGAGTATCTTTATGACATTATCAAATAATGAGTATTTGTGCTAGAAGCTAAAATATTGTCAGCAAAACACATCAGATTTAATATTCTAAGACACATTTTGCACATCTGATGTTTGTTAGAAATAAGATTACCAATGCTTCCTTCTAATTTGTGGCAGTTTTTATGTTGTTAGATATTGCAGTGTGACAATCAAACAGTCCTGTACTTTGCACAGTCTTTATTGGTTGCTCTATTTTTAGCTAACCTGTGCTCGAGCGAGCTTTTATAGGATAGTTGGATGTCCCTCGTTCGTTGGTGTGCATCGTCCGTCAACATTTGCTTTAAATCACATCTCCTATACTACTGAATGGATTTTGTCTAAACTTCACAGGAATGCTCCTAGGATGGGCCTCTTTCAAAATTGCATAAATCATTCAGGTCTGCCACATAAGTAGGTCAAAGGAGCTTCAAAATTGATTTTAAAAGTGTAAACTTTGAAAATCTTCTTGTGCAAAACAATAAGGCCTACAGCATTGATATTTGGTGTGGTCTAGTGGTCCTTGCTCTTACAATGTTGCATAAATTATTTAGTTCCATCAAAAAACGCTGCTGCAAGGGGCGGGGCCGTGTTCACTAGATGTATATAGTGGAAACTATAAACAACATTTCCTAAGTTGCTGAATAGATTTTTATTGAACCTATACCAATTTATTGGCACATTAGTCTAATTCAGTCAGAATGGCAGTGTACTCAGGTGAGTGATATAGGGCCATCATTGCCCTCTTGTTTGTTGAAAAGAATTGGTGTGTTAAATGTGGAGGAGACATTTTGTTGCAACATCTAAATAAGTTATATTCTCTGTTCATGAAAGATATGTTCAAGGGGCCTTTGGGTTGAGTGGTTCAGGTCTCTGGCTTCAAATTGCTTGCCACTTGAAAATATTTGTACCACCTGGGGTATAGAATTATTTTCCTACCCAGGGTGTCTGTCAGGGTCTTCTCCACCCAATAGCTGGACACTACATGACCCTGATTTTGCGACTTACAAAAAGATGGTCGTCATTCATATCCTGTTCCATTTCAGACATTTTTTTCAGTTTTAGTGGAAGTATGGCAGGTCCTTTTGATTGGGGAAATTGGCATCATGAATCACCAAATTTGGGTATTTATAAGGCTAAGATCTTAAAAATAATGACTGAAGGGGAATTTTCTTTCTAAGTAGGGGAAAAATATATACTTTTTTCTTTGGGGGATGGGGCCAAATATTGGCTCCAAATTTGCCATAAAAAAGGTTGTATGAGAAATGCGATTCCATTGTTGTTGACTTTGACAGTTTAACTCTGTTGCATTTCAAGGTTGAAAATGTTGTTTCATTTAGGAGGCGAATTTTAAATGATTACAGCAATGAGTTTATACTCCCACCATGATGATGGCAGATGAGCATACATGTTTTTGTTTCTAGAAAATTTGTGTCCAGGTCAGAACTTTGTCATGCATTACGGGATTTCATAATTAGATGGCACAACAGGATGATGATGTGCAGCATGCAAGAACCATGTCAGCTGCTGGAAGGTCACTGTCACTCAGGCTTCATAGCTTGTTTTTTTTTTCATATATAAACTGTAGTACAAGCAGCTGTTTGTGTCAAGCCCAGAACTGTTTTAGTAGGATTTCAAAATAACTTAATGCAAACATCAGCAATCACAATGCATCGTATATAATAAGCCTATGTAAACTGTTCAAAGGTCAAGGTCATTGAAATAAAGTCAAAATGTCACATTGTCAAAGCGCTATTATCTAACAGGAATTTTACTTCTATGTCTATAAATCACATAGCAAGGACATTTTTGTCATTCATTTTTCTAATCATGGAAGTTTTTACATAAATTTGAATTTATGTTGTTGCATGCAAGGGTTTGTATATTGTCTCGATGTAAATAGATCTATTACAATTCATACTAGAGAAATCTCTCTGTGTCGTAGATAAGTTTGTTTTTAAATTAAATAAAATTGAATTATTGTCCCATATATCTTTTTGGTTTGAAAGAATTGATATATTTATGATGTAATCTGATGTTAGACCTTCCAAGGAATGTATTGCTTAATCTATTTGTATTTTGAATTATGAGATTTTCAAACAAACTACTTGTTAATACAACTGCAGATTTTCAGATTTTATTGTTTCTGGAACAATTTCAAGATTAAGCAGAGGAGTTCTAATCATAGATTCCAAATGGTTTTGCGGTGAACAGTGACTTGCCTCGGTCACAGATTCTGGTACTGTTTATGTATAGTTGCACATTATTACTATAGTTTGAATAGTATTTGCTCTTTGCAATTGTTGGACTGACATGTATGCCTTTTCTGTCTTCAAGTGTTCAAAGAAAACTTCAAATGTTGTACTTTATTTGGATGAAAGTAAAATCCACTCCAATCCGACATGAAATTACTTCAAATTTGTTTTTTTATAGTGGTGTTTTAGGGTTATTGAATCAGGGATTGTGGTGGGTGAGGGGTCAAAATGCAAATATAAGCTTTTTAATGTGTTGCATGGTGTTTCCTATTGTATGATCGCAAGTGAAGTTAAAGGGAGACTTATGGTGGCTTTACAGGGGAGTTTGGTATATATTATAACCAAGTGATGTGTGTACAGGCCACAACAAGTTCTTTTCAATTAGCACAGTGACTGTACTCTGAATCATCAAGTTAAATGTTGCAATTAGCGCTTATCTTCATCATATGTAAAAATCTTGTAGCTTTAATGATATACATTTGCGCACAATGATGTTCATTTTCTAGGCTGTATATATTACATGAAATGAGCATTAGTTACAGGTTGTACATTTGCTACCAATCTGAAGTTGGTCTAGTGAGTCTACTGAACATCACTTAGAACAAGGCACCATATTGACTACATTTACTGATCCTAAACTCATGCACAGAACCAGACGAGGGAGCAGAGGTCTGGATCCCCCACCCCTCTGAAATTTTAGCAAAAAGGGTTGTCAATATTTTAAAACTGACTCAAATGTGCTGTTATACCAGGTGCTGGACCCCCTGTCATGAATATTTGGATCCACTCATGCAGACTGATCTATTTTAACCCATCTGTTGATAAAGAAGCAGTTACATACAATAGCTGGGTACCAAATTCTTGGAAAGGCCAAAGGTACTTTCTGAGCAAAGGAAAAAGCTTATGTTAAAATTCATTGAAACCTTATGTAAATGTAGACCAGGGACGATCACAATCACAGATCAGAATTTCCTTAGCCAGATGATCACACTGACAAAAGAACATGGACGAAGCACAGGTAGGGAGGGGACACAAAAACAATCCCTTGCAAAAACAGACCAGGAGATATATGCAGGAAGTGGGATCAAAGTATTAGTAGTCAGCTTTTGATTGTCATCTTGCAGCACGTAGCTGTGAGCCTGCCCTAGAATACATTACTGATGTATGGTAGACATGGTTACATCTAGCAGCACGTAGCTGTGAGCCTGCCCTAGAATACATTACTGATGTATGGTAGACATGGTTACATCTAGCAGCACGTAGCTGTGAGCCTGCCCTAGAATACATTACTGATGTATGGTAGACATGGTTACATCTTGCAGCACGTAGCTGTGAGCCTGCCCTAGAATATATTACTGATGTATGGTAGACATGGTTACATCTTGCAGCACGTAGCTGTGAGCCTGCCCTAGAATATATTACTGATGTATGGTAGACATGGTTACATCTTGCAGCACGTAGCTGTGAGCCTGCCCTAGAATATATTACTGATGTATGGTAGACATGGTTACATCTTGCAGCACGTAGCTGTGAGCCTGCCCTAGAATACATTACTGATGTATGGTAGACATGGTTACATCTAGCAGCACGTAGCTGTGAGCCTGCCCTAGAATATATTACTGATGTATGGTAGACATGGTTACATCTTGCAGCACGTAGCTGTGAGCCTGCCCTAGAATATATTACTGATGTATGGTAGACATGGTTACATCTTGCAGCACGTAGCTGTGAGCCTGCCCTAGAATACATTACTGATGTATGGTAGACATGGTTACATCTAGCAGCACGTAGCTGTGAGCCTGCCCTAGAATATATTACTGATGTATGGTAGACATGGTTACATCTTGCAGCACGTAGCTGTGAGCCTGCCCTAGAATATATTACTGATGTATGGTAGACATGGTTACATCTTGCAGCACGTAGCTGTGAGCCTGCCCTAGAATATATTACTGATGTATGGTAGACATGGTTACATCTTGCAGCACGTAGCTGTGAGCCTGCCCTAGAATACATTACTGATGTATGGTAGACATGGTTACATCTTGCAGCACGTAGCTGTGAGCCTGCCCTAGAATATATTACTGATGTATGGTAGACATGGTTACATCTTGCAGCACGTAGCTGTGAGCCTGCCCTAGAATATATTACTGATGTATGGTAGACATGGTTACATCTTGCAGCACGTAGCTGTGAGCCTGCCCTAGAATATATTACTGATGTATGGTAGACATGGTTACATCTTGCAGCACGTAGCTGTGAGTCTGCACTAGAATATATTACTGATGTATGGTAGACATGGTTACATCTTGCAGCACGTAGCTGTGAGCCTGCACTAGAATATATTACTGATGTATGGTAGACATGGTTACATCTTGCAGCACGTAGCTGTGAGCCTGCACTAGAATATATTACTGATGTATGGTAGACATGGTTACATCTTGCAGCACGTAGCTGTGACCCTGCCCTAGAATATATTACTGATGTATGGTAGACATGGTTACATCTAGCAGCACGTAGCTGTGCGCCTGCACTAGAATATATTACTGATGTATGGTAGAAATCATAGGTTTCATTTTGCATTTATTTCTAAGTAGTAACGATGTGTAATAAGATATTTTGTTACAGTAAATCTCGTGCTTATTTTATACCTCTGGGGGATGTATTCAACATTTGGTTTTATCTTTGACTTAAACATTTGACAATCTGTAATAATTCTCATTTAACACCGCCAGCAATTTTAAGTACATCTCAATAAATCATAATTATAGTAATGTGACAAATTTGTAAGCTGAGAAATTCTATGTCATCAATTTATTATATTGTGTGTAATTATGTTCAGTGTGTTATCAACCAGTTAATTGGAACCTTATATGGATGTAAACATAATTGTTCTAGTATCCAGTATATTATATTCTAACTCATGGAATTCTAAACTTGGTCATCACTCATTCATGATACAACAAGCATTATTACATAATCTGTAAACGCTTTTGATTGGCCCAAGTGTAAATTTTTTCAAGTCAATAATATGCGATATTCACCAAAAAGCACTGACATATACTGGTTTATTGATAGCAACAGGGGAATCCTTATAAGCTTTCCTATTACGGCAGTCGGTTTCTCATGAACACTAGGGAAATTGCTGAAGCACGTTTTGGATTACCATGATATTAGTACATTCAAGCGGTTCAGCGACACAGATCATTGACATCACCACCAAACGACGGCTGGTAAAGACTATGGCTAAACCTTGGCTCATGCTTGGCTTGGCTCATTGGGTAAACACCGGTATTGTATTAAATGGTTCAGGCAGAAATGACAAAATAATATATATAATAAAGCAATTGTGAACTTCTAAGGTGTTGTACATTATGTTGTGGTGGTGTTATGCACCAAAAGCTCATTATTGACCTCAGCTATCTCCTTTGTCAATAATAAATTTTGTCAATGCATATCTCATCATGTACAACAGCTGAAAAGTCCATGATTGTATAATATTTACTGTCATCGTTTATAGAACGAAATGATAAATTTCCATGGCGATGTGGTAGAGGCGTGATTGGCGTATCTATGGAGTAAAGGGTTAACACAGCAGCCAGTTGGCTGTGTGTTTATTATTTCCACCTGGCAACTTTGGACCTTGGAATTGATATATTTTATATCGACTTGTAAGTACTAATGTAAGAACCTTGTGTTTGCCATAATTACTACGGATGTAGTTAGAAAATTTTTACCGGGCACTCATGAAAATTCCTACAAAATCATGAGTTTTAAGAGCGACTGTCAATATAAGCATACATGTAATTATCATATGCCCATTAGGTAAGAATGACTGTCTGTCTCCATGGAGGCAAAACAAAGTTGTCTAAAATATTGATGAATTATCTTTAAAACTTGGTAAATATTATATTGCACTATGTTCAAATTGAACAATTAAGATTCACATCTTTTTTTTCTTTATAGTGTTGAATACACATTCGTTTACCGGTATTCAATGTTGAAGCATAGAAAACAATATTGTTTTAAGACACGAATCAAGAATTGTGTTACAGTTAAATAATGATGAGGGTATTATATTGTCTGACAGTAATTTAACCCTGAGACATTGTGAGAGTGACTTGTATCAGACAAAGCTTACTACTTACTGTGTTGTCATCAGGTAGAAACTTAGCTGTTATCTCTACCATACAAATGTTGTCTGGAAATATTTCTTATTTCAAAGAGGAGTCAAATGTTCAAGAGATCATTTTTGTCTTGATATATCTACTGTTTAGAATGCCCTCAGTATAGTTAGTTTTTTATCAATTAGTGTCTGAGTAGTATCTAAGTACTTGAAATATCACACAGTAGTAGTTTTTTTGTGCAAAAAAAGTATATGGTCTGGTATTTTTTCATGTCTGTTACTATGTTATTGTTTATTTTCTTGGAGCTGTTCATAAAATTAGTTCAATTACTGCATGCAGATAGGACTTTAGAACAAATGGTTATTTATAAGCATGTCCATTTGGGTCACTTTGGTGCTGTTTATGAGTTCCATTCCTCACCTAAAACACTTTATTTTTTCTCCAGTTCTTCCATTCAAAATTCCACTCTCCAAAAAAAAACTGACTAGATTAGATCCACATTGCTTTTAAGATATTAAGAAACTTGTCAGGAAATACAAAATATTTGTCATAATTGATTAAAAATGGTATAAAGAAGTAAATAAATTTGGTCTAATTATTTTCAAAATTTCCCTTTCCATCTTTGATGCAATATTCCCTCATTTGTGAGTATAATGACTTGTCAGTCCCCAAAGGCTGCTGTAAAGTGCCCTCTGTAAAACCATAGCTTTGTTCTATGATAAGATGATATTTTCTGCATGTTAAAATGCAATCTACAGGTGAGCCCAATAGCACACCATTGTGTTATATTCATCTCAGAGTTGGTTGGTATCAGTTACACTAGAACAATTATCACATATTATATATAAGACAGTTGTTAATACATGAAGTATGCTGGTGTATAACTGACAAGGATGGTAAATAGTGTTCTATGGCTTTGGTAGTTATTGATCTTTTTTGAGATATTTGTTTTTTTTTGTAGAAAATGTGAAACCTCACAAAACGTTTTGCTTGAAAGTGGGTTGAGAACAATTTTAATTAGAATTTACTACCTTTCATTTTTATACGCTCGTTTGAAAAAAGGGATGTATTATGGGAACACCCGTGGCGGGTTGGCGGCGGGCGGCGTCCACATGGTTTCCGCTCTCTTAAGTCAAAGAGTTTTCATACGATCTTTACCAAACTTGGTGAAAGTGTTTGTGGGCATAATATCTCGGCCAAGTTCAATAACCAGCCACATCTCCCCAGGCACTTCGGAATTATGGCCCTTGAATTATCCAAAATTGGCCAAATTAGCCTTTTAGCTCTCCAAGTCAGAGTTTTCATCCGATCTTTACCAAACTTGGTGAAAATGTTTGTGGGCATAATATCTTGGCCAAGATCGATAACCAGCCACATCGCCCCAGGCACTTCAGAATTATGGCCCTTGAATTATCCAAAATTAGCCAAATTAGTCTCGTCCGCTCTCTAAGTCAAAACAGTTTTCATCTGATCATCACCTTACTTAGTGAAAATGTTTGTGGGCATAATATCTCGGCCAAGTTCGATAACCAGCCATATCGCTCAAGTCACTCTGGAGTTATCACCCTTTGATTTTAGAAATTACCTAAAATTTGTCTTGTTTTAACTCTGAGCTCTGACTTATGACGGGCGTATTTTGTGACAGTTTGCCACTCTTGTTTTGTATTGGGGCTTTTAGTCATGTATTGACCCGAGGCGGAAGCTGGGTTACAGAACCACTGACTATTTGTAAGCCAGTAAAATGAGATAAACCTTTGTATAGGAAAGCTGAAGCTGATCTGTGACTCTAGCTGACATGTCAAGACAAAGGGAAATTCAAATTACATTGGCCACTTAAATGCAATTTATGATGCAGCTGAATGGAATTGTGTTCAGAAAAAAACATTATTTCTGCTAGTTTAAAAGCCTCTCATATACTTATTTTTTGTAAAACCCCAATGAGAAGCCTGTTTTCAATCAGGAGGTAACTGTGTCACTGGTCATATTTGGTACTTAAAGAACTTTGAAGGTCTTTCCATGTATTAATTCTAGCACACCGTCTATTAAATCATTTTAAATCATTTATTTCAAATACTAGCGTTCTTCTTCACTGTGAACGTTTTTTTATACAATTTTATACTTTTCCATGATTAATGTTTTATTTCCTTTTTGTGTTGACTGAAATGAAAGGCTCCATTTAATTAGCAGAGATGTGTCTTAATTAAAGGCTATAATTGGACAAAAACACCAAACTTTATTAATTGATTTTGTGAAGGTTTTTGTAAGAAATATCTCTACTGATTGAACTACATGCAGTGATGAAGTTATTTGGACAAGCAGGCATTAAACAGGGATGTCAATAAGTGCCGGGAGCCGGTTAAATTACCCAGTAACTTAGGCATCATCACCCAGCTAACTCTCTTGTATGAATGATCATACTTAAGGGGAGTACCTCCCCAGATCCCTCCCCACCTTTTGGCAATTTTCCTGCTACTTCAGGAATAAATGACGATCCTGATTATGTAAAAATAAGTGATGTATTACAGTATATCTCTATGCCTGAAAAACCTAATATGTCAACATGGTTGTATATGTCTGGACATTGTAAACATGATATGTCAACATGGTTGTATATGTCTGGACATTGTAAACCTGATATGTCAACATGGTTGTATATGTCTGGACATTGTAAACATGATATGTCAATATGGTTGTATATGTCTGGACATTGTAAACATGATATGTCAACATGGTTGTATATGTCTGGACATTGTAAACCTGATGTGCCAACATGGTTGTATATGTCAACATGGTTGTATATGTATGGACATTGTAAACATGATATGTCAACATGGTTGTATATATCTGGACATTGTAAACCTGATATGTCAACATGGTTGTATATGTCTGGACATTGTAAACATGATATGTCAATATGGTTGTATATGTCTGGACATTGTAAACATGATATGTCAACATGGTTGTATATGTCTGAACATTGTAAACATGATATGTCAACATGGCTGTATATGTCTGGACATTGTAAACCTGATGTGCCAACATGGTTGTATATGTCAACATGGTTGTATATGTCTGGACATTGTAAACCTGATTTGTCAACATGGCTGTATATGTCTGGACATTGTAAACCTGATGTGCCAACATGGTTGTATATGTCAACATGGTTGTATATGTCTGGACATTGTAAACCTGATTTGTCAACATGGCTGTATATGTCTGGACATTATAAACCTGATTTGTCAACATGGTTGTATATTTCTGGACATTGTAAACCTGATTTGTCAACATGGCTGTATATGTCTGGACATTGTAAACCTGATTTGTCAACATGGCTGTATATGTCTGGACATTGTAAACCTGATTTGTCAACATGGCTGTATATGTCTGGACATTGTAAACCTGATTTGTCAACATGGCTGTATATGTCTGGACATTGTAAACCTGATTTGTCAACATGGTTGTATATGTCAACATGGTTGTATATGTCTGCACATTGTAAACCTGATATGTCAACATGGTTGTATATGTCAACATGGTTGTATATGTCTGCACATTGTAAACCTGATATGCCAACATGGTTGTATATGTCAACATGGTTGTATATGTCTGCACATTGTAAACCTGATGTGCCAACATGGTTGTATATGTCAACATGGTTGTATATGTCTGAACATTGTAAACCTGATGTGCCAACATGGTTGTATATGTCTGCACATTGTAAACCTGATGTGCCAACATGGTTGTATATGTCAACATGGTTGTATATGTCTGAACATTGTAAACCTGATGTGCCAACATGGTTGTATATGTCAACATGGTTGTATATGTCTGAACATTGTTAACCTGATATGCCAAACCTGATATGCCAACATGGTTGTATATGTCTGAACATTGTAAACCTGATATGCCAACATGGTTGTATATGTCTGGACATTGTAAACCTGATATGCCAACATGGTTGTATATGTCTGGACATTGTAAACCTGATATGCCAACATGGTTGTATATGTCTGGACATTGTAAACCTGATATGCCAACATGGTTGTATATGTCTGAACATTGTTAACCTGATATGCCAAACCTGATATGCCAACATGGTTGTATATGTCTGGACATTGTAAACCTGATATGCCAACATGGTTGTATATGTCTGGACATTGTAAACCTGATATGCCAACATGGTTGTATATGTCTGGACATTGTAAACCTGATTTGCCAACATGGTTGTATATGTCTGGACATTGTAAACCTGATATGCCAAACCTGATATGCCAACATGGTTGTATATGTCTGAACATTGTAAACCTGATATGCCAACATTGTTGTATATGTCTGAACATTGTAAACCTGATATGCCAACATGGTTGTATATGTCTGGACATTGTAAACCTGATATGCCAACATGGTTGTATATGTCTGAACATTGTAAACCTGATATGCCAACATGGTTGTATATGTCTGAACATTGTAAACCTGATATGCCAACATGGTTGTATATGTCTGGACATTGTAAACCTGATATGCCAACATGGTTGTATATGTCCGGACATTGTAAACCTGATATGCCAACATGGTTGTATATGTCTGAACATTGTAAACCTGATATGCCAACATGGTTGTATATGTCTGGACATTGTAAACCTGATATGCCAACATGGTTGTATATGTCTGAACATTGTAAACCTGATATGCCAACATGGTTGTATATGTCTGAACATTGTAAACCTGATATGCCAACATGGTTGTATATGTCTGGACATTGTTAACCTGATATGCCAAACCTGATATGCCAACATGGTTGTATATGTCTGAACATTGTAAACCTGATATGCCAACATGGTTGTATATGTCTGAACATTGTAAACCTGATATGCCAACATGGTTGTATATGTCTGAACATTGTAAACCTGATATGCCAACATGGTTGCATATGTCTGAACATTGTTAACCTGATATGCCAACATGGTTGTATATGTCTGAACATTGTAAACCTGATATGCCAACATGGTTGTATATGTCTGAACATTGTTAACCTGATATACCAAACCTGATATGCCAACATGGTTGTATATGTCTGGACCTACTTTAGTACAGATAAGGAACCCATATTTACTGCTGGCATGACTTGTTGTACTGGGAGGATTTACAGATGATATATTTAACCTCGTATGAACAAATAATCATGTTTGTATTGAAATACAGTCATTTTAAAATATAATAAATACACTTCACAAGCATATTTGAATCTTGTATAGGTGTACAGTAAAACCTTAATAATAAGACCACCTTTAGGACCTATAAAAACTGGTCTGCTTATTGAGTTGGTCTTAATATCAAGGTTAAATAAAGAGCAAAACAGTGATAATAGACTTGAAAATTGTGTTCTTAATATTGAGGTGGTCTTCATATTGAGGTGGTCTATAGTTCTAGTAAAACAGATCATATGACCTCGCATGCATGCCTGCATGGGGTCTGAGCCCTACTCTGGCTAACACTTGTTACTCTCAAATTGTGTGTACATTAATTGACCATCCACAAAAAGCGACTCAGATGTGATACCATATCATTGCTTCAAATACAGGGTATTTGGACTTGAACCAAGCTTGTTGTTATATGTACTACATTGTTGTCTGACATTCTGGTGCATATTTAAATACATACAAGTACATAAGTCTCTTTCAAATTAAAATTATTTACACTATGACTAAATAGAGTGAATGTTGAGAAGTCAAGCCTATGCCTGATGTCATCATCTGCTTCTTTGTGACCAGAACAGTTAATCCAGGGGTTATATTGCTTCTATGTCACCTAGTTAAGTTCTGCAGATATTCTTTATAATTGTGCAGAACTAACAATTTGTTTTGTTAATGATCACTATAAACATGGACATTTCCATGTAAACAGCACTACTGAAATACTTCCAAGAAAGCTCAATGTTGTTTAAGTTACACACATATTTCTATTCAAATAGGTTTTATTTATACGTATTGTTACTGTGAGCAATCCTACAAAGTTGTGATGAACTAATATAGCTTTCTGTTGTGAGATGTAAGTTTTTTATGTGAAATGCAAAACAAGATCCATGCATTGGTCATCAATTGTTAATAATTTCTTTTGTCGAGACATTTCTGTGACGGCCACAATCTGGGCGTGGGGAGGTGTAACATGCGGAGACATCATGAGTTCCTATGATTGTGATATTTCCAAACCCTGTATGAATTATATGTCTTTCTTTTTGTTTGGCATCGTGTTGCCATGGATATTGTACACAATTTTGTTGCCACTTTATTTCAAGTCATGTTGAGTTAAAATTATTTGAACAAGTTTCATGACTTTATGAAATTGAAATATTGGCATATTTTTATGTTTTCACTTTCGATATCATATGATAGTTTCCAAATAAAATTGACAATTTAAAACCATTTAACGTATTTGGTTTAAAAATAAATTAATTTGTTCTGATCATTCAAAGAAATTAATGAGTAATAATAAATACATAAGTTATCAATAAAGTTGATATAAATTGACAAAATATCATTTATTTGAGTACTAGAAATGATGAACAATATAACATGCAGAATAGACTTCAATATTCCTACCTTTTATTTGTTAAAGATAAGTCCAGAACTCCATGACAATTGTCCAATAATATTATCCCACAAGTCCATACTGTAACAGAGTATATACTTCTAGCAAGCTGACATCGTGTGATAAACACTGTCTCAGTTTCCTGGGGTATTTAACTCGTTTCAATTAGACCTGTGTCCTTTCATCCAATAATCAACTAAGAACTATCTCCTACAACTCTTGCGTTACCCTATCTATGGTGCTTCTCTTGGAGACAAGTTTCCATCTGTGTTAAGGTGGAGATTTTGATTGAATAATTTGTTAGTAGATGTAATAAGAAGATTGTTTGTCACTTTGATGTGGATTTTCTTCTAGAACTTGTGGGCTTAAAGTCTCCTATGTGGGCACATAGCAGCTAATACTGCTATTGAAAATTCTATAATTACAGTTTTTTCAGTGGGCTTGTCTAGATAGTGTAATAAAAGTTTCTTTGTATATATTAATATTACTTATTTCAGATTTATTTATGAAATGTTTACTTGATGAAATAATGTACCGTATAGGTGGTAAAGTTTGCAACATCGAGCATTTAACTTTTGTATGCCAAACTTGGTGAATAGTGAGAATAACTGTGTAAAAGCTTGGGATTACTTTTGGGGCCGTTCTGTCCAAGGTCAAGGTCACTGTTATTAAAAATGGAAAATCTGTTTCCTCTCAATTAGCAGGCTTGACATGTTGCCCTTGGGCATCTTTTAGTGATAAGCAGCACAAAATATTCTTTAATTGGACTCTTCTAATTGGGCCATTTTCAGGAGTAGGTATGGTTATGCAAAAGACGCAAATTTTTACTGATGGCCTTAAAAACTCTCATAAAATGCATGTAATTTAAAAAATCAGTAGGATTTTAAGACATACAAACAGAAATACTACTCATACATTTCAGTCATACACATTTTAGCTCACCTAAGCTATTGGGATCGCCCTGTGTCTGTCATCATCTGTTGTCAACAATTTACATTGTTAACACTCTAGAGGTAAATCTTTTACCTGATCTGCATGAAACTTGGTCAGAATGTTTGTCTCAATGAAATTTGGGCTAAATTTGAAACTGGGTCATCTGGGGTCGAAAACTAGGTCACTAGGTCCAATTATAGTAAAACCTTGTTAACACTCTAGAAATCACATTTGGACTTGATTTATATGAGACATGGTCTGAATTGGTCTGAATGTTTGCCTTAATAAAATCTAGGCCAATTTTGAAACTAGGTCATCTTTGGTAAAAAATAAGGTCACTTGGTCAAATTATAGTAAAACCTTGTTAACACTCTAGAAATCACATTTTGGACTTGATTTATATGAGACATGGTCTGAATGTTTGCCTTAATAAAATCTAGGCCAATTTTGAAACTAGGTCATCTTTGGTAAAAAATAAGGTCACTAGGTCCAATTATAGTAAAACCTTGTTAACATTCCAGAGGTCACATTTTTTATTTTATCTTAATGAGTCTTGGTCAAAATGTTTGCCTAAATAAAAATTTTGGTCAAAAACTAGGTCACTAGGTCCAATTATGTCTACGTTAAAAGAATTGGACGAATCTTATATAAAACATGAAGTGAAAGCCGGCATTAAGAACGAAAACTTAACTATGCACAAGTGACGTTAACCATGGGTCGCCATATATTTGATACTCGGCTATACACACTTGACCCAGTGCGTGAGCGTTTTTTCTGTTCGATAATATCGTCCTGATGAATTATCCGACTTGTTTTGTAGATTATTTAGCATAATTAAGTTGTAGTTATCATGCCTTGAAGTAAAGTTCAATAGTTTAATTCAACTTTTGTAAAGGCCATATTATATCATGTAACAACAGCATTGATCTATTTCATTATTTAACGTAATTTATGAAAAAAACATTATAAGCCAAAGTGAACTTAATATGCATTTTAAACAGAAATAGTATAGCTTAAAAAGACTAATCACCATCGCTTCTATTTTCCGTACTGCAAATTGATTTATTGATTTACGCAATACTTAAGACTATATTAAGTGTCTATGTTTAAAATGACAAATAAAATAAAATATTATTTTGTAAATATATGAGAATCAGATGGCAAGTAAAGGGAGGAGATGCACATGTATAGGGGAATAGTTTCAGCAGACACTCCTAGTATGCTGTAATAAAGCATTGTATAATATGGTAGCTTATGAGTACATAATTATGAAGTTTGGAGACAGGCACAGTAAATTATAGCAAAAACGTATCTCTAGTATAAGATATTGAGTTTATATGTAGCTTGGGGATAGCCTTAGTCAATTACAGCAAAATCTACGTATTAAGGTTAGACAAGTTGTCATTTGATTCTCCCACTTATGCAATTACTAAGCGACATTTAATTGTTGGAATCTTTTTCACAATTTATCAGGAACGGACTGAATATAAAACCTGTTTTTGAACCTGAATTACGGCATATTCCACATATAAAACCGCTGCCTTAAGCCATTGATTTGCTCTGTGACACTTTGCCTGACATGTCTGCCAAGCTCCAGGTTTTATAACCAAGTCTCTAGTCGAGCCATTCATTCAGAGCTGATCAAACCGACAGTCTTTCAATGCTTTCAGAGCTTTGATTATTTTTCGTTTTAATGACAAGACAAAACAAATGCGATGGAGGACAAAAACTGGATGTATTAGCTGTAGTCAGATTGTCTTGGAGAACATATGGCCTAGCCGGGGTTTGAGCACAAGACCTCCAGATTAATGTGCATGTCTTGGAGAACATATGGCCTAGCCAGGGTTTGAACACAAGACCTCCAGATTAGTGTGCATGTCTTGGAGAACATATGGCCTAGCCAGGGTTTGAACACAAGACCTCCAGATTAGTGTGCATGTCTTGGAGAACATATGGCCTAGCCGGGGTTTGAACACAAGACAGCCAGATTAGTGTGCAGTACAGACTACCTAACTGGAAGGGCATTGAGCTCTAAATGGTATACATGTAGCAATGAAACTTGGAATTGGTAAAAGCTAAACATTTATACAGTTAGCAATTAAGTCTTATTTAAAATATTTATGTGTCATCACAATTATCACAATTATCACACAGTACTAATAGACAAACGTAATGCTGTTGTTGGTATCAACAACGAAGCAATTTTCATGTGTCAGTTTATACAATAATGATAGCTTTATATGTTATAATTTCCCAACACACTGGCTTTAATATGATTATTTTATTCCTCCAATCTTCATCAAACTTAGTTACAACTTTTACGAGCCTAATTCCTTGTTATGGTGCTTGTATTTGTTTGGCGTATTTTGTTACACTATAGCACTTCTTGTTGAGCCCGCTTATATGTGATGTCAAAGGTCAAGGTCACACTTAGAGGTCAAACATCAAGAAAGGTTATAGTAGAATGCACTGTATAGCATTATATAACCCTATTCCTTTCATCTCTTAACAATAAGCTGGCTCAACATCTTGCGATTTGACATCTAGTTACTATTTAATTCATAATGTCACAATAGGGAATGTAATTATTTTCTTTCTGATGATGATTTACGCACTGTGGAAAGGAGTGCAATAGTCTTATTTTTGCATGTAAACTTTAGCTTAATTTGTAGAGGCTGTGATTCATTATACACCATTTACAGCAAATTTGGGGATGTATTAAATGTATAACATGTTGCTAGACACCACTATAAAGTAATTTCTTGTGAATCAATTCAGATAAAAATTGAATTATGTGTATATGAAATTAAGGTTTAACGCAGACTGTACTTGGTTTACAATAAGGGTACCAGTATTGTCCAACTTGTACATTTTATTTAAAGCAATGTGATAAACAGACTTTGGAGACATACATTCTTATACTATTTGTGCATGAAATCACAGGGTTAGTAAAAATAACTGCTTGTTATCAAAATTAATATGTGAAATATTTATGTTCTAACATCTTATGTAAAGTAAAGTGTTTATTTATTATTGTGTCACCCCTATTTAAAGGGACAGCCATATCTGACTTTTACTTCCCAATTCCTATCCTTTAATACCAGGCACCTGAGGCAGGTAAGCACAAGGTAACCATTATTTAACTAGCTGGCGGTTCATCAACTGGCCTTATCAGAATGGAACCCTTCCGGGAATCGAACCTTCGACCTCCCGTTCACAAGGAAGATGCCATAACCTTAAAAACCTCTTCAACAACAATATCAGTTTCCCATAGTAAAACCCTATCTGCAACAACAATGCTCAACAATGGCCAACATTTTATCTTCCAAGTGGTGTTTTCCTCTGAGTAGGTTGTATTATACTTTACATTTGATCATGCCCCCAGTTTGATAGTATGTATTGGTTTCACAGCTATAATTGTTTGTGCTATGATTTTATCGTTGTATTGCAGTCACACAACAGTCATAGATCATACAAATCCATGTTGATTCAGTGTAATCCATGCCGTACAACAGTATATAGATCTTGTAGTTATAAGGAAACTAATCTTGATGCGTCGTCATGACTGACATGTCTGGTGCATGGTCTTACATTTCAAGTATTTGATGACACACAGTAATTTAATTTAGTCGCCTTCTGATTATTTGTCAAAGACACTATGTAATGGGACTTACGCCTTAATAAGCATTTCTGTTGGAATACAAGGCATTGTTAATGCTGTGGATTGCATAGATTTTGTAGAATGTCCTAATGGATTGTATTCACTTAAGCTAATCGAATTAAATCTCATTTTCTCTCTGTTAAAATGTCTTATTCATGGGTAAACTCACACACTCTTAAAACATCCTGGAAACGGTTTGCAAGCAGACGTACATGGTAGATATATGAAACAGTAAGGCTTTGGTGTAATTCACATCTGAAATGTTCTACTAGTTAGATTTTTTTAGCTGTCAAAAGGTGACATAATCAGCATTGCAAAACATGTACCGGTAGGTATAATTTTTCGACCTGAAAGAGAAATCTGACAAAGCCTCCATTATGTGAAAAGGTAATTAAAGAAGCACTTATCTTGCTTAGCCTTGGTTCGTATGGTTGCGCGTTGCATTTGAAGACCTCACAAGCATAGTCTGAGAGTTCAGTGCAAGATTATTCTAACTCCTATATAAATACATAGGAGTAAGGATAGTCTTGCGCTGAACCCTCGAATTACAGTTTTATCATTGCTATAGAATGTATCCAAGAATTGAATGTGTTCTAATGGAATGTGCTTTGAAAAGTACATGTACCTGTCTGGCTCGTCTGTTATTTAAACAAGAAATATATTTAAAAAAGATGATCGGTGCAAATTAAAATAAGTAAATATGTTGTAGTTTTAAAAGTGTTAAGATTTAGAATTATTTCTTAAACACCTGTTAATAGAATCAATAAACAAAAACAACCAATTATAAAAAACCTGCTTCCGTTCATTTATATGAACTTACGAATATATTCAACAATAATAGCTAAATATGTGGTACAAATAGTTGAACTGTTTATTACATGTTTAATAAAATTTAATAGAGCATGTAAATAAATGTACATCAAAACACAATTATGGGACCATTGTGGCATTGTCCATTGACCTGTCAGAGTTTCATAAAATACTACTTGAATACATGTAATTATTCTTTAAAAAAACATGACTAGTACATTAATACGATTTTTGCAATTATCTTGTGTCTAACTTAAAGATAAGACCTGAGGTATATAAAATAATAATTAGACCTGTCTATTTGGAACTATATCAGATTAAAACTTTCAAAGACTGTAGTCCTCTTGATTTGATCAAGAACATTTTAATTCATTTAAAGCAAACATTAATTCTTTGAACATTAATACATACAACTTAATTCCGTTCCAGTCCAGCGTTAACAACATGCAGACTTACATTTATGTCCAGTTTACATAATTATAAAGTTCGGGGGTCCAACATTTGCATCGACATTTAACTTGAGATTTGGTTGGCTAACACACTGTTATGACTCAAGTTTCAGAAGCGAGCACAATATGGTTGAATAGAAAACAACTAACTAAGAGTTGTTGTTGTAGCTTTTATTGTTGTTCATAGTTTTGTTAAAAACGTTTGTTTAATTGTTCATGAAGTTTCAGTTTCATCAGGTAACTGTTGAATAGTTGAGAACTGTATGATCATGTTCTGAATGTTTCTGAGTTGTAGCTGAAAACTGCCTGAATTAGATTTACATCATTTGCTGAATTATATTTGTATGTTGCCTGGATAACATCTGAATGTTGACTACAAATTTTTTACAGTAGGCAATTATTCAGCAATTAGCAAGCACTTCAGCAGTCCTAAAATGTTTGGTATAGGCGATTTTTTCAGACAGATTTTCTGAAAAATGTTGACATATTTTTTTACAATTTGGGGGGGGGGAGAAACCGCTCCAGTACTGATGTGGAGCACAGATTACAAGCATTGTAGTTCACTTAAGTAACCACAAACTCAGTTAATGCACATACCGGTAATACTAAGTAAGATAAAAACATATACTAGACAGATATTACTGATAAGGATTCTATTTCTTGAATATTTGTCTTACATTAATCAAATCACTGCTTGTACATTTGTACTTATAAATGTCTGTTTCATAAATTGCTGGTGACAGATTTTTAGATACTGGATTTTCAGTATTATCTGTAAAAACATTCTTTACCGCTATTTTCTATCTGCGTGTAGCCAGTGAAGATTTACATTTGCCATTTCAGTAATGAAATTATTGCAATAATGTAATAATTATTTTTCTGTTTATGCAGTGAACTTATCTATTTAGTGAGAATTCTGGGCACAATTTGACAAAAGTGTCACACAGATTTTCAGAGACTAATATATTTTGAGCTAATAGATCACATGTCCAAATAAGCAAGCTTGTGTTTAGATTTAGACATACTATTAAAGTCCTAAATATTATTATATTTCATTTCTGTATAATAAAATAGACATCACATATCTTTGATCGAGACTGTAGCATTTCAACCTACTGATACCTACTGATGCCCTCATCTGCCCTAGGTAACGGTATTTAATTCACTCAGGTTGACAATATTCCTGGCTCTCTGTAACCATTGTGATTTTAATACAATATTGTATATTTAAAACAAGCACAGACATTCTTTTATACAGATAATCCTTGTTGTACGACAGGAATGAGAACCAGAACTGTGTCTAATGGAGTAAGACAAATATATAGCATGTTTGTTGCTTATTCATTTTGTCTGCTGTTAAATTGCCGTTAGGGAACTGAGCTGGTGATAACAGAAGTGATTTGCTTGTACCCTGTCACTTAGAGAAATCTCAACTGTCAAAAACTATTGATCCTTGTAAAAGAATTTCTTTGTTACTTCATTAGGGAGACAAGTACTCTCCTGTAATGGAGGCATGAAAGGTCAACAATTATTGTCAAATTTGACATCTATTTTATGCTTGCTTCTAACTTTGTAAGTTCATTGTTCTGATATTATTGCTCTTTGAAATAACATTTGCTTCAAGAAATTATGACGTTTTAATATGTTTCTCTCAAGATGCTCATTCATTTAACCTTTTTAACGATAGAACATTTGGAATGTTTGTACGGAAAACATGTCATCAAATGCTATAATTCTGTTGGTTGAACATCTTAAAAATGTGTGTAGCAAATATACAATTAGTGTAGGTTGGGCAAACCTTAAAATAATGTTTGTTTGGCATAACCCTACCCAGCAAAATTAATGTGGGTAGGTAGGTAGGTAATTAATTACTTTTTATGGTCATACTAGTGTTAACTATTATTATGCTACTTAAAAATCACACTTTTGTTTTGGTTAAAGCCAAATATTGACTGCTTCCCTTCGCCAAAAAGCGTCCATTTTCCAAAAAATTGTCATTTTTCCCAATTCTTGGATTTATTGCAATTATTTTCCCAGTTTTTTATTTATTGCGCTTATTTTCCCAATTTCTTATTTATCACGCTTATTTTCCCAATTTTTTATTTATCACGCTTATTTTCCCAATTTTTTATTTATCATGCTTATTTTCCCAATTTTTTATTTATTGCGCTTATTTTCCCAATTTTTTATTTATCACGCTTATTTCCCCAAATTTTTATTTATCACGCTTATTTTCCCAATTTAGGATTTATCACACTTATTTTCCCAATTGAAAATACGCAGAGAGTGAAATTATTTTATAAAAAATCACTGCTTAGACCCCTCAAAAATATTTTGAGTCAGGGCAATTTTCATGGGTAGGTAGCATTATGCCGAACAAACATTGTTTAAATTATGGTCAAGGATACTCTTTAACAACTTTCAATCGTGGAATTTCATACTTCAGAGTTATTGTATGTGATAGAACAGACAGTTTTGCACAAACACTGAGTCACTTCCTAAACAGAAACATGCTTTTTACAATGCATTATTCTTTCAGATTAATAGGAACAAAAGTTGACTTTCTGGAAAGTTGTTTTTATAATGAAATGAATGTCTATTTGCAGTGGTGTGAATCCATTTGCTGCTATGATGGGAAAGAAGGATGAATCTAATGCAGGATATAACCCAGCCAAGTCAAACTACCATCCTATAGATGATGCATGCTGGAAACAGGGAGAAAAGTATGACATTCAATATCAGTTCTGTAAACACATATATTTATAAGTAATGATGCTGTATTTTTCATTTGAATAAAACAACGATGTCTATCAAACCTGGGCAACTTAAGAATAAGGTTGTATGTTAATCCCAGCTTTCAAGGTGGGGAAAATACGGGACAGCCTTCTTGTACTCATTTCATTTACTGACAGGTATTTGAGTAGAACTGCTGAAGTACAAAAGCCTGTTTGTGACATTTCAGCATCAAGAATTGGCAAATTCAACTTCATGAAGTTGAAATCTTCAATATGTGTAGTTGAATTCATACATTCGTGAAATTCAAATCATGAAGTTCAGATTTTGAATTCGTGAAGTTGAAATCGTGAATTTGTTAAGTTGCATTCGCAAATTTGTGAATGTGAAAATGTCAATTAATGAAGATAGAATCCTGAATTCATGAAGAAGGAATCATGAATTCATGGAGAAGGAATCATGAATTCATGAAGAAGAATTCGCAAATTCATGAAGTATTCTTGAAACTGAAATGTCACCACCAGGCTTTCATAGTTACTTTTATACTACAAGTTCAATACAATGTACTAGTAATGGTATGAGCGATAGTGAAAATTATGTATAACAAATATTATTTTTCAGAATACCGTATCTAGCCCTAGCAAAGACATTCGAAGGTATAGAAAATATATCTGCCAGGTAAGATCTTATTGTTTCAATAAGTTTATTTGACCAGACCTTACCCTCCTTTCCTTTCTAGAAAGTTGGCGATGTTGTTGTTTGCACAGAAGAATGATAAATTGAAATAAGTATAATGTCACTTAGGTCATATTGATTGACAATTATTCCCTGCATTTTACGCTTTCCATGGAATAAATTATTCTCAAAATATACATTATGTGTTTGATCCAGGTGGTTTTAAGCAAGATAATACATGTGGGAGGGTAGTCTGTTCACCTGAAGGACAGCTGTCTGTGTTTCTACAGAATTATGATTGATGAAATTTAATGTTACATAAAATATAAGAACTCTAAGGTTTTCTTGACGTTTATCCTTAAAATACACCAACCAGATATAAAACTGATAGTCCCGAATCAACTTACACTGTGCTCGATATTTATCTTTCTAGGATATTTGTATTTCATTGAGATTTATATTTGTTTTAATTTATTTTGTATGTTTGTCTTTGAAAACTACTTCTACCATCTATTGACATTGCTGTCTCACCTAGTATTTTTCTATCAGTCCTTGTATGTTTTACACTGTTATAAAGATTCTCAGTGATGCAGGGGTGTCAGTAAGACCCTGGAGCTGGTAAAATTACTCAGTAACTTGTCTTGTATGAATGATCATAATAAAGGGGAGTACCCCCCCCCCCCCCATAGCTAGTTCAAGAATGAGTGACACCCCTGATGATGCCTGGTAATTCGCATTATTGGGGTGTGACACTAAGTTATGGCAAAGGTTTCTTAATGGACACTGACTACCTGTAGTTGTGCTCCAAACCACGTGTGTAATACTTGCCATCTGTATAGTCTTGTACATCTCTTTTAATTATTTGTTTACAGGTTAAAAATCGTTGAAATTCTGTGTAATTTCTTCCGATCTGTGATAGTTTTAACCCCAGATGAATTACTTCCCTGTGTTTATCTATGTTTGAACAAACTAGCACCAGCATATGAAGGGGTAGAACTAGGTATTGGAGAAACAGTTCTCATGAAGGCAATCGCACAGAGCACCGGTGAGTATGCTCAAGTTCTTGTTGATTTTAAAGATGTATCTGATCCATCGGAATGTGAAATATTTGAACAGGTTTCCTTCGATGTTTTCGGTACATTGGATAAACATCATTAATACCAGAAAATTCAGAGTATTACCAATTCAGAAAATCTTGTTAAATCATGTTATGCACAGACAAAACTTGTAAAAATCTCTGCTCGTTAAACTAAAACTGGAAGTTTCTTTCATTGAAAGATATTACAAACACAAATACAGAGGAATATATTACCAGTGTATTCTTGGATAATGCCTATTTTTATGTTTTAGCTAATGGAAATATGCTGTTCATTTTTTTGTTTAGAATTTTTTTTTCAAAAAATTAGCATAATATTACTTTGATACCTCGTTTGTTTCTTATTGTTGTAGGTTGTTCATGTTAATATTTCCAATTTTTTGTCTAACATATGATTTGTGATGAATAGTGCTGGGTTGTGTGAACTGACTCTTTGAAGTATACTCAATTTAAAAACGCACAATTCTTTACCAACCATGCTTCTTTAATTCCATTTTATTACTTTTGAAATTAATTTTTTATGAAAATATGTGTTGTTTGTCATAAAATATAACTAACATGTTGCATACACATGCAATATTGTGTCAAGTGTGTTTCTTGTATCCTAAAAAGTCGATCAATGATAATTTAGAAATCCTATATTGTGCGTTTTTAAATGTACTGAATATAAAATTCCTCTCAGACAAAATGCCCTCCCTCCCCCACCCACTCATTTTTTCATAGGCTGACAATATCCTTCCCAAATATTTTCACAAACAATGTAATCTCTCACTATTTTATCATAAATGTGAGGCAACTGTAATTTTTCAGTTCTGTAATTCATCATCAATTTGATCAATAGATGACATAAAAATTTCATATAAAATGACATTTAATATGAGTGTATCTGTGCAGAAAGGAAATGGAAATAATTTATGTATTTGTTAATGAATTGTACATAACTTTTTTCTTCATTTAAAGTAATGATGCTTCTAGTTAATAAAATTTCTCAAATTGCATTTATTGTGAAATTGCAATCAATTAACAATTAATGTACAAAGTGACACAAAGTTGATATACAAAAGGTTGATGACACTTGACTGTTGATAATGTAAGAACTATCACTCATTATCAGTTTTATGTGATTTTTGTCTAATTGGAATTTTAAGTTTTGTTAGGAAATGAGCAATTAATCTGATGAATTATTGAAGTTATAGCTTACTGGTCGACATTCCTTACGGAAATAAAATGTATGCAAGAATTTAGTCAAATAAGAGGAATCTTGTTCATAGGACTTGTCTGCCTTGGCAAACGTAGAAGGAGTCCTGTTCATAGGATTTGTCTGCCTTGGCAAACGTAGAAGGAGTCCTGTTCATAGCACTTGTCTGCCTTGGCAAACGTAGAAGGGGTCCTGTTCATAGGATTCGTCTGCCTTGGCAAACGTAGAAGGAGTCCTGTTCATAGGATTTGTCTGCCTTGGCAAACGTAGAAGGAGTCCTGTTCATAGGATTTGTCTGCCTTGGCAAACGTAGAAGGAATTAGTTTGGGGATTTGCCTTGGCAAACGTAGAAGGAAGCAGTTTGGGGGATTTGCCTTGGCAAATGTAGAAGGAATCAGTTTGGGGATTTGCCTTGGCAAACGTAGAAGGAATCAGTTTGGGGGATTTGCCTTGGCAAACGTAGAAGGAATCAGTTTGGGGGATTTGCCTTGGCAAACGTAGAAGGAATCAGTTTGGGGGACTGGCCTTGGCAAACGTAGAAGGAATCAGTTTGGGGGATTTGCCTTGGCAAACGTAGAAGGAATCAGTTTGGGGGATTTGCCTTGGCAAACGTAGAAGGAATCAGTTTGGGGGATTTGCCTGCCTCAGCAAAACAAGCGGGAGTAAAGTTGTATGGTGGGGTTGTCCTACTCTCATGTGTAACTCCAGTATATTGAATGTCTATCTTATATCATTTCCTTATAATGACATTAGTTAAAGCTACAGAGTAGGAAACACAAGATGTACCACAGGGTTTGCTTACTGTAGTGTTCATCATTTTGCCTACAAGAAATGACAGTCATGATTTTTGAAATTTGTTATAAAGTGTTCTTTCTTCTAATTTCAGGACGTAGTATGGACAAAATCAAGGCAGATGCGCAAGAGAAGGGAGATTTGGGTATTGTTGCTGAGGTAAATGTTTTATTGTGACTGCTAGATAATTCTGTATGGACCATATTGATGGATTGAAGTTCTGTCCATATGTGCGTCTTGTCACTTATCATATATATGACTTTAGTCTCCTCAAGTGCCTTATGTTTTATGGAATGTTGTTTTTCCCGGAGGTCTGTGTGGGGAGGCACTGTCTTATGTATGTGGCCTTCCCTGTAGCAACTTATATTCTCTCTCTTGTCCTTGTTTGTTGTGAGTTGCACGAGTGTCTTGTATTTGTTCAGAACTGTTGAAATTTTGTATTGATTCTCTATCATGAGAATATAAGTTCTTGACTTATGAACTTTTCCCATTTGAACATTAGCAGAAGTAATAATAAGTGGTTTATGTGTGTTATAATCCATGAAGAATTAACACACACAATGAAGCAAGATTGTGTTTTTTTTGGAGGTCTGGATGCTATTTGATCTGAAGGTTGTAATAGAAAATGGTTTATGTTTATCATATTAGACTTATATATTCCCGAAAATGTGCAATGCTTTCTTGGGGTTTTAAGGTTTTAAACTTATTTATTTTACATCGTTTGGGAAATATATTTTTACCACTTATTCTAGTCACTCTTAATGACTGCTTCCGGGGTTACGTACTTGCGCCTTAATTAGGGATTGTGATTTTTATTTTTGAACTTGTGACCTTTGGATCAGGAGTGGTGCCCTAACCCCTGACCATTTCACCTCCCTGCATGCTTTCTGAAGCTGAATATTTCTATACTCATTTTTTACTCAACAAATACAATTAGGGCCATCCTTAAAAATTGTTTGTTTGTAGTTACGCAACTGACGATTGAAAAATGCTGCAACTCAATATTTTTTTCTCTTTTAGCCATTAAATCACTGAACTAAAATAACAAAAAACCTACCCACTGTTAAAATTCCGGGATCCGTAACTGCAAACAATTTTTTAAGGATGGCCTAATGTTCTACTGTTATATTAAGGCATTAAAGCAAAAATGACAAGTTTCATCTTAAATGATGTAAACTTACTGGGTTATTGAGAAGCATGTAATGCTATTAGTCCCACATGAACATCACAGACTTCATAAAATACTGAATCTGTATTATATAATGTAATAGTATTACTTGATTATGTGAACAGAACAGTAGAAGTACACAGAGAACAATGTTTACCCCGCAGAAGCTTACCATACTAGCAGTATTTACCAAACTGAAAGAGATAGCAACAATGACAGGAAACTCTGTAAGTGACTATTAATTTTCCTGCGTTACCATAAAAAATTGATTTGTCGTCGTTTCTTCCTGTAGAAACAAATTGAGTTTTAAGTAAAAAAATAATCTTTTTCACTATTCTTCAGAAATTACTTGCTGGTATTTTTAAATTAAGTCACAAAAATGTGTCATCATTAGTCAAATAATATGATGTTTTGTGCAAGAAATGATTTTAAACTCTTTTTGTTGTTGAAATTAAAATGCTGGTATGCCTAATTAAATGCTTTTTTTTATTGTTTTTAGGTAATGTCAAAAAAGATCGATAAGATTAAAGGCATGTTTGTAGCATGTCGACAGTCTGAAGCCCGATATTTGATCAGATCCCTGGGTGGTAAACTGAGGATTGGTCTAGCTGAACAGAGTGTTCTTACTGCGTTAGGAAATGCCATATATCTAACCCCTCCTGGACAAGGTGTGTGCTATGCTTGATTAGTTCTGCAATGATTTACCGAAATTCGATTATTTTTGGTTCTTTTTTCACACAGTTTAGTGCGGTACTATCTTATGAATATTCAGTTTGGTATGTCAGGTGACATTTTTATTCCTGAAGCATTACTGAAGTTGGAAAATTCCCAAGTTTATACTCAATATCTTTTAGTAACACAGCTGTTGGAACTGTTTACTTTTATTACAGGACATGAAGTTCTGTTTCTAGTCATACCTTTACTTCGTTTTATATCAGAACTCATTGTACTAATTCTACTTACTAGACATAATGATGTTTATGGTGCTCATTACAAGTCAATTATTGAGAATTTTATGTAACCGAACCCAATAACCAGAAACCAAAAAGGTAGTAATTGAAACCGAGACACCTGTACTGTATTGTTGCAGCCCTAGTTTTGATGTGGACTTAATGATGCCGCTTAAGTTCATGAAATATTTCCTTATAATCTGTACGCCAGTTTTTTAGGAATGAAAACAAAAATATAATATTGAATTTAATTCATATTCTATTTACCTTAAACAATTTGAAATTGTTTAAAAACATTCAATTATTTTGTGCTTTGATTGTAAAGCCATTTATTCCAAATGATGACATGTTATCCTTTTCCATACAGTGAAACCCTCATGAGCAGCAAAGTTTGCAGGGCTGTCAAAATTCCAGATTAATCTGAAAATCCAGATTCATGGCCCCAGAGATCAATTTTCAGATCAATATAAATCTGATCAGTTTTTATAAGGGGTAGGGACAAATCTGCTACTGAAAGAAATTGACATAAACATATGATAACAACCAAGGTGTTCTGCGGACAAGTCTGTGGATGATTTCTTCGATTCTTATTTTGTTACGAATTTTCGCAGAAAGGACCACTCTGCCCCTTAATCCTGCTGAGGACCTGCAGCAACCAGACCCCCGCTAAGTTTTCAGGATTGAGCCCTGTTGACACCCCTGAGTTTGAGAGATGGGCTTTCTGACTGTTTTTGACATGTTGTTTCTATAGAGAGGTTATATTTACAAAAACATAACTGCTGGAAAATTTGAATTGTTATTGTTGAAGAGAGGTTGTTGGAGGCCTGGAGAGATTGCACTGTATGTAATGGTATTAGAGAAATGCTTTATGTCCATTGTATGTCTTACATTTGTATACTTATTGACAGTTTATGTTACTCTGTAGATTATCCACCAGATATTCTCAACACTGGTAAAGGAATGAGTGCTGAAACATTAAAACAGAAAATGGAAGAGACATCTTTAGTGATCAAGACAACTTACTGGTAAGCATGTTGAATGTTTACAGTAGAATGAAGAACTGGTTGTTTAAAAATATAAGATTAGATTTTATAAAAGGGTTTACAATTGTGGATATTTTATTTCAAGTAAGATATTTCAGTTTTTGTCTCAGCATGTTTTGCCCCCCCCCCACCCCCAACCTTCAGTTCATTCCCTTCGTATCACACTAAGGTGTAATTGATTTATATGAGTAAAACAAATTTCTTGGGATAATCTTACAGACTTAAAATACGGACATTCTGACACAAAGGTTATGTTTCAAGTTTGAATAAAGATGTTTCGTGAAAGAATTTGCAAAGGTTTGGTAAACATGAATTCAATAACAGTATGAATTATTATTATTGGTGTCTGTACATATTTAAAAATGTCACTCCAAGGCATTGTTATGTGATAGAGTTTAATATTCCTGTCTATCGTCGTCTCAATGTTGAAGCATTAAGACCTTCATTCCTTTAATTAATAGACATTGATTTATTACATGAAAGTGGATTCTTGAGATTTGTGGGATCAGTGATAAACAGTTTCACTGCAATATATTAAGATACGCTGACTTGAGTCTAGTAAATTGACCTAAAACGCTCAAGTATAGGAGTATGCATATGGTATATTTTTCATTCTTTTCTTATTTAGATTAATATCATTCTGTTCTGATGTAATTGTTCAGCATTTGGTCAGAAACTTAGAACTATGTCATTTCTATGGATATAATACCTCACTTGCGTCTGAATATAAGGGTAATGAAATGGGTTTTTTAACTCTGTAGGAGAGAGCTTCTTGCATATTGTCCAGTCCACATACCAGCCTGCTAGGTGCATCTACTTAGCAGTGTCAACGTCTTACGTATAAGTAATACATATACACTATGTTTTCAGTGAATGTCCCAATTATGGTGCCATAATACCTTGTCTGCTAGAACATGGTGTAGAAGAGTTACCAAATAGATGTAAACTTACTCCAGGTATGTATAGATGCTTAGCCCTGCACTGTTATCTATTGGAATTAACAGGACACTGTTCAAATTCTTAAAATTCAGATAAACAAACTCAATGTTTGCCTGTTGTATCAATAGGGTTTGCTGTTTGATAAATGTGTTTGCCGCTTTGAAGATAGATTTTGTAATTAATGGGAAAAAGAAAACATATATAGTACTGTTATTTATTCCTTCTGATCAATGTCATCCAGTCAGTATTCATTGTTTACCACATCTTGATAGAAGTCTGAATAGACTTGTTTCAGACAAAATGATATTTTCTCTAGAATTGAGAATTTTGTCCTTCTGAAATAGTTGTCATTTCCTGTTATGGGATGTTGTCTGAGTTTCAACAAAATTTATTTAAAATGTAGACTTATATGTAATACTTGAACTGAAAGTACAAGACACATACTTCAGATATATGTGGCACTTGCTGCCGACAAATGATACACTTTAAGAGCTTAATTATGATGGAGTTGGCCTCTTTACAATATATCTTTCTGTTTTTATACTTTTAACTTGGTATTTGTCGGATGTATAATGCTAATGATGTATGATGTGTGATATGTAATATAGTGTATGATTATTGTGGTGTTGTAATTTCCTTTTCTTCCTTTGTCATCCCTTCATCTTTTTCAATCAATAATATCCTTGTGAAAATGTTGAAAGTAATATTGTAAGAGAAGGTCAGTTGAAAGATGTACCATTGGACCTTGTTTATTCGACAACTTCCTATCCGATTACTTGGTATCATCCAAAATAAAAACAGGTCTTGATGTATCTTCTTATGCACATCGAATTGCAATTGGCTTGTTCGAAATCATGTACAATTCGAAATAAAATTTCAGACCCGATGAATTTGAATGAACAAGGTCTGACTGTATATTATTGCTGAGTCTTAATGCATATAAATGACTGATACATATATAAACTGAATTAATAGTATATGCTATTGTTTGTTTATACATGTATAATCATACACTTGGCTATTCCTCTAGCACACCATTTACAAAATTTCTAGAACCTTTGACGCAGAAGGTCAAAATGCTACGCAACTTGGTCCGAGACTTATCGTAGACATGATATTATAAAGATTCGGTATTCAGACAATATTGACATAACAATATTATTTTTGTCTCCTTGGTTACAATTTATTCGTAAAATGTCTGGATATTTTGTTTAAAAGAAAATTTAAGTGTAGGTTTTTCATTATTGGTTATGTGATGGAAAATATGTCCTTCTGTTGCACTACAGGCTCTGTGAGCTACAAGGTCAAAACAAAGAAAAACATTCATTTGCTGGATGTGAGAGAACATGTGATGGCTCAATCAAATGGGCGACTATAATGAACATGCTATGTTAAAAGTTGTGCTCCGAATATATTCCATTACTGTTAGTGTATGACTAGTAAATATAGATTGATATGATGATATATATTGTTTCAGGTATACCACTAAAACCTATGTTAGCACATCCGACCAAGGGTATAAGTGAAGTATTAACCAGATTCGAGAATAATCATTTTACATGTGAATATAAGTATGATGGTGAAAGAGCCCAGGTAAGTACAATGTGTTTGTTTAATGTATCATTCACATAATATACATAGCATGAATTCTGCTTTTAAAACTTGCAGTTTTGTAATATTGATTGTGTTTGAAAAAAAATATTTTCAAAAATGTGTGAATTAATTTAGAAATACTTAAGGTGATATTATCAGTGAGTGTTTGTATGGTATAACAGATTGTCAATATGTAAGGTTCTTTTTAATATCTATCTTTATCATGTTTACTTTATAGCATATCAAACATCGTTAGTTCATAAATTTCCATGGAATCTCAAACAGTTTCAAAGTACAAACAGTCTATGACACTACACTCTGTGGTTGGGTTGGAATTTTATGACATTTTTCGACTGAATACAGTGGTCAGTTGTCAGAACCAGTTTTTCCTTTGTTGTTGACCTGTCACCAGTACTAACCTGTTCTTCTGCAAACCACTGACAAGTTTCCCACATGAATCAAGCATTCAGAATCAGTCAGATTGTCATGGAGAATAAAAGCCACACCTGGGGTTCAAGCCTACAGACTCCAGATTGGCCATTTAGTGCTCTTCAGATTGCGCTTATGGGACGGGCTTGCAACTCTGACTTGGGCGATTTTCAAGTCAAATTTAACATGGTACATTTTGATGGATATAAACCTTTAATGTATTGGTGGTATAATTAGAATTCTTTGACTTACATCATTAAACCTTTTTAATGACTTTGTGATTTCAGATACATTTGTTAGAGGATGGTAAGATTCATATATACAGTAGAAATTCTGAAGATAATACCAGCAAATATCCAGATATTATCACTCGTATGCCAAACTGTCTCAAAGAGAATGTGAAATCGTGTGTGTTAGATACAGAAGCTGTTGCCTGGGACGCCGAGAAAAAACAAATTCTTCCATTTCAAGTTCTTACTACAAGAAAAAGAAAGGTGAAGTGTTCTCTATTATGGTAGTTTTCATGCCCTGGTCATTCGAAGAATGGTGAATGGGCATAAAGTGTAACCATGTCCATCCGTCCGTCCCTCTGTACAAAAAAGTTGTTTCCGATCAATAACTCATAAAAGGATGGATGGATTCAATTCATATTGGGACATAAGTATAGGTTTCACTTACATTCAACCAATTTTTGGAGAAGTTATGGCCCTTTCTCAATGTACAAACTTGTACCTGATCAATAACACTTGAAAGGCTGGATTGATTCAATTCATATTACTTAAAAAATATATATAGCCTTTACAAACAAATTATTTACATTCTACTGAAAAGCTCATGGTGGCATCCTTGTCCTGAAGACACATCTAGTTGTTTTTCTGGTTCATTGATTCAACATCTGCAATATGTTTGTAAGTTGATTATTTTCATTGTTTCACATATATGTACATGTATTTATGCTATATTATAGAAATTTGAGATGAAATTTAATGGTTGATATGAAAATGTTTTGTATTATCACAGCCGAACGCTCATCATGTGTTGATTTAAAAGCTCTACCTATTTAACCATTCTTATATCCTAGCCCATATGGGTTATCCCGGTGGCGAGGACAAACAATCTCAACTCCATTCTTATATGACAAGGTTTTTTGTTAAAACTATTTTTGCTCATGCCATATATCAAAGTCTTGAAATACTGCTTAATCGTTGTACATGTATTTCTTAATTAAGCTTTCATGATTTCCTCTAATTGGTCAGTCTATTGTAAGTTCACTCTGATAATTGTTTTGTAGGATGCCAGTGCCTCAGATATCAAGGTACAAGTGTGTGTCTATGCATTTGACTTACTCTACTTAAATGGTGAATCTCTGGTAAAACAACCATTCCGTAAACGTCGAGAGTTACTGCGGTCCTCATTTCAAGAAGTGGATGGAGAATTCACTTTTGCTACCTCAATGATTTCATCAAATACGGAGGAAATCTCGGAGTTTCTGGAGGAATCTATCAAAGGTAACTGTGACATTACATTAGTTTGTATCAAAAGAAGTGTACTGGTCTCCTTGAATAATACTAGATTCAATAAAACTGTTACGCAAGCTTTTCCTTGACTTATTTTATCATGATTTAACCAATATTCATGATTTCATTCAAATTATTAGGAATTCCCATTTATAAATTAGTGACTGATGCTAAATTAGAATTCTTAATTGGTTTTTGAATTAATTTATTTAACGTCCCTATCTGGACTAAAACTGATAGAATAATCAGTGCTGGTACATGCTTCTACTTACATGAAAAGAAAATCTCTATTAAGTTCGGGTTATTTACATCTTATGACTTCATTTTTGTTCAGGTAATTGCGAAGGGTTGATGGTAAAAACTCTGGATGTCGATGCCACCTATGAAATTGCTAAAAGATCCCATAATTGGCTTAAGGTAAATTGCTCAAATTTACATTTTCTTTTGAAAGCTCAGTTGATGAGAAAATTATCATGGTATTTTATTTAAAATTGTTGTTGCAGTTGGCATTGGTCTGACGTTAAATTTGTCTATTTTCTGAAGCAGTCCAAATTCAGTATGCATAGCACTATAATAAATGTTAAACTGGATATGTATTAATGTGCAATACTAAAGCTCTAGAAATTAGATTTTATTTCAGTTGTTATGTATCATCTATCTTGTTGATATGTAATATGTATTTATATCCAGCTGGCTCAGTGATTGAATAATCACCCTGGATGTGGGTTGTCAGTTTGATCCCTTTGCAGGATTTACCTGCAGCTGTGACACACCCACGTCATTCAAAATGGTTAATCATAGCTCCTTTTCCTACTCTCTGCATCATAAGGATAGTACTAGTCCCACAATTGGTTGGTCCAGTGGCAGCTAAATGTGACTAGGTGTGGTTTCATGTCATATGTCCACAGTGTGATATTACAGTGTACTGCCACACTGATTACAGTGTACTGTCACATTGATTACAGTGTACTGTCACACTGATTACAGTGTACTGCCACACTGATTACAGTGTACTGTCACACTGATTACAGTGTACTGCCACGCTGATTACAGTGTACTGCCACACTGATTACAGTGTACTGCCACGCTGATTACAGTGTACTGCCACGCTGATTACAGTGTACTGCCACGCTGATTACAGTGTACTGCCACGCTGATTACAGTGTACTGCCACGCTGATTACAGTGTACTGCCACGCTGATTACAGTGTACTGCCACGCTGATTACAGTGTACTGTCACGCTGATTACAGTGTACTGTCACGCTGATTACAGTGTACTGTCACGCTGATTACAGTGTACTGCCACGCTGATTACAGTGTACTGCCACGCTGATTACAGTGTACTGCCACGCTGATTACAGTGTACTGCCACGCTGATTACAGTGTACTGCCACGCTGATTACAGTGTACTGTCACGCTGATTACAGTGTACTGTCACGCTGATTACAGTGTACTGTCACACTGATTACAGTGTACTGTCACACTGATTACAGTGTACTGCCACACTGATTACAGTGTACTGTCACACTGATTACAGTGTACTGCCACACTGATTACAGTGTACTGCCACACTGATTACAGTGTACTGTCACACTGATTACAGTGTACTGCCACACTGATTACAGTGTACTGTCACACTGATTACAGTGTACTGTCACACTGATTACAGTGTACTGTCACACTGATTACAGTGTACTGCCACACAGATTACAGTGTACTGTCACACTGATTACAGTGTACTGTCACACTGACTACAGTGTACTGTCACACTGACTACAGTGTACTGTCACACTGACTACAGTGTACTGTCACACTGACTACAGTGTACTGCCACACTGATTACAGTGTACTGCCACACTGATTACAGTGTACTGTCACACTGACTACAGTGTACTGTCACACTGACTACAGTGTACTGTCACACTGACTACAGTGTACTGCCACACTGACTACAGTGTACTGTCACACTGATTACAGTGTACTGTCACACTGATTACAGTGTACTGTCACACTGATTACAGTGTACTGTCACACTGGTTACAGTGTACTGTCACACTGATTACAGTGTACTGTCACACTGACTACAGTGTACTGTCACACTGATTACAGTGTACTGCCACACTGATTACAGTGTACTGCCACACTGATTACAGTGTACTGCCACACTGATTACAGTGTACTGTCACACTGACTACAGTGTACTGTCACACTGACTACAGTGTACTGTCACACTGACTACAGTGTACTGCCACACTGATTACAGTGTACTGTCACACTGATTACAGTGTACTGCCACACTGATGACAGTGTACTGCCACACTGATTACAGTGTACTGCCACACTGATTACAGTGTACTGCCACACTGATTACAGTGTACTGCCACACTGATTACAGTGTACTGCCACACTGATTACAGTGTACTGTCACACTGATTACAGTGTACTGCCACACTGATTACAGTGTACTGTCACACTGATTACAGTGTACTGTCACACTGATTACAGTGTACTGTCACACTGATTACAGTGTACTGTCACACTGATTACAGTGTACTGTCACACTGATTACAGTGTACTGTCACACTGATTACAGTGTACTGTCACACTTATTACAGTGTACTGTCACACTGATTACAGTGTACTGCCACACAGATTACAGTGTACTGTCACACTGATTACAGTGTACTGTCACACTGACTACAGTGTACTGTCACACTGATTACAGTGTACTGTCACACTGACTACAGTGTACTGTCACACTGATTACAGTGTACTGCCACACTGATTACAGTGTACTGCCACACTGATTACAGTGTACTGTCACACTGACTACAGTGTACTGTCACACTGACTACAGTGTACTGTCACACTGACTACAGTGTACTGCCACACTGATTACAGTGTACTGTCACACTGATTACAGTGTACTGTCACACTGATTACAGTGTACTGTCACACTGATTACAGTGTACTGTCACACTGGTTACAGTGTACTGTCACACTGATTACAGTGTACTGTCACACTGACTACAGTGTACTGTCACACTGATTACAGTGTACTGCCACACTGATTACAGTGTACTGCCACACTGATTACAGTGTACTGCCACACTGATTACAGTGTACTGTCACACTGACTACAGTGTACTGTCACACTGACTACAGTGTACTGTCACACTGACTACAGTGTACTGCCACACTGATTACAGTGTACTGTCACACTGATTACAGTGTACTGCCACACTGATGACAGTGTACTGCCACACTGATTACAGTGTACTGCCACACTGATTACAGTGTACTGCCACACTGATTACAGTGTACTGCCACACTGATTACAGTGTACTGCCACACTGATTTCAGTGTACTACCACACTGTCTGCTGCAAGCGGTTATTGTCACCATATAACTGAAAATCAGGGGTGTCGATAAGAGCCAGGAGCTGGTAAAATTACCTTTTCTTGTATATATGATCAAAATTAAGGGGGTACCCCCCAGACTCCTGCCTACTTGTGGTGATTTCACTGCTGCTCCAAGTATTAGTGACACCCCTGGACAAGTTGTTGGTGGAATAAGGAAACCTACACACACAAACTCGCTTTGTATCGACAGGTGAAGAAAGATTACCTAGAAGGGATGGGAGACACATTAGATGTTGTAGTTATTGGTGGCTACATAGGTTCAGGGAAGAGAACTGGTGGATATGGTGGCTTCTTACTAGCTTGTTATGATGAAGAAAATGAGGAATATCAATCCATATGTAAGGTAAGCATCATGGCTGTGGAGTGTTGCCAATATCTCAGATTTACTGACAAGTAGACTTCATTGTGCTAAAACTATTCCGTAATTGGACCAATAACTGAATTTGGTTGTTACTTTTAGTATCATTTAATATTAAGGCAATCATTCAGTCGTCCCTGGAAAGTTGTTAATTCCATTGTGTGCTGTATTGCGTAAGAAATCTTCAGATGAATCATTTGAAAGCAGTTCTCGTGTCTTGTTAATTGTCTATGATTTGAATCTTTGATTGTTTCAGATCGGTACGGGTTTCAAGGATGATGATTTAGAACAACATACAACATTTTTCAAGGACCATGTAATAGAAAAACCTAAGTCATATTATAAATGGGATAAATCAGTGGAATGTGATCATTGGTTTGATGCTGTACAAGTGTGGGAGATTAAAGCTGCTGATCTGTCTATATCACCTGTTCACAAAGCAGCCGCTGGAATGGTATGTATATATGTATAGCTGGGTTTTTGTCAGCTCTTTTTGTAAGGGGTTTCGAGTCCCATAAACAGCCATGGTTATGTAGTGACTATTCCAGCTGTTGTGGTGGAGGTAAACCCCAGGTGAACACCTGGTTTGAACCATCGACCTACTGTAATAAGGCATGTTTTGAGGAACACGAAAAATCGGTCAATGGCGCTACCGGATTCGAACCTGGGTCTACAGATTGCCGGTCCATTATGCTAACCACTACACATCAGCGACATATTGTGTAAATTTAACTTATATAAAGTTGATTCTATATCAAGAATGGGAGGTGCAATTGAATTTAGTCAGCGAACATAACCACTAGACCACAGAGGCCCCCCATATCACATTGTCTGTTTGTCAGTGATTTAATACTTGCTATGAACAATTCTGTGATAGTTACATTAAACTTCTGTCTTTTTTGTCACATAACTTGCCTTTGCTTTATCTGTTGTACAACTACGTAACAGAAACAATTTTGGAAATTTTACAAAGTTTTGAAATAGTTATTGTATGATGCCAGTAGATTTCATCCATTTCTATTTACCAAATGTACATCATTTTGACATCACTGTTTGTTTAGGTTGATCCAGAGAAGGGTATTTCTCTCAGATTTCCTAGATTTCTTCGTATCCGTGATGACAAGAAGCCTGAAGAAGCTACCGGAGCATCACAGGTTAGTTAACTTAGTTCTTTTTATCCCCTGCTGACCTGCTGAACACGTAGGGATATTGTTGCTGACCTGCTGAACACATAGGGATATTGTTGCTGACCTTTGGCCTCTTCAATAAGTTTAAGGTAGCTGCTTGTGTGGAAAATACTTGTGGATTACCTCAGAGGGAATGCAGAGCACAAGATATGTTTCTCTGTCACAAGTTGTTGTATTTGATCCATGGACAAAACTCTGCAGGGGAACATCCATCAGTTCCATGAATAGCTTGGTATTTTTTTTTCTTAGTTGTAAATTCTGTGAGCAATTTTTTTATAGTTGATTAGTTCCTGACTGAACACATACAATTTTTTCCAATGAAGACTGTTCAATTCACATCTAATTTAAATGTGAAAATGAAAGTTTCTGTATCAAATTACTGTACTATTTATTGACAGATAATTTGTCATTTCACATAGTTCTCTTCTGATAGATGACATTTGTGTATTGGGTAATATAACCGTATTTTATGTCAATGCTTCTGGGAGAGACAATTTTAACTTTGATTTATGGCAAGTTGTCAACAAATCTCTGGAAGATATTTTCTGGTTTTCTGACTTATATTACAAGACCTATGCTTATCACAAATAGAACAGTCTAGTGTGTCATTGTAGTCATGGCATTAAGATGATATAAAACATATTGTCTAGCAAGGGATAAGTACTTAACTAGCATTACTGCTTTTTACCAAGTATGAGTCACAAGTGTTTTATGTAAACAAAGTATATAACAAAATGAGATTGGAAATCTCGTATATCCATTGAGGTTCTTGATTTAGTTTAGTATCCAGAGATACAAAAGATGCCTGACTTAAGATGCTTAAAAATAATATAACAGAAGTAGAATCATTCAGACAAACATAATAATCAGGGTTTCCATTTGACCCTGGAGTTGACCCTGGAGTTGACCCTGGAGTTGACCCTTTTACCCCTGGAATTTCCAAAAGCCACATTTTGACCCCCAGAATTCTGGCTGAAGGGTCAATTTTTTCTAAATTATTGGTACTCTGGCTATATAATGGTAAAATCCTGTCAAAAATTATCTAAATGACCCTTGAGATTTAGCACCTAGTGGATCCCCTGATAATGTGGAATATTGAATTATACTGAGTATTAAATTTGGCTTGTTTGAGATCTTGTAATGCTTGTCCATACGTTCATTTTGAGTTAATACTGATAACCATTGCATTGTGGTATTTATCAGAAAATACCAGCACAAAGAGTTTGGGTTATTTATTCTCTAGAGAATTCATATTGTATTAAGATCTAGTATCGTGAAGAATTAATATCAGTGAATCTTGCTCTTCTGACACCACTGTTTTTGTGTTTGCTTTAAATGTTCTGACAATGATTCATTGCGTTTTTTCAACATCTGTGAAATTTTTTTTATTTGTGGACCATTTCTTGTTCAGTTGTGAAGAACTGCATGGGTCACTTAATACCTAATAGTTGCCAAAATTACTAATTCTAATGTTATCTGTAAAGATAAATGTTTATGCCTTAAGTATTTGCGTTATAATTTTATTGTGTGGACTACGTGCAGTACAAATTGCTTATATTAAGACATCAACATGTTTAATGTTTATCAATAAGTACAATATTTCTGATTCAGTGGATATACTAAGTACTATGTACCTGTACATGGTGGTTTTGTTTCTCAGGATTGTTGTGGTTTATTATCACAGAGATTTCAGGGAAAATCTTATTGAGTTAATACGAAACCTAATGTATTATCTATCGTTGTTGATGTAACAATATAATATCTCTGTATTTGCATTGAGACAATCCTTTTCATTTGGTTTGATCTTGAGAAATTGAAACATTCTTGCAGCCAGACATATGCCACCTTTCTGCATTGTTCTTGTTAGTAGAAGTGCTGTATTGTTACCTTGTTAACTATCAACTAAAAAAGCCTGATAGATAAACTGTTACATGTGCGTATATATTTCTATGTACTTATATATGAACAAAAGGGAGTATGTATATCTCAGTTATAGAATTAAATGTTGGCTGACAGTAATATGAGCTCGCCCAGTTGACTCAGTGGTTAGAGCGCTAGGCTATCACCCAGGAGGTCCAGGTTCGAATTATAGGCTGGGCAGGTCATGTCCACCCGTGACATTTGGCTACAGTCAGTTTTCCTCCACTTCTGATTCATGTTGGGAAGTTTTGAGCTGATTCCTGGAAGTCAGATCTGGCTCGGAATTAATTCCAGGAAAACTGATTAGGTCAACCGACAGCTGTGTATGTAACTGCAAATTATTGAAAAAGGGAATTGAGTCTGATTAAAACAAACAAACAAGTCAATAATATGGATTACCTTTATGATATTTTCTTATTCAGATACTGTTCTACTTCAATTTCTTATGTATGTTTCTCAAATTATTTTCTATCGTTTAGGTGGCAGATATGTACAGGAACCAGTCGCAAATACAGAACCAAAATAAGGAGAAATCCAAGACCGGAGATGATGAAGAGTTCTACTGAATGGCTTCTTTGCTCGAGTTACCATGGAAACATAAACTTGAACAGCTTCTTCACTTGACTTTGCAATTTAATATGTAGTGTTATGGAGAAGTATTGATTTTAAGATGGATTAGTGATTATTTATCATATAATGTACGGTGTGGGAGTGATTACAATTTGCCCATTATTTCCTGTAATACACTAGTGGATTATGAATACAAATTACTATTTATCACTTACTCATACGCACGGTAAAAAAACACATGACAATTACCATCTCTGCAAGGTATTAGTAGACAATTACTTGATGCTCCATTACAAATCTGCGCTGTAAACATGTTTTTCACCTGATTACTACCATGAGGTAATCTTAAAATGGCTATCTTATGTCATAAGCTTCTTTGTACGATAACTTCAAGATGACATCAACTGCTTAATGTTAATACATATTGTCAGTTTATTTTTATCAAATTATTAAGATTACAGAACAAAAAATGCATTTTTAGCTCCCACAACTGCGTATTGGGGAGGGCACTTAAAGTTACCTTTGTCATTGTTAGGCTATAATTGTGTTAGGGGAACCCTCTTTGTCATTGTTAGGCTATAATTGTGTTAGGGGAACCCTCTTTGTCATTGTTAGGCTATAATTGTGTTAGGGGAACCCTCTTTGTCATTGTTAGGCTATAATTGTGTTAGGGGAACCCTCTTTGTCATTGTTAGGCTATAATTGTGTTAGGGGAACCCTGATGTAAAAAGATCTGCTACAATGACAAATTTAGATATTAAAAGCAATTTTTGGCTATTTTTTTCGATCTAGTCACTTTCTTGTCTATTTTCAATGAAAATAAGCTAGCTTAGATGAGACTCTCTTAGAATTAGAATATAACTGTTTTTGTAAGGTTATGTAATAAATAGAAACTAGCATTCTGTATTGAACTTATCAAATCTCATTGGACAAATTGATGTAATTCTTTGCAAACCTCACATTATACATGTATCGTCTCAAACTACTCATCTACTATATTAAATAAAACATGACCAATCTAGCTACATCCTCTGTTTCTGCAAGGAAATGTACTGTAATATATGTATTTTAGAAACGGCTAAATGGCCTTGTTATTTTACATCAATTAAAAAAGAAATTATTTGGCTTTAATTTTTACATGTGTGTAGTAGAAAGGTTGAATGTATTCTGTGAATTGTTTAAGTCGGAAGTTTACTCACAGATTTTTAGTAATGAAGTTCTTATACTCAGGATTTTTGGTTTGCTGTGTGTTACTGGGTATGTAAAATCTGGAAGTTTGGACGTTACTTTGTATATTGATATTATAACCGAAATTGCCAAATAGTATGTGGTTTGTGCCTGCATGTGATGGATATAAAGTATTGAAATATTGGGGAAGGTAGACAACTCTATATGAGAATAATGATGATACTGGAGGAGTTGATTCCCCCTTTTGAATATGCACATTTCTATACAATGAATTTTTGATCATATTTTTATACATATAATTTATTTTGTTTATAACTGCTAATCCCTATCAACAGCATATTTATGAAAAAATTGGAAATTTTTAAAGTTATACACTGTGTCAAACTGAGCTATGTCGTTTATTGTACATGTATATTTATATAAAAAAGTGATACTCAAAATGCTTGTTAGTCTCTAAGTATTTTATTCTTCTAGAGCGACATATTGAGATGTGACAATGAGACTAATTTATCTGCATTTAAATAAAGAAACAGATAATCTTGTTTCGCTTTCAACCATCAACATTTGATTTTGTTAAGTACGTTTTCTTCGAAATGTAATTTTTCACATTTAGTGTACAATTACACATAAGTCGCATGATATGTAAAACCATAATTATGCTGTTGTGTTGAAATGTTACTGAGTATGTAAAATATGGAAACTTGGACCAGTTGCTTTGTATATTGATGTTATTACTGGACTTGCCCAATATTGTGGATTTGATTTGATTTGTTAAGTACGTTTTTTCTTCGAAATGCATTTTTCACATTTACACATTAGTCATATGCTACGTTCATATATTAACCATTGTTGTTCATCATGTTTGACATCTCTTTCACTGTTTGTATTCATTGTATTATTCAGGTTAATATATAATCTTTTATAAGATCTACAATCATGTTTGTTTTAATTCTTCGATATAGATATCTTATTGTTTGATATTAATTGTAGAATTATTTGGGGAAAAAGCATTGATCACAAATCACCATGGCAACAGCATCAAGATACCGTGCTACACATCTACAACCAAGTTTGTAGTAAGAACAGACTTTATCCAGGTTTCAATAAATGCATTAACAGCATGTAAAGGACATCAGTTATTGCAATTCTTCTCATCAGGTGTGTAAAGGACACAATTGACCCTTCCTCAGATATTTGATTGACAGGCCGATTGGCCAATCATATAACGGGATTTCAACACACCCCCAGCAGCTCGCTTACCTGATTCCGGGTCAACTTGGCCCACTTACAATCTGGGCCCGGTCCTACTCGGCCCACTTACCAACTCGGCCTGGTCCAACTCGCCCCAATAATTGAGGCGATATAAGGATTTTGGTATCTGTTATAATTTGAATATGCTTGTCACGCCGTTTTTACCTAAAAGCAATTATGAGAGGTATTTCTTTCACATGGTATCATTATTTTATTCTTTATAGATTTAAAACAAAGCCTTTAATATTTATTTCATAATATTGGTATAAAATACAAACAAGCCTTTTCATTGCGCTTAAAAAGGACTACTATCACCTTCTTTAGAATTTAGAATGCCGAATGTGGGAACAACTTTGCCTTTTCATTGCGCTTCAAAAGTGGGCCGAGTTAGACCGGGCCGAGATTGTAAGTGGGCCGAGTTGACCCTTTACCACTTACCTTAGACAAACAGGAAGAGATTACTGCGGTATAAAAAAATAAGGTTTAATAGATTTCTGATGATGATAGCATTGTGATTATATTATATTATGTTAATATGTGACAATGGTGAAAAGATGAAGCTACAGATTGTATCATTCGGACAGCAGATATCCGGAGAGACTTGAAAAAATGAAATCTTTATTTATATCGGCTTTACTGGGAGGGTGCAGACATTAGACATTAAATAAAAAGTATAGCCCTAGAAGATGAAGAAACACAATGTTACAAATTGAAATATGTTTGTTTTACATACATATGCAAGCAACAACATACTGATAAACAATTTTACACTGATTAGCTAAATTCTTGCTTAATTATGTCATTTGAATCAATAATTAGAAAGCGGTGAAGGTTTATTTCGCCAAAATATCCTTCTCATCTTCTGGTTTTAACAAGTTGCAATTTACATAAATGTCGGATATGATCAATATATCTGCAGGTTGAATGAACATTGTATTTTTTTGATAAACTACAATATTTGACTTTTACCAGCATTGAGGTAAGTATTTGGATATTTCATTTGCTTAGGGTGGACATTATTTTATAAATTAGTTATAAAGGCCTAATTTGTAGAACTAAAATGCCCAGGATTAATTATAAAATCAATAATTATTGAGATTAAGAAATAGTATAGCCATAAACATACATGCACAACAACAACAACATTATCATTGTCATTGTACATGCAGAATTTTTTTTTATTTTTGTTAATACCAGTGATAAAATGAAAATACTGGTGTTTTACTGGTATTGGTTACTCACTGTTAAGTAGGACTATTTCTTTCAAACGTAATTTATAAGAGAAAAGATCTGATTTCTTCATTATTTCATTTACACTGGTGTTAACAGTTTATGATAGGACAGAAATTAGTTATAAATCATGTTTAAATACTAAAAATCACACCCATGTTCATTCAACACAGATCTCGACCTGATCAAAGGTCTCAGTTAAAGTCTATACAATTATTTGACACTTCTGTTCTCAACTATACTGTAGGTGACAGGAAACACTGATTAGATGTATATTGGATTCCAACTGGGGCAGACAAAGAGAAATGCTGTTTAGGGGGACACTATTGTTTATTGCGTATTATTATATAATTTGTCCAAGTCAAACCTGGCCTTGTTTCTTTAAGGGATTATTTCTGGAATTTTTAGAAATATATGTTGAATGATTTATTGATGATTTGAGAAATAATCCTGATATTGTAATGTCTGTCCACACTCTAAATTATTTATTAAACATACTATTTTGTCAATTTCAAAGCAAAATATTTTCCACATGGACTTTTAACAAATATTTTTGATGTCAGATTATAATAGATGTTACAAAATATCCACATATTATCATAAAAGATGTTACAAAATATCCTCATATTAGTAGTATAAATTATGTCCATTCCAACTGGGACCAATATATATGTATATATTGGTCCCAGATTCCAATAAGACGCTTAGCTATGATGTTGAGTTTCCATTGATCATTTTTGGTCTGACACAGACGGTTTTGAGTACTAATTTCTTATCAGGAAACCAGGCAGTCGTAAAATGCAGTCAAAGTTTGATCACGAAGATAATTCAACGCAAAATCGCTTGGAAGACGATCCAAAATTACATTACCTTTATTATTGTTGGTGGCCATTTTGTAAAGCGCTTGTCCAACGTAGTTACAACGAGCACCAGTTGCTAAGGTGGGTGTGGCTACAGTGCGAATGAGGAAGGGTCAATTGATGGCATAATTATACTTTCAAAACTTCATCCTCTATGTAATATATGTTTATAATACGAACAATAATATAATAGTAATATTGCCAGATAGTAAGTTTAGTCAACTTATGCAAGTTCATTCAACTGAAAATGCTTAACCCTTTACTCCATTACTCACTTGGACGCTGTGCTATTATCTCCATGCAGACGCACTAGGACGCAGTGCTCTTATCTCCATGCAGACGCACTAGGACGCAGTGCTCTTATCTCCATGCAGACGCACTAGCAGTGCTCTTTTCTCCATGCAGACGCACTAGGGCGCAGTGCTCTTATCTCCATGCAGACGCACTAGGACGCAGTGCTCCATGCAGACGCACTAGAACGCAGTTGTAGCGGATCCGTAGTCCAGTGGTAACGCGCTTGGACTTGTAATCCTGGGATCCCAGGTTCCATTCCCCGCTCCATCACTGACCGTACTAACAGGCTTTCGGACGAGACTTTAAAAACCGTTGTCCCGTGCATGATGCTTTACATGGAGCACGTAAAAGAACCAGGGGTGCTTCTGGAACTGGGGCATCTTCTGTATCATGCACTATCCTCCAAAAATCTAATATGACTAACATACTTCCGGAGGCGTCGCCCATGTGGCAAACCAGAGGCGACGATAAATTAATGCAAATACAACAAAAGAACGCAGTTGTCTTATTTCCATGCAGACGCACTGGGACGCACTAGATTTTTACCGCAAATAAACATAAGAAAAAATTAATATCAAAAACACTGGATTTACAGTATAATGCATGTCATAACCATAGTTTTAATTCTGAATTTCATTGTCATTATTTGCATAGTTTTGTCTTTAAACCATATCTTGACAAATCAATATTACTAAATATAGCAAAATTTATTGAGTCAAGGCATGTAATTACCACGGACCTATATACATATATAGGTCCGTGTAATTACTGAGTTAAACGTATAATTTCAGCAAAACTGTTGAGGCAAACTAATCAAATAGTCGTTTAAATTAAAAAATATATATATTTATGATTGTTTAAACTGGTCATATTCTGTTTTACAATGAAATGAATGCCATTTTCAGAATATTCTTGACTACAAATAACTAGAAATATTATGCTATTATGTTTTCAATTACATGCAAACTGTAAAAACTATGGCTATGACATGCATTATACTGTAAATCCAGTGTTTTTGATATTAAATTTTCTTGGTTTAAATGTTAAAAATGTTAAATAAAAGTTAAAACATAACTTTGTTTATTTGTTAAGTTTTAAATCAAATTGAACTTAAAAGGTAGTCCAGTGGTAACGCGCTCGACTAGTAATCCAGGGATCGCAGGTTCGATTCCCCGCTCCATCACTAACATTCTTTCGGACGAGACTTTAAAAACCGAGGTCCGGTGTATATAGGTCCGTGATGATGCTTTACATCGAGCACGTAAAAGAACTAGGGGTGTTTCTGGAACTGGGGCATCTTCTGTATCATGCACTATCCTCCAAAAATCTAAAATGACTAAACATTCATTCGGAGGCGTCGCCCATATGGGAAACCGGTGACGACGATAAATAAATGCAAATACAAAAAAAAAAAAAAAGATAAAGTGGCTGTTCGACCCGTATTGGTCGATTGATTTTATAGACTTATGGAGATCTTTGCTGTACTGTTGTAAGTGGTGTGATCCCAAGATTTCATTGTGACTATTTTACTACTAACTTTAATTGAAATGACTGTGGTATCTCTGAAAGATGCTAGTAACGTTGCCTTGTCGACAGTTCACCAATATGAAGAGTCATATTTTAACACACTCCAATATACAACCAATATTTGCAGTCTCAATCTGACATCTATATACAGTAAAATTGAGAAGGGCTTTCTGCAATTTATATTCTTTCACTTATGTTGCCCAAAAATTGTTGGCAATTTTTATAGATCGAGCTATGGATGTTTTAGTATATTTTGTTTAATATCTGGTGAAGTAATTAAAATATACAAATACTTGCTTAAATTATTGTAAAGGTCAATTATTTTAGTTTAGACAAATAGTTTTATGTTCTCTTAACATGCAGATATATTGTAGATTACATTTACCTATACCATATTTTGTAAGTATATATTAAATTATTAATGTAAATAAAATCAATATTGAGGCGCCAGTATAGACATTTTTCAAAAAGCTGCACAATTTCAAACAGTATTTTAACATATTTTTCTTGCACAAAAGTAGTTATAAAATGTATCATGACACGTGTCCATGTGTCATCAATCTAAAGACGCATTGTTAATTCAAAAACTTAAATGTAAATATATCTCTATAAACAATGTCTGGAACATACTATATATACGGTCCCTGACAATGTTTACACCCGTCTCAAATCACGGACAAAATGGTGATTGTGTAAAAAATGCAATATTTTAATTACATAATTTAGGCAACTATTTCACACAGATGCTGGTAAAAATTATTACTTGACACACATCTATATGTCATCTGTAAAAGGACACTGATATGATGATGATAATACAACTATAAAGGCATTTCTATAACCTAACTTTCGACTCGCTACAAACGAATAAAACGCCCAAAGTCACCATTTTGTCAGAATGTTCCCGGTCCGAAAAAGAAATGGGAGAAGAAATATAACAAAAAACTTTCCTCTTTTAAATATATAACATTTATTGATATTTTGTCATAATTAGTAAACATAAGACCATATCTGTCGCTTCGCCTATTTACGATCACAGTGCGCATACATCGAATCGACGACATGTTTATTGGACGAAAATTCCGATGCCAATCCCTGTATAATATATTTGTCCCATCTTACAACTAACAGCGTGACACGTCATTTATGATTGCAAGTTTTCAAAAGAAATAACTCCGAAAAATCAGTAGGGGGTCCGGATTATAAACAAAGTATAAAGATCACCCGGTGTTTTATTGGTCTCATTGTTTTTACAGCTGTCTACCTTTTTGGGGGCCTAAATGTCCACTTATCGATCTTATCTACCACAGGGGCGTGGCAAAATTTTTGGAAAACAAAATGATTCCACCAATCAAATTAATCTATAATTAATGAAATTAAAGTAATTAGCAATAATTATCAGTTCGTTTGAGAACACCAAAGCAATTATATCGCTAATTACTTATTTCAATTAGGAATCTTAGTATTTATAATGGCTGATATTTTTGATAGCGACTCCGATACGTCCGAGTTTTCTGGGTTTGATTCGTCTGATCTTGATTCAGATTTAGATATTAGTTTTGATGACGATTCTTCGAGTGATGAGTCTGATAATTTAGATGATTTATTGCATCAGCCTCGCAATGCAAACGATCTATGGACGGACAATTTCACTACGCCTACGGTGTGTTCAGTAATCAAATTGTTTGACTGCGTGCTCAAACTTGAAAATAATTACATAAGTTTTGTATTCAGATTAGCGTAAATAAGTTGCATTTATGCATAATTACATTTACAAATAAACATGTCTGGTTATTATACGATTCTAACTTAAATAAACACATTAATTTTGTCACGATATATATCCAGTAATTGATAATAATAAGCAGATGTGGATAAATAGTGAACAAATTATTTTGAGAATTATTTTATTCATCATGATAACGATTATTTGTAATATATGAATAATAAAATTCATTTTATGTTTAATGAATTTCTATTTGCTCTAATTGCAGTTTCAACAGTTCACAGAGGATGCTGGACCCAACCTCCCAGACGGGTTCGACACTACAACCGCCTCACCCCTACAGCATTTCCTGCTGCTTTTTCCAATGCATCTGATCCAGCTTTTAGTAACCATGACCAACAACTACGCTGCGTGGAAGATGTCCCAACCTGGAGTTGATTTCGACGCCAAGTGGCAGGATGTCACGCTGGAAGAGATGAGAGCTTTCCTCGGCATCAACATACTCATGGGGATCGACCAACGTCCAGAGGCTAACATGTACTGGTCCACCGGTCACTTATCCGGAAACTCGGGGATAATGATGACCATGACGTGTAATCGGTTCCTGAAGATCGTGCAATACCTGCATGTGTCGGAAAGGGCCACTGAACCAACTCGCGGTCAACCAGGGTACGACAAGTTGTTCAAGGTGAAGCCGGTTTTGGAAACCTTGTCAGATACATTCCAGCGCCACTACACCATGTCCCGAGAGGTCTCCATCGATGAAGCTATGATAGCATTTGCGGGGAGGCATTACATGCCAGCCAAGTCGATCAATAGGAGTATCAAGATGTGGACATTATCCGACGCCAGGAGTGCCTACCTGTCTCGTTTTGAATTGTACCTTGGCCGCCAGCCCGACCCGACTGGGAATGGACTTGGACATAATGTGGTCATGAAGTTGACAGATCGCCTGTGTCACTCCTTCCGCTTTGTGTTTTTCAACAATTTCTTCACCAGCATACCCCTGATGAAGGATCTGTTGTAAGTCGGCTTGTACGCCTGTGGAACCGTGCAGATAAACGGGAAAGGTTTTCCCCAGGCTCTGAAGAAACCAGCTGGAGTACGTGACCGTGGGGACTTCAAAGTCTTACAGATGGAAGATTCGAACCTGACTGCCTCTGTGTGGAAGGACAAGAAGTTGGTTTTCCACCTTACAACGCTGAGTGACCCTCAGATTGTCATGTCAGCTCATCGACGATCCGGATCGACTGTCTTGAACCTGGAGCAACCACACAGTGTGCACAGCTTTAACCGGTTTATGGGACGTGTCGTTCTGCATGACAAGTATAGGGCCAGATGCGATGTTGGCAGAAAGACCTGGCACTACCTCTTCTGGTTTCTCCTGAACTGTAGTATAACGAATGCTTTCATCATCTACAAGTCGGCTTCCAACAGGACTACCCGACGAAAGAGATTCGCCAATATGGATTTTCGCCTGGAGCTAGTCAAGGAGCTGATCGGGGGATACAGAAAGAGGAAGCGCTCAACACAGCAGATTGTCAACCCTCCACTTGTCGGGATAGAGAACGGGCACGTGAATATCAAGATGGATGGAAAACGGAGGAAGTAAAAGTACCATGCTCGTTTTCTGAACCAAGGGAAGGATACATCTTTTGTTTGTGCAGTCTGTGGTGTGCACTTGTGCAGGGACGGTTGCCATGCGCGATACCACAACCAGCGAGTTAGTGATTTGTGAACTGTGATGGGGAGGGGGGCATTCATGGACTACAACCAGTGAGGACTTTAGTTATTTGGGATAAGTGAACTGTGACGAGGGGGGGCATTCAAGGACTACAACCAGTGAGGACTTTAGTTATTTGGGATAAGTGAACTGTGACAGGGAGGGGCATTCAAGGACTACAACCAGTGAGGACTTTAGTTATTTGGGATAAGTGAACTGTGACGGGGAGGGGCATTCATGGACTACAACCAGTGAGGACTTTAGTTATTTGGGATAAGTGAACTGTGGAAGGTGGGGGGGGGCGGGCCATGATTAGAGCGCCTCCTCGTGGTGTGGCCTGGATGTGGCTGGATGATTTACATGCTACATGTATAATAATTTATAAGTTCATTTCAAACTTTCATACCATTCTGAAAAGAAAGAATTGTTTCAAAATTAATAAATATAGTCATCCAGCCATAACTGAACGCTCTATTTTCAATGTATATATTATGTAAATGGAAAATAAAAAATAAATTTAAAACAATTATGACAAAAGTCATTACACACACAGTGTCCCCTATAGTAAATATCTTAGTCCAATATACAACCAGCCCAGCATACACATTTGTAATAAAATAAATACTGAACAATATGGGTCTGAAATGCCTAGTTAAAACCATTTTTATCACTTATAAATTCACAATCTTATTAAACTTTATGATTGTGTTTATGTTTCCATCAATCCAACAGCTTCATGAGAAAATTTGTGTGTTAAAGTTGATAAAATAAACTAATTAAACATACTGTGGAAACAAAAATCTTAAAATTATTTGTGTTTGGTATTTTATTATTTCCATATGTCTTACAATATTATTCACAGATAACCTAATTTACACCAGTGGAAAGGCAATTTAATTTCCTACAACTTTTACATACATCATAAAGTGATTAAACCATTATTTCATGCAGTAAGTAGACAGGTGTCAAAACCTAGCATTTTTCCAATAACCTGTTCGGAGATAGTGTAGGCAAGTCAAGTATTGGCTACTGCTTTCTCTTATCAGTTAACTATGGAACGCCGCAACTGCCTTATTAGACGTTACAACTTGATGTGCAGTCGAATCAGCCTTGTACGTGACGGTTTCGTCATTATATGTGGCGGTTTATCATTACATGTGACAGAAAAGTCATTCCGTGTGGTGGGGTCAACATTATGTGTGACACTTTTATTCATACATGTGACGGTATTATCATTATATGTGACAGAAAAGTCATTCCGTGTGGTGGATTAAACATTACTGCGCGTCAAGTTGTAACGTCAAATAAGGCAGTTGCGGCATTCCATAGTTAACAGTAGGTAAATAGGCTATGGAGTAAAGGGTTAAATGAGACGAGCGTGATATTCCTGCCATAAGTGTATGTTGAACATTGCCTCACTTGGCCTTCTTGATACTTGTGGCCCTGTATGCTTGTGTCTGCTAGGAATTTAATAGTATTTAAACCGTCTTGTTAGGTATTTCTTGCAACATTTGCTGAAAATGTCAGAATTCACCATGTTAATGTACACAGGATGGAACCATCATATATTGTGTGATAGTTAGTCCACCAACTGGTGACCCCATACATACTTGATGTAACCATGATATTGTTAGAAATATCAATTATTTGACAAGTCGTTCATTAATCAATCCTGGTACATAGTAATGACACTCTCTGCTCATTTGTCAAGATAGAAATATTGATTCTCAGGGTCCATCTTGTCTATGAAATCAAATCCAGCCAGACTGATTTCTTCACATTCCAATCTATGAGCATATAATTTAAATTATATATATAAATACATAGAGGAGTTAGTATAGTCTTGCGCTGAACCCTCGAATGAGCATACTTGTTACCATGGCAGTCACAGGAAACTTGAACAGAACGAAAGAAAGACGAGAACAACACAGTTAATTAAATACAATTATTTATTTCAACAGCTGTGTACAATTTCATGGAATATCCGTCACATTTAATCGTTAACTAATTAAATAAGAATAATTTGTTTCATCTTAAATCGAGTCACAACAACCGGTACCATTTTCATGTTATAAAAGCGCCGACACTTGTAACAAATGATTACTAGGCAAACATGTAACAATAACATATTGGAACGATTCCTTGACAAAACCTGTATTAGTGACAGTAGTTATGACGAGTATTTCACAATGAAATTCTGACATACAAAACTAAGCACTTTCTTCAAAATCTCTTGTGTTGCTTAATTTTCATCTTCAGAATTAAATGAACATTAAAATGTTTACATGTCTTATGTAATTTGCTTTTTGCATTTCAAAAACAGAAGATTTTTTTAAGAATTGATGTACATTTGATAAAAATGTTTATGACATGACGTCATTTTGAAATTTGTAGTTTACTTTTGCCTTTTGTTCTTAATATTTGAATTGCTATGAAAAGAAAAGTAAAAGTTCAATTTAAATATTTTTTGGTATTAAATGAAACAAGAAAAATGTAGCTGTAGCTGTTAAAAAATGTAGCTGTTAAAAATGTACAAACCTGAAAATGCATGTTTTGGTCACTAATACAGATTTTGTCATGGAACAGCTCAATTATTTAAAAATGATTCTACATACAATCTACACATTGGACTCGTATTTATACATACATTGTATATCTAGATCAAACATGAACAACAAAATACAATTTGATCAATTCAGAACTTAAAGCTGGTGGCTGTAAATTGTATTTCAAATATGTAAATACACATAATTTTCTGACAAAACGATTTTTTAACAGACAGTAAAACATATTAGGCAAAAATTTAACCGGAAATTCAACTAGCCAAAAAAGTATGTCTTTTGACAGACTGCAAAATATTTTCTCAAAATTTTCACAAAACAGAATAACTGAACACATGAATATTGACTGAATAATGAGGGTATGCTGAATTATGAATATATCAAAAACTGAACACTCGCTAATATAATTTGTTAATATCATCAGGAATAAGAAGCAAAATTCTCTATGAAAAGAATTCTATGTGAAAATAATGAAGACTGCTCAATATAAATGAATGCACTTCTACAATGGAAGAATCCCAACCACCATACATTATTAAGTTCTAATCACCTAGATCTATAAATATATATACTGTGTCAAATGATTTATACAAATACATTTTTATACATTTCCACCAGAGTAGGAATGAGACTTCAAAGACAATTGTAAGAAACAACAATTGCACATAGACAAGATCAGTTCTATCATTCACGACCGTCGGACGCTTCCAGCCATGTACCTGAATTCAACAGGAATATTGTTTTGTTTGTATTTTCATTATCAAGTAAAGTTTGTATGAATGTAGCATGGAATGTGAGAATTGTATATTAATTCAGTATGTATTTCTCATACTACAGAGAATAGTATAGACTGCCAACAGCATTGGAAGATAACCGGGGATTATGAAATCCTTTAACAGTGTAACATCAACATGGCTGGGCGAGAGTAATTTTTAAATAGGTCATAGGGTGACAACAATACTTGAGATAACAGCATGATTACAGACAGACATAAATATCCATACACACAATTATCTGCAGGCAGGGTTTCCCTAGGATTTTTCAGCTTGGAGTCCTTGGACCCTTGTGTTTGACAAATTGGGGGTCCTTAGTAAATTTGAAGGGTCCCAGATACACAGTTTATGCTTGACAAAAGTTTATTTTAGGGGTCCCTAGGATGCACAGTAAGTGGAAAGTTGGAGTCCCTAGAAAGAAAAGGGAGTCTGGGACTCGAGATTTCTGAGTCAGGGAAATCCCTGTGAAGGCCTTATCATTTGTTCAAAGATTCAAATTATGAAGAATGACACATAGACAAGTAAACAGAAAACAACATGAACACAAAGTAACAAGAAATAATATGGTATAAAATATGAAACTATAACAGAAATAGAGGACTAGAAGTATGGACGTTTTCCCTACAATATTAACCACCATTTGTGGTAAAAGAATGCCAAACAAGATCATGGCAGAATGTCTGGGACAAAAATAAGTGCCAAGAAATAAATTATAATACCCTGCATTAAAATTCACAGCTAAATAATTGAAGACAAAATAAGACATATTATTTTTTTCTGAAAACAATCATATTAAATTCAGTAATTCCAACACAACAGTATAATATAATAACATCATAAACGTTAAATGCACATTTTATGTGTAAAAAATTAATATTTTTGCCAACAACAGCTGTGACCATCCCCGTAAGGCAATTGCAACATCAGATCATTTTGGTAAGTGAAGTATTTAAAATAATTCATGGGGGATATTACATTCCTATGACATCATTTACAATATAAAAAGATTTATAAATAAGTTGATATTTCAGTTTACTGAACTGGGAAATACATTGAAAGTGGTCGGGTTTAGAGTGTTTATATGCCTTTAAGATACATTGAAAATGGTAGGGTTTAGAGTGTTTATATGCCTTTAAGAAAATTTTATGCAATTTGTGTGAAAGAAATAATAAAGTCAATGAATAACTCTTATAAAGCATGAATAATATCTTAATAACAGAAAAAAGTATAAGGTAGATCTATGTAAGGCAAGTAACAAAATGAGATTCAATAAATTTATATATACAGAAAACAAAATAAGTTATATTGTTCAAAAAAGCTTCACCAGGTACCTGGATTATACAGGTTTAACAAATATAACAACAATCAACACTCTAGGATTTCTACATTAGTTAAGTGAAGTCTAATTGTGAAGAGGTTATACATACAGAGTATAATACAAATCTGAATATAACTGGTAGCTACATTGGAATGCATTTATTATGTAACAATGAAATATCAGTAACAACAGAATCTGTTTGTTACATTGAACATTATTTAAAAAATGACAAATCATAGCACTTATTCTTTAAAAACAATGATGGCAATTTAATGCTTGAATACGTAATATACCCATACATCATTATCTTCACACAACCAGTATACGAGCATTTATAATACTGCAAAGAAAAATCCAGTAATTTCATTGGTTAAAGGCTCGCGTATAGGATTCTATATACACGGCGCTGACAGGGTATATGACGTTTTTCCCTTCATGCGCCTCGTGACAATTTTCGCTGACGACTCGACTCGAAAACTTTTATCTCTTGATATCCGCAAGTTACTAGAAATTGACAATTGATCTTCACACCTGATTCAATAAATATTGAACAGAGTACATGTGTGCTAGTATTAATATTCAAAACGATCTATTTTTTAAGGTTTGAGCCAAATTCAGTTCGATAAAGTCCATGAGATCAGACGCTTGAAAATAAAAATTAGAGTGCAAGCGCGCGCTTAACCATGTGTATTGAGGTACCTTACGGGGTAATGCAATTAATTTTCAGGCATTATAACGTGTGAGTGAAATAAAAGAAATTTGATCTACACAAGTAATTCCCGATATATTTTTAAAGGAATACGTTTTAATAACTGATATTTTACAAAACTAAAATACTCTAAACAATTTTATGAACCAAAAACACCAAAAATACACAGATCTAATTATTAGATATAGAGAGCTAGGCATCGAAACATTGCTTGTTTAACTAAATTCGTATGAAAACATGGAATTGCAGTATTATAAATTCGTTATACAGGTTGTTGACAGGGTATATGGGGGAATATAACCAGTCTGCGATTCATATAACCCTCGGCTAACGCCTCGGGTTATATGGCACACAAACTGGTTATATTCCCCCATATACCCTGTCAACAACCTGTATAACTAATAATGTACAGTATAATATACAATGATTCTACAAGCCAATAATTTGTGACAATCGGAAAAATGTATAATTTCTGCTGATAAGCCATTGATAAGCTTATCAGCTGAGGTTACTTAGTATATAGATATATATATGTATATGGATTATGCATATAGGGAGGGGCAGTGGTCAGTTCCTGACTCCTGGTCTTCAGTTCGAGCCTCGTAATGAACAGACTTCACAATCCCAACATTTGGTGCAAGTACATTGTTGGTAGCCAGGAAGCAGTCATCGAGAGTGATTAACATAAGTTGTAAGAACTTGTTTCACAATCGATGTAAAATAAATATGTTTAAACTTGAGTATATAGACGAGATGCAGAAATTTGATGAACACCAGGTTGTCTACACTGGTAGGTATAAGAATCTTGGTCAACCTGTCTAATAATCACAACGCAATCATGACACAAAGTCTTATTCTTAAAGCACAATGGATTCCTTCTGATTTATTTTTAAGTCTGTATTACTAATCTTCGCATCTTTACACTAACCAAAAGTAAACATTCATGCATGTGAATATATCATCATCAAATATAAGTGTATAGAAGCATGAAAACAACGACTTAACTGTTTGAACATTGTACAAACTTTTCTATCTGCACTAATGGACAATTAGTATGATAGTGCTGCTCTAGACAAGATATCATATAAAAGATAATATATCCGAGTCTATTCTAGAACACATATATATGCACCAATCCAGGAATTATATACATTGTACATCATACCTGTATAAAGTAAGCTATTTGCAAACAAACAATGAAAACAACAAAATGGAATGCTTAAAAAGTAGAATATTTTGTTACTGGAATGTGAATAATTATACAGCTAAAGTCTGACATTACAAAAAGTAAAGTTATTCTCAATTCAAAAACACAACTTGCATCTTGTATTCAATAATGAATGTTAAGTCATTCGTTATTCAAGTCTCTGGAGTAGTATACAGTTACACAATGATAGTTACACATAGTTTGGAAACTAAATTCAATCTAAAGCATCTGATTGGTTGCTTCTGAGCTTCAGTTTGGAATTGACCAATGGCAACCCTGCATTCTGAAACTAGACTCTTAACCTCAGCTCCTGTAGTACAAATATTTCACATGAAAACAGAAAAGTAGACACGTGTTAAATTTTACCATATGAACACAAGTCATATATCACTTAGAAGTACACAAAATTATACACTGCAAGGTAATTCATTTTACATGACTTGATACTGAAATGTTTAAGGATTTCACAGACACTGGTGAGAATATGTAATGGATTTCTCAGACTTGATCATGGCATAAAATACTAAATATTTCATGGATTTGATCCTGTACCTAGGATTTCAATAATCAAATATACAAATTTAAAAAAAGTTCAAAGCTTTAACAGAAAAACGTTCAGGATTTCAATGACCTATAATGAAATATAACCCCAATGTCAAAGGGTCAGTCATGCACATGTATGAATGCTTTCAAATCCAACAATCTGATCTTCAGCGACTAACATTTCAGTGACTAACATTTTGTTTAACAGACTAGCAAGAGATATCTAGAATACATCAAAAATACAATTCATCATCAACAGCATGAATACATACACACTAAACACAATATGTTAGAATATAAATGATTCACGTTGAATACAATGAACGTGTAATAGTGTAGGAGATTATAACAAGGTAATCTCCCTTTCTGAATTGCTTGAATAGTATAGCATAAGGGGAGATAATCTTGATATCATCCCCTGTGTTAAATAGTAATGACTTGTCTGTGGAGATGAAAATTAAAATGTAATATAACAGAAATGAAAAATAAAGGGTTTAAGTTGCAAACATTTTCTATCAATACTCAGGGATGCGCAGTGGTCGAGGGGTACAGCACCTGACTCCTGATCCACAGGTGTGAATTCGAGCCCTGCAATGAGCAGGGTTTGATCACAAACTTCACAATTCCTTAATTTCCCACAAGTACTAGTTGGCAGCCCGGAAGCAGTGATTAGTAGTTGTAAGAATTTGTTTCACAAACTTATACTCGATAACGTCCTACTACACACGATCACCACATAGATGTTTTCAGTATAAATGCCAAGCTATTCATTTTAACAGGTAAAGTTGTGTAGTTGTGATCTGCACTAAAAAACATTTTGCATGACAAAATATAATAATGGTAAACAATTATTTTTCAAAACTCCAAAAAATAGAACTCTTGCCTTTTACGATCATAAAAATATAGACCAAATAATGCAATTCAAACTGATGCAAAGACAAAATATCAATGATTCTATTTAGAAGAAATAAATTGAAATTCAAGATAAATCAGTACATTAACAAACATGAATTGTATCAACATGTACCTAAAATTTAAAGATAGTACAGTTCAATCAACTTCAAATCATTTTTGTAACATGTTTCACATTCACTATACTGGAAAAACAACACTTACATACAAAGGACATGTCGCAAACTCTTTTAATTCCATACACATGATATTGAGGACATGTCGCAAACTCTTTTAATTCCATACACATGATATTGAGGACATGTCGCAAACTCTTTTAATTCCATACACATGATATTGAGGACATGTCGCAAACTCTTTTAATTCCATACACATGATATTGAGGACATGTCGCAAACTCTTTTAATTCCATACACATGATATTGAGGACATGTCTAAAACTTATTTCCATACACATGATATTGAGGACATGTCTCAAACTCTGTTTTTCTATACACCTTATATTGAGGACAGGTCTAAAACTTATTTCCATACACATGATATTGAGGACATGTCTAAAACTCTGTTTTTCTATACACATTATATTGAGGACATGTCGCAAACTCTTTTAATTCCATACACATGATATTGAGGACATGTCTAAAACTCTGTTTTTCCATACACATGATATTGAGGACATGTCAAAAACTTATTTCCATATACATGATATTGAGGACATGTCTAAAACTGTGTTAATTCCTAAAAACATGATATTGAGGACATGTCTAAAACTCTGTTTTCCATACACATGATATTGAGGACATGTCTAAAACTCTGTTTTTCCATACACATGATTTGAGGACATGTCAAAAACTTATTTCCATATACATGATATTGAGGACATGTCTAAAACTCTGTTTTTCCATAAACATGATATTGAGGACATGTCAAAAACTTATTTCCATATACATGATATTGAGGACATGTCTAAAACTGTGTTAATTCCTAAAAACATGATATTGAGGACATGTCTAAAACTCTGTTTTCCATACACATGATATTGAGGACATGTCTAAAACTCTGTTAATTCCTAAAAAACATGATATTGAGGACATGTCTAAAACTCTGTTAATTCCTAAAAAACATGATATTGAGGACATGTCTAAAACTCTGTTAATTCATGCAAATTAAATTGAAGAAATATATGGTAAATACATCAATGTAAATAAAAGTTGTTTCAGTTATAAGTTATCCTCAGACTGACCTGTAACATTACTACAGCCCTACTATTAATTGTATTTACTTAAAGCCATATGAAGACATAATGGGTAAGCTGATACACTCAGCAAACATGATTATACTAACGAGAATTGAGAACTAATTGAATTAATATGCATATTAGAAACTCATCAGTATTCTACCAATATATGACATAAATTGAAGCACCTTAAGATATGTCTGTCAGGGAATGGATAAAACTTCACGGACTTGAGAAGGAAATGTCGGAAGATTTTAAATCTAATAAATCCATAAGGAAATTTAAGCCATAATCAGGAAAATGGGAAGTAATCATCGTTACATTGATAACAAGAAAAAAATCCCAGAGAGGCACCAAAATGTTCTCTGTTCACAAATTTGATTATTGGATCATTATATGCTGGATTCTTTGATCAAATGTTTCGAAGCTGTCAGTATAAAAACTGCGCAGTCACATAATTCTGGATAAAATACAATAATACATTGAAAATGACTTGTAAATGTCATTCATCATTAAGATTTCATACAACTCAAAGACCACACATGATGTAAAAAATAATAAGCAAAAGTCAACTAAATGAGGTTTAAGAACATAACCAAAATGTAAGTATCGCCATGGTAACAATGAACACATAGAACACTCGTTTACGTCATACCTTACATGTATATACTTTGTCTTAAGAAGCAAACAGCATGTTTAAGGATACAGTGTCATTTCAATCCAGTAGGTCCCTTAAGAGTGTATATAATTTGGAATTAACAATATCTCAGTTAATAAGAGTCACCAACAATACTTTATTTTGTAATAATATCGTATATATACAAGGGCATGGAGGCACGGAATTATAACATTCAGTGGGTACATACATCGAGTATTATCTATCATGCATATGATCCAATATTAAATGAATAAAGCTATGTTTATAGGAGGGACGTTCATACAGGAACAGTGCGACATCTGATATCTGCCATTGTATTATAACATAACAATAAGACAATAGTATTGTAAACGTATGGAACATGTTGCTAGCTACAACATCCTGGAGTTTTCTTCTCTTTGTCAACATATTCTGCTACATTAAACTTAGGATCTGTTGGTTGACGTGTCTTCTTCATTTTCAAATCCCTGGAACAATATACATTGTACTGATTATCAGAAACTCAACGTTTGCCGATAAGAAAGAATGTCACCATTATTAAGCATAAATTCACGTTGTATAACAATACAGTTTTTTTCATATATAACAGCAACGTACAGATTGATAATAAATCTATAAACCAGAACTGATCATCAGTAAAACAATACAGAACAACCACTTCTGAGCAACTCCTTTTGACAAATGCAAAGTCTGGCTGTTACTGAGGGTTTTTTGAGAGGTTAAATTGCTGCGAGAAAATTGATAATCTTGTTGAAGAGACCACTCTGAAAGGGTTATTAAGAAACTAAATAATGTTGTTAAAGAGAGGTTGTTGTTCAAGAGAGGACCAGTTTGAAAAGGTTGTACTATACACATACAAATCATTCCGTAATGAACTAGATGTGTCCATAGGACAGGGTTGCCCCTGCTATGGACTTTTAAGTCAAAAAGGGCCATAACTCCTCCAACAATTGGTGAATTGTAACCAAAATGGAAAGTTTATTATCATATGCTTATGTGCCCAATATCAACTAAATACATTCATCGTTATAAGAGTTACTGATTGGAAACCAATCTTTAGAACAGACGCATACATTAACAGACGGACAGGATCAACACTTTATGCCCTTTCTCCATTGTTTGAATGGCAGGTGTAAAAGTGAATTGTCACAGCAGGAAATCTACTAAGTTCTAGACAAGGAAATTAACACATCATTATTCCACCAAATTACTTCAAGTTCTAGCCAGATGTCAGACTATATCTTCATAAAAGAGCCTCACCACATGTTAACGGGACCAATTTACCTGTCTATTCTGTCATACAGTCTACACAATTGCGCCAACAATTACTCAATGAAGTTTTACTTACCTTGCAATTGCCATAAATGCTAGTTCTACATTCATCCCTGTTTTAGCGCTAGTCTCCATAAATGCTACACCATGATCCTGTAATACAAGAACAGACAAAATCATAGATGCAATATTATCTACTCAATATAATAAAATGGCTATGATGACTCCTATCATTCCCATCCCATGAGTATTTGCATGCTGTACAAGATAGAGGGTCCTAATGGCTATAAAAAATAAGCGTTTATTTATCATAGTGTCACCCCTATTTAAAGGGCCAGCCAATTCTGACTTACTTCCTATCATTTTCATGCCAGGCACCAGGCAGGTAGGCGCACGGTAACCATTATTTAACTAGCTGGCGGCTCACCAACCGGCCATATCAGAAGGGAATCGAACCTTCGACCTCCCGTGTATGCCTCAACCACTCGGCCAAGGGAGACGGTATGTCCCACATCTGAGTATTTATTGCCCCTTCGTGGTTATTGTTGTCACAAATCTAGTAACCTACTTGATAGATTGATCAAGAGTCTATATTGATGGAAGCAATATAACTGCCTACTGTATCTACCAGTAGTCAGGCTAAATGTATCATTTCTAACTCCCTCATAGAATCAGTCAATTGAAAATGCAATATGAGACTTAAATCAATGCAAATGTTATTACTTTTTATAACAATAATCTTCTGGCATGAATAATTTAATAGTGACACACAGTAAATCACAGCTATTATCTGTGCAATTTCATAAAAACACTGCTTAAATCCCTGAAGCATTTGAAAACCACACAGCATCACACAGGTGTAGTATCACATAGCAAGACTTAAACAACAAACACACCAACTCAAAACTCCAAGCAACATTAATTTCACTAAAGTGGCTGAGCCTTGCTATCATACCTTAAATCACATACAAAATTACTTAAACTGATGACTTCTGGGATACATTTTTGTTGATAGGATCAATTATTCCTATATTTGGATGATGACATAAAAAATCAATCAAAGCAGTTAATACACACAAAATGATGACACAGCAAAGAATAACAGTATATATTTACTTCAACCACTGTATCTCATCATAAATCCCCATCCAACCTAAATCCTTCATTCCCCATTCAACTTCAATATTGCACTTCCCATCTAGCCTAAATCAGGCTTTCCCCATCTAGCCCACATCCTGCATTCCCCATCTAGCCCACATCCTGCATTCCCCATCTAGCCTACATCCTGCATTCCCCATCTAGCCTAAATCAGGCTTTCCCCATCTAGTCTACATCATGCATTCCCCATCTAGCCCACATCCTGCATTCCCCATCTAGCCTACATCCTGCATTCCCCATCTAGCCTAAATCATGCTTTCCTCATCTAGCCCACATCCTGCATTCCCCATCTAGCCTACATCCTGCATTCCCCATCTAGCCTTAAACATGCTTTCCTCATCTAGCCCACATCCTGCATTCCCCATCTAGCCTACATCCTGCATTCCCCATCTAGCCTACATCCTGTATTCCCCATCTAGCCTACATCCTGCATTCCCCATCTAGCCTACATCCTGCATTCCCCATCTAGCCTACATCCTGCATTCCCCATCTAGCCTACATCCTGCATTCCCCATCTAGCCTACATCCTGCATTCCCCATCTAGCCTACATCCTGCATTCCCCATCTAGCCTACATCCAGCATTCCCCATCTAGCCAACATCCTGCATTCCCCATCTAGCCTACATCCTGCATTCCCCATCTAGCCTAAATCATGCTTTCTTCATCTAGCCCACATCCTGCATTCCCCATCTAGCATACATCCTGCATTCCCCATCTAGCCTACATCCTGCATTCCCCATCTAGCCTACATCCTGCATTGCCCATCAAAACATAATCCTGCATTCCCCATCTAGCCTACATCCTGCATTCCCCATCAAAACGTAATCCTGCATTCCCCATCTGGCCTACATCCTGCATTCCCCATCTAAACATAATCCTGCATTCCCCATCTAGCATACATCTGGCATTCCCCATCTAGCCTACATCCTGCATTCCCCATCAAAACGTAATCCTGCATTCCCCATCTAGCCTACATCCTGCATTGCCCATTAAAACGTAATCCTGCATTCCCCATCTGGCCTACATCCTGCATTCTCCATCTAAACGTAATCCTGCATTCCCCATCTAAACGTAATCCTGCATTCCCCATCTAAATGTAATCCTGCATTCCCCATCTAGCCTACACCTGCATTCCCCATCTAGCCTACATCCTGCATTCCACATCTAGCCTACATCATGCATTCCCCATCTAGCCTACATCCTGCATTCCCCATCTAGCCTACATCCCCCATCTAGCCTACATCCTGCATTCCCCATCCAAACTTAATCCTGCATTCCCCATCCAAACTAAATCATGCTTTCCCCATCCAAATTAATACTGCATTCCCCATCTAAACTACATCCTGCATTCCCCATCCAAACTAATACTGCTTTCCCCATCCAAACTAATACTGCATTCCCCATCCAAATTAAATCCTGCTTTCCTCATCCAAACTACATCCTGCATTCCACATCTAGCCTACATCCTGCATTCCCCATCCAAACTAATACTGCATTCCCCATCCAAATTAAATCCTGCTTTCCTCATCCAAACTACATCCTGCATTCCCCATCTAGCCTACATCCTGCATTCCCCATCCAAACTAATACTGCATTCCCCATCCAAACTACATCCTGCATTCCCAATCTAGCCTACATCCTGCATTCCTCATCCAAACTAAATCCTGCATTCCCCATCCAAACTAAATCCTGCTTTCCCCATCCAAACTAATACTGCATTCCCCATCCAAACTAATACTGCATTCCCCATCCAAACACTGCATTCCCCATCCAAACTAATACTGCATTCCCCATCCAAATACTGCATTCCCCATCCAAACTAATACTGCATTCCCCATCCAAATACTGCATTCCCCATCCAAACTAATACTGCATTCCCCATCCAAATACTGCATTCCCCATCCAAACTTATACTGCATTCCCCATCCAAATACTGCATTCCCCATCCAAACTAATACTGCATTTCCCATCCTAACTAATACTGCATTCCCCATCCAAATACTGCATTCCCCATCCAAACTGAACTCTCCACTCCCAACTCAACCTAAATCCAGCATTCCCCATCCAAACAAAATCCTGCATTCCCCATCCAAACTAATCCTGCATTCCCCATCCAAACTACATCATGCATTCCACATCCAAACTTATACTGCATTTCCCATCCAAACTGAACTCTCCACTCCCAACTCAACCTAAATCCAGCATTCCCCATCCAAACTAATACTGCATTCCCCATCCAAACTAATACTGCATTCCCCATCCAAACTGAACTCTCCACTCCCAACTCAACCTAAATCCAGCATTCCCAATCCCTCATAAATCCTGCATTCCCCATCCAAACTAAATCCTGGATTCCCAATCCAGCCTAAATCCTGGAAAAACGTACCATAACAATTATTTGCATGCATTTAATTTGACACAATTCTTTTTTGCTATGGAATAGAAGCCTACTTAAATGATAAAGGGTCCAAACTGTACTATGACTCACCAGATAACATTAAAATAAGCCATTACTCAAAGAAATAGTGCAAATACGCTAGTAACAAGCATTATTCCTCCAGAATGGACTCAAGTACATCAACAGCAATATTAAGGGTTACTTTTGTCTCCAGTGACTAATGTAGCAATAAATTATCCATTTTCTAAATTACATCAGGACATTTTCACCAGTTTAATCTATTCCAGTCAATAATTGATGAACCTGACTCCGATTACAAAAAAATCTGATAAAAACTGTGAAATATTTCAGTTCAATAACAATAACATCATCAAATATTGGTTACAAAATATGATAATATGTTTGTTATATACTGAATGTTGATTTAAATTGTGTGCTTCTGCTAACTCAAATCAAGGGTGAACTAATAACAAATCTCAAATTTTTATGTTTTCAAAGGCAACAAATAATCTAATATCCCAATTTACTCCGCTTCCAAAGTTACGGGACTTTATCAATATATTATTCACAGGAAATCAACAAGACCAAATATCTGTGACTTTCATACAAGTGGAAGAGACACATCAGCCACACTGAGGCGCTCAAATTCAACATCAATACAAAATAAAGGGACATAAACATTCAATTCAACACATCTAAGTGAAGACTGTAGACAAAATGTCAAGGACGATTTAGATACTTAAACTAAACATAAATGACGGATATATTTCCTCATTTGACAAAATTTAACAATATGGTAATTCAATTGTCTCCCATAAACTGTAAAAGTCACTATAACAGTTCCTGTATATTTCAATTATACCAACAAGCTTAGATTCTCAAGTATTCATTAAACACCTGTCCAAAGACAATCAGGAGTTAGCATCTACAGGGTTCTTTGGTCAAGCAATTGCCGCCACAATGAGGGGTTGGGTGGGGAAGGTGGTGCCCCAATCCCACTTAGGGGCCTCTTTCATATCTTGTTTATTTTTATGTTACTAATAGGCCTACCAGTTCAAATTTATTTGTATTACAGAACTTGTGAATCAATGTCTTACAACTTGCACTAGTCATGATGAGTTCTTCCTAGGTTATCAACCAATACCCATGCCAATAGTTCTTTTTTTAAAGACTGCATTCTCCCAAACAACCATTGACTGAGTGCCAATTATTTAAGTGTACTACAACATAATTAACACAGGAAACTCTTAACTGTGAACACAATGGCATTGACTAAGACATCACAATAGTGACCAAATATGTTTGGAATTTTATAACAAGTACTAAATCCAATAACTTTTTTTTAATTAACCTAGGATGATTTCTTGTACCCCAGACTTGTCAAAGAAAATAATTGTAATAGGATTGGAGAGAACTATATTTTACTTCCATATGTAAAACTAATCACTGAATCAAAGTATATCTAGGATACTGTAATCAGCACTAACCTACTGTAATCAGCACTGACCTACTACAATCAGCATTAAACTACTATAATCAGCACTGACCAATTGTAATCAGCACTTAATTACTATAATCAGCACTAACCTACTGTAATCAGCACTAATCTACTGTTATCAGCACTGACCTACTGTAATCAGAACTAAACTACGGTAATATGAACTTAACTACTGTAATCAGCACTAAACTACTGTAATCAGCACTGACCTACTGTAATCAGCACTGACCTACTGTAATCAGCACTGACCTACTGTAATCAGCACTGACCTACTGTTATCAGCACTAAACTAATGTAATCAGCACTTACCTACTGTAATCAGCACTTACCTACTGTAATCAGCACTGACCTACTGTAATCAGCACTAACCTACTGTAATCAGCACTGACATACTGTAATCAGCACTGACCTACTGTAATCAGCACTGACCTACTGTAATCAGCACTGACCTACTGTAATCAGCACTGACCTACTGTTATCAGCACTTACCTACTGTAATCAGCACTGACCTACTGTAATCAGCCCTAATCTACTGTAATCAGCACTTACCTACTGTAATCAGCACTAAACTAATGTAATCAGCACTTACCTACTGTAATCAGCACTGACCTACTGTAATCAGCACTGACCTACTGTAATCAGCACTCACATACTAGTCAGCAATAACCTACTGTTATCAGCCCTAATCTACTGTTATCAGCACTAACCTACTGTAATCAGCACTAAACTATTATAATCAGCACTAACCTACTGTATTCAGCACTAACCTACTGTAATCAACAATAACCTACTGTAATCAGCACTAACCTACTGCAATCAACACTAAACTACTATAATCAGCACTAGCATACTTAAGTCAGCACTAACCTACTGTTATCAGCACTAACCTACTGTAATCAGCACTGACATATTGTAATCAGCCCTAATCAACTATAATCAGCACTGACCTACTATTATCAGCACTTACCTACTGTAATCAGCACTGACCTACTATTATCAGCCCTAACCTACTGTAATCAGCACTGACCTACTATTATCAGCCCTAATCGACTGTAATCAGCCCTAATCGACTGTAATCAGCAATTACCTACTGTAATCAGCACTGACCTACTGTAATCAGCACTTACCTACTGTAATCAGCACTAACATACTGTAGTCAGCACTAACCTACTGTAATCAGCACTGACCTACTGTAATCAGCACTGACCTACTGTAATCAGCCCTAATCTACTGTAATCAGCACTGACCTACTGTAATCAGCCCTAATCTACTGTAATCAGCACTGACCTACTGTAATCAGCCCTAATATACTGTAATCAGCACTGACCTACTGTAATCAGCCCTAATCTACTGTAATCAGCACTGACATACTGCAATCAGCATTAAACTACTATAATCAGCACTAGCCTACTGTAATCAGCACTTACCTACTGTAATCAGCACTTACCTACTGTAATCAGCACTAACATACTGTAGTCAGCACTAACCTACTGTAATCAGCACTGACCTACTGTAATCAGCACTGACCTACTGTAATCAGCCCTAATCTACTGTAATCAGCACTGACCTACTGTAATCAGCCCTAATCTACTGTAATCAGCACTGACCTACTGTAATCAGCCCTAATATACTGTAATCAGCACTGACCTACTGTAATCAGCCCTAATCTACTGTAATCAGCACTGACATACTGCAATCAGCATTAAACTACTATAATCAGCACTAGCCTACTGTAATCAGCACTTACCTACTGTAATCAGCACTTACCTACTGTAATCAGCCCTAATCTACTGTAATCAGCACTAACCTACTGTAATCAGCACTGACCTACTGTATTCAGCCCTAATCTACTGTAATCAGCACTAACCTACTGTAATCAGCACTGACCTACTGTAATCAGCACTAACCTACTGTAATCAGCACTAACCTACTGTAATCAGCACTGACCTACTGTAATCAGCACTGACCTACTGTAATCAGCACTAACCTACTGTAATCAGCACTAACCTACTGTAATCAGCACTGACCTACTGTAATCAGCACTGACCTATTGTAATCAGCCCCAATCTACTGTAATCAACACTTAACTACTGTAATCAGCACTAACATACTACAGTCAGCACTAACCTACTGTTATCAGCACTAAACTACTGTTATCAGCACTAAACTACTGTAATCAGCACTAAACTACTGTAATCAGCACTAAAATACTGTAATCAGCACTAAACTACTGTAATCAGCACTAAACTACTGTAATCAGCACTAAACTACTGTAATCAGCACTAAACTACTGTAATCAGTACTAACATAAGGTTCTCAATCCATAAATCAATATTACAACATACTGTCGTATCTTCTACTTACAATTTATACCAAACAAAGATGAAAAGAACTGCAAGGCTGTCCCTATGACAATAGTAAATACAAATGACACTATAACATTAGGATTAGCTAAGAAATCTAATAATACACTCACTTTGTTGTAACATCTGACATTATCACCGCCTCTCCAAATCCATTATTCTCTAACTACATGTAAATTACAACAAAGGCAAGAATGGATACATACGATGATCAAATAAACAATTTGTCTCCTATGGATGTACATGTACCTAGACATGTTTTATAATATGCAGCACTGAACAAAACAGAATATAAGCAATCAATTCTTGAGACATTTAACATGGCAGTGCACCAACACCTTCAGATATGAACAAACAGAGATTACAGAATATCACCAGCGGGAAATTATATATTGTGAAATTATAGAAATACTCCATACCAAGGAAACGTACACCAATAATATGCACGAGCTTCAAAACATGCTAAATTATTCCTGACCTGATGTGAAAGATACTGCCAATTATCTGCCAAAAAGTTGGATACTTATAGCAGTTTATTCCAATGTTTAACCTTTCAAATTTTAACACAGACATGTCACAACACAATTCTGTTGCACAACCAAGATTTGAAATAGATAAACAGACAATCCTTTTTGAACAAATATTTGAATGAACAACTGTAAATCATGATTAACAGATAGACTGCATGAAAACGTTTATCAAGTTTATTGTCAACTCTTATACTGGGAATCTGAGTATTCCCCAGGCTGGAATAGGAGCTTGCTATGTCATGGGAAGGGATATTGCTCTCCTCATGAGGATGTTTTAATATCAACACAATAAATGGTGGTTCTGGATGTGTTTTTAATCACCTAGAATATTCAAGCTCTGTGGTAGCTTTCATAATGAAATTCAGGCACTTAGGGATCACAGCACTAATCAGACCAGGGAAGTATATGCTACAAAATAAACAATGTCATTTAGCAGGCATGTTAAATATTTGGTAGTGGCAGGCATGAGAATGCAAAGTTTCAAAATCAGCTGAAAATTCTGAAAGGGGTCCAGGGGGCCGCTGAAGCTCCTGGCTATTAAGCATCTAAGATGGCTTAAATTGACTCAAAAACAGCCCTTGCAAGCGTCGAATCCATGGATTTCCATGAATCCGCAGAAAATTCTCATGCCTGTAGTAGCCATTGTCACAGATTTGATCAGTCCAAAAATGGTAAGTAAGCAAAACTGCACCATTAATGCCTCAAGTTTCAATAATTCTCAATTATTCAGCAACATGACAATACCACCTCCACACTATCAAATCTCCTACAGTTAAGAGCCAGTTAGTCATTGTAAGCTATTATTTTCTGAAATTCTCGCTTCTCAATTCGTTCAGACATATCCTGCATAATACAAGTTCAACAGAATACCATCAAATCATTCTTGTCAAAAAAATACACCATTGTATTGAATTCCAAGATATTCTTGCCCAAGAGCAAATTCTGGCCTATATCCCGACACAAAGTGAAAGGTTTTAATGAACAGATATAGAGAGAGAGATACAAATCCAAACATCCAAGAAAATATCACAATTTCCTTAAGTACAACGATATACGCCCACAATACAAGCAACAATGTACTAACAGTGAACCCTGAGGCATCTACTTCCCACATTTGTCTTACAAAAGTAGCACATTTTTCTTCAAAGATGAACCAATAATCTGGCAGACAATTTAGCCTAAAGAAAGATTGAGTTCAAAATTCAAAATCACAAGAAACAGACACACTTCTTGCAGGCTTTATCTTATTTCAGTTACTGAGCAATTTGTTTAAAAAATCTGCAGTGAAGAGTATGAACTGAAAGCAGTCTATTTCATGGAAATAAAAGAATAGCAATAAAAAAAACGCTACATAGGTGATCATTAGTCAACTACTTTCTATTAATGTGTAAGGAGTTTTTTTTCAAAGATGATTCAGCACCAGTTGAATGGATCATCAGAACAGAACAATCCCATTTGAATGTACAGTAAAACCTCAATAATAAGACCACCATTGGGAATCTTTGAAACTGGTCTTACCATTGAGGTGCTCTTAATATTGAGGTCAAATGAAGAGCAAAACAGTGAAAATGGACTTGAAAAAAATTGTGTTCTTAATTTTCAGGTGGTCTTATTATTTAAGTGGTAGTTAAGTGAGGTTTTACTGTATTTAAAAAAACATGAACCATGTGAACCAAACTGAATCAGAACAAGCTTAATCAATAACAAATAGGTGACACCATATGAACACAGATTGTACCTAATTCCATAAAGTATTGTAGAAACACAATCAGCTTACTTATTTAAAATTCCAATTAATCAGCTTACATCAGTCATTCAGTGGCTTTGCAGCAAGTGTCCATCTAAGGTTTACACACAATGATCAATCAATGCGACAGAAACAACAAAAGAATACATCATACATACTTCTTGCAATCAACTAACAAGTGTCACCAATATTATAAGTGACCAATAATATAACTGTTTCACACAAGGGACCATGGACCGTACATTGTAATGTTTAGAATTAAACCCAATTAGCAGGGTATAAGGACAGAGTTAAGGAAGGAAACATTTACAGCCGTAGGAAGTAATTACCTGAGTGAAGAATGATCGTACGTCGGTGGCTAACGATACAACTCTTGTAGGATTTCAGAACGTATCAGCATTCTTAGAATGATTTCATTTTCTGGCATTGCAGTAAGGCAGCAAGTTGCATGTATTATATAGCCTACATATTGCATGGGAAACCAATACAGGGACATAGTAAGGAAGTTGTCAAACTAGAAAGGGTCTCTGATCAAGCCTTTTTCTATAGTTGCCACGGGTCAGAATATCCCATATGACCCATTCCCAAAGCCAAATATATGTTTTTTTCCCAATCAGAAGCACCTACTAAAAATCGTCTTGAAGCGACCTTGTATATCTTGAAGCTCATTGAATAACTCTGGCCATTATTGTCCCTTGTGTCATAAATGTTTGTGGACATGTGTCTGTCTTTTTTGACAGTTGATTAGAGCTGTAACGATTAATCGCGGTCCACAATTCACCGCGGTTTCTGTCCTCGGTTCGGTTAACGATACGACAGAAGCAAAGTACGGTTCGGTACGGTATTTAAGTATAACTCATGCATTTTCAAAGCGAAACATCGATTGGCTGAATGAGACTAAATAAGCCAATCAAAACGTCTCTTTTAAAATGCAGTCGGTGAACACAACAAAAATGGCTGAGTCAGACGCGTTCGAGACGCACATTAAGTTAAAAAACCCACCATCGAAGTTTAAATCGCCTGTGTGGCAACATTATGGCTTTCGATATGGCCAAGAAAGTGTTATGCAGACGACCTGCAAGAATTTGCTATGCAGATGTAAGTTATAAAGCCGGTAACACATCAAACATGGCATCGCACTTAAAACGACATCATTCGATTTCGTATGAAGAAAAACGTCCAGTAGAGAGAGCGGTGCGTATTCTTACGAAGCGAAACAGTGATGGACAACCTAAAATAAGTGAAAGTTTTCGCCATCCTGTATTAAGTCCAACACATCTAGAGTCTAAAGCCTTGACAACTGCAATTGGTTATTTCATTGCATTTGATATAAGACCATACTCTGTGGTTGAAAACTTTGGGTTTCTTACAAATTCAAATGTTTTTATGTTCTTTTGTTTTCAAAATACATTTACTATTAAAACTTGAATCTTTTGTTGTTTATTAACTGTATCGTATCGTATCGAAAAATATCGTATCGTACCTTGGTATCGCGATACGTATCGTATCGCAGAAGAAGTGTATCGTTACAGCTCTACAGTTGATATTTAAGAAATGTAGATTTGAATGCTTGTTTATACAAAATTTATATATGAAAAGCCTGTTCTTTAAACTATGAAAATTCCCAAAATTGGAGTTTAACCGATTCAAGATTTTCCCAAATTGGCAAATTTTACAACGCAAATTTTCCCAATTTATCTAGGGTCTTTTTCCCAAAATGGACAGAAAATGTCTGCTGATTGTCAATACATGATTTCTGACATCATTTTTTCACATGTAAATATTTCTGTTCAAGGCTTATTTTCCACAAATAATTAAATATCACCTATATCGTTATACCATATCCCCTAAAAATAAATCTGATCATGTAACAAGAGTACCAAACTGTCACAAAATACGCCCGTCATATGTCAGGTAATTTTAGGTAATTTCTAAAATCAAAGGGTGGTAACTCCCGGGTGACATGACAATATGACTGGTTATCGAACTTGGCCGAGATATTATGCCCACAAACATTTTCACAAAGTTTGGTAAAGATCGGATGAAAACTGTTTGACTCAGAGTGCGGACAAGGCTAATTTGGCCAATTTTGGATAATTCAAGGGCCATAATTCGGAAGTGCCTGGGGCGATGCGGCTGGTTATAGAACTTGGCCGAGATATAATGCCCACAAACATTTTCACCAAGGTTAGTAAAGATTGGATGAAAACTCTTTGACTTAGAGAGCGGAAACCATGTGGACACCGCCAGCTGCCCGCCCCCCGCGGGTGTTCCCATAATAAGTCCCGTTTTTCAAATGGGCGTATAAAAACCAAAAATAATTATCACAATTATATACAATTAACAAACCCTTGCTAATTTCTCTCCGTCTTCTTGTTTAATGATTCTCTCCCCAGCCATATCAGCTTTGTTGCCTAGCAACATAATGACAACATCCTCTTGAGCATATTCATTTATTTCTGTAAGCCAAGCCTACAAATATAAAACTAATAATGAGAATATAAAAATTAAATTTTAAAACAGCAGAAAAAAAATCCTGGTATCATAACACAGGAGAAGTTTCCTGTATTTCAACATTCCTGCAAGTCAGACATATCAAGCAATATTGAGTTTGGTAGAGATTTTAAGATTTATACAATAAAGTGTATGAAGACATTTATTTAAGAGTTGAGGGTGTGGACTCTGACACAGTTACACATAGTGCACAATATTTCTATAAAAAGAAAAATTCTTGCTTTGTAATATTGAAATGTTCATGCAGCAATACAAAATGGTGTGTCTGCGGAACAAGTATACACTGAATATGTCTTCAACAAAACCCAAGCAAACAGACAATGATGATTGTTGACCATACATTTGAAGCATATCAATTCGAAGTTAACTGCAGAAACCACACGACAAGCACTGAATAAAACTGGACATGATTCAATATACATTCAATTTGATGATGCATCATTCAAAGCCACGGAAATGCTTGCACCAAAAATAGCACTGTATCCGATGCACAAACATCAAATGCACATCTTCAAACAACCATCAATACATTTAGACATCGTTCAAACCACCATTACTACATTAGATGGTTATTTAAAGTTGCCATGTAATTGAATACAAGGTGTGTTATCAAACAGCTCATGCTAAAACTCAATACAAGACTTACAGAGAGAAAACATGATCTATTTACTTGAGTGAACAATGTTTGAGTGAGGTTTTAATATTGATGTTTAACAGAAGAGCATGTTGCATGTAATATAACATTACCCTGATATTGTCAAAGCTTGCCTTGTTTGTCACATCATACAACAGAAGCAATGCTGAAATTAAAACCAATATATTGTACATTATACCAATGCTGTAAAGTAGACATCCATTTTCAGCATATTAGACAAGTATAAATAATCGAAAAACAACCTTGAAAGCTAAAATGTAGCAAATACAAGGCTGGCTCTATACTTTCATCTGGAATGTTAAAAGACGTCTTCAACACAATGTGTCAGTAAACAAACATAGAGAGTACAGGCAAAATATACATATGGCTTTCTTTCATTGTTCAGACATACAACATATCCTGCAAAGCTCGATGAGGTCCTTCCCACAAACTAAATCACTCCCTTGCGTTTTCAACAGAAACAAATATTAGGTTCATACAATGAAGGGCAAAACAGATTAAAGAGAAAGTCAGACAGAAAAAGGATTGACGTACCAGTACTTTACACGGACTGTTAGATCTAACTGTTTATTAGTACCTCATAACTGATACTTATTTCAGACGAAAGACATTGATGGATTTCAATTTATCTTTTTTTTTCATTCTCACAAAATAATTCCGCGAGGAATCTAAACATCGAGGGTTTGACAGAAATCTAATGTAAAATCGAGGGTTTGACAGTAATCTACTGTAACATCGAGGGTTTGACAGAAATCTACTGTAACATTGCGAGTTTGAGTTATCTACTGTAACATCGAGGGTTTGACAGAAATCTACTGCAACATTGAGGGTTTTACAGAAATCTACTGTAACATCGAGGGTTTGACAGAAATCTACTGTAACTTCGAGGGTTTGACAGAAATCTATTGTAACATTGAGGGTTTGACAGTAATCTACTGTAACATCGAGGGTTTGACAGTAATCTACTGTAACATCGAGGGTTTGAGTTATCTACTGTAACATCGAGGGTTTGAAAGAAATCTACTGTAACATCGAGGGTTTGACAGTAATCTACTATAACATCGAGGGTTTGACAGTAATCTACTGTAACATAGAGAGTTTGACAGTAATCTACTGTAACATCGAGGGTTTGACAGTAATCTACTGTAACATCGAGAGTTTGACAGTAATCTACTGTAACATCGAGTGTTTGACAGAAATCTACTGTAACATCGAGGGTTTGACAGTAATCTACTGTAACATCGAGTGTTTGATAGAAATCTACTGTAACATCGAGGGTTTGACAGTAATCTACTGTAACATCGAGGGTTTGACAGTAATCTACTGTAACATCGAGGGTTTGACAGAAATCTACTGTAACATCGAGGGTTTGACAGTAATCTACTGTAACATCGAGGGTTTGACAGTAATCTACTGTAACATCGAGGGTTTGACAGAAATCTACTGTAACATCGAGGGTTTGACAGTAATCTACTGTAACATCGAGGGTTTGACAGAAATCTACTGTAACATCGAGGGTTTGACAGTAATCTACTGTAACATCGAGAGTTTGACAGAAATCTACTGAAATATTGAGGGTTTGACAGTAATCTACTGTAACATCGAGGGTTTGACAGAAATCTACTGTAACTTAAGTTTTTTTCAGCTTTTACAACAGTTTTTCACAAATCGTTTGACATTATATCAAAGTATGAAACTCATTTATTGCAATAAGTCCTATACTTGAGAATGCCATGACACAAAATGTTACATCCAAGTGATAAATTTCTAGTAATTTCTACTTTAAGGGTAAAACAGCATTACAAAGTTTGCAGATTAAATAAATATGCAAGGACTGCGGTATACTTAGATAATTTGCGGTGCTAAATATTTTAGCCCCGATCAATCTACTATTGTATCTGTGGCAAACTTCAACAGCACTGAAAGAATGGAATACAGTAGCCTCATAGTCATTATTTATTAGATATTATTTGATGACAGTGTAGATGATAGATGTATGTGTATAGTTAACACGAGATTTTGAACATTTAGTCAGGTCAAGAGAATCTCTATTAAGGATTACTGGTGACATAAAATTATTCTTTGTTAAAGCAGAGTAAAATGTTTCACACTTATACGCAATGATGTTCGGCACACTTATGTGAGACGTTTGTAATGACGTTGGAATTGCCTCTCTTGATGTACACAATGACAGTATCTATATTTCCAGTTGTCTTAATTGGCGTGGTTTAGAATTGGCGCAGCTGTACAAAATATCTAAGTATACAGTATATTGATGTCTGATCAAGCAAGTAAGTGTAATGGCATTATACAGTTCATGTAGCAGTATTCTTAAGTTAACCCTTAATCTGACAACCATATCTCTAGGCCCAGTGGTAAAGACAACTGCCTTTGGAGTGGATGGTCGAAGGTTTGCATCCCGGTAGGCGTCCGTTCTGATATGCCCCGTTGGTGAATTACCAGGTAGTTAAATAATGGTCACTGTGTGCCTATCTGCCTGGTGCCTGGCTTTAAAGGATAGGAATTGGGAAGTAAATATGCTCAGAAAGTAGGCATCCCACAAGTCAGAAATGACTGGCCCTTTAAGAAGGGTTGACACTACAATACATTAACACTTCTTTCCTTACAGTAAGTATACTGTATATGTAGTTGTATAGTATCAACCCAAACATCAGTCTTCCTTACAGTAAGTACTTATTTCAATCTATACTCTGTATTTAGAACACACAAGCTGTTTAGCTCCAAGGTCCTGTAGTTCATTACATGCAAACTGAAATAATCTGGTGTGACATATCACAGTTACTTCATGGTTAATGTTATACCCTAAGGAATTATTATGTGACAATTCTGATAATTCAATACAATATACCCCAAAGACAGCAAGCAATCTGGTCATTCCCAATAATAATAATCTGGCAATTACCTGTAGGGTGTTATACGCAAGTGTGGTAGAAGTACAGCAGAATATGTACTATAAGTTCTTTTCAGTTTTCAAAAAAAGTTGCATGGTTTCTAAGTTTTTTCTAATTTTAGCCAATATACAATATTATACAGTACAAACCATTGGCATCTCTATAATAAGCGTGTGTAACACTACGGAATCTTTCCTGGCCGGCTGTATCCCAGATCTATAAATACAGAAACATTCTGGTTAATTACAATACATACTCACAGCAAGAAAACTGAATATTATCACAGGAATTGTCAGACACATGTCATTCAGTCAACAGCAACGGACGGACATTATAACACTTGACTACTTGTGAGGCAACCCTTTTGTTTTCCTATTTGATCTTTTACATACGAGAAAATTTAGCTACACTGTACAGAACAGTTTACTGAATGAGTCATAGAAAACCTATTGTTCCAATATCCAGCCACCTGAATATCAATTAGTAAGCAACAACAGACAGATGGATCACTCTACGATACAACACTGAAACATCAACATATGTTCTTGCTTCACCCGACATACAACAACAGACAGATGGATCACTCTACGATACAACACTGGATCACTCTACGATACAACACTGGATCACTCTACGATACAACACTGAAACATCAACATATGTTCTTGCTTCACCCGACATAAACACCAAAGATGCTTCAAAAGAATCAAATGAATGGCATGATTTATCTTTTTCTTTAAAGCATATATGGAAAATCATTTGCTATCCATTATCATCAAACGTGCAGCTGCATAAATTGCTACAAGCAATTCCTTGAAGTTAAGATAAATGATGGACAGCCTCCTCCAAGTCTGCAATATGTAAAAGTCACGCCATTCTCATGTTTAATCATTCAATATTGCATGATATTTTGTGCAACTGTCCAAGTATTCCAGACAAAGTTTGATCAGATGTCACTCCATTTAAACTTATTTGAATTTAAGATTGGAATAAAGATGCCTGAATTTCAAGTACTGGCAGTCTTTGTCTTGGGAATAAACATTATGGAAAGACAAATCTCCCAATAAGGATACGTACCTGTAATTTTACTTTTGTACCATCTACTTCCACAACTTTATTCTGAAAATAAATATCAAATACATGTACATGGAGATCAATTACAGAGAAGGGAAAATGTGCATAATTACTTTTCCAATACATTAATAGGGTGAAAGTATGATAACCTTTTTATCTGATATGAAACCTGCAGAAGGCTTGCATATTCCGATAGCAATATTATACACACTATTTCCATGCAGTTCTGTGTAGCACTAAGCAAAGTTTATGATGTACATAGGCAAGGCAATTAATTATTGATTATACAGTATGATTAGCACAATTTCCTCCATGTTATAAATGTATGAGTAAATGAATTTGATAGCATAATCAGCAGTGTTGTAATACTAATTCTGTTACAGGAGCGTGTTGGAGAAATATGCATGATTCTAGAATTGTCCTTCACATTTTAGAACCTCAAATAATGCCCAAAATAAATCCAAGTCTCCAACTATAATGATTTGAAATAAAATATTTGTTTGCATTGTTGTTTATCAACATGTATATACTGTCAAGGGAGAAACACAGGCACCTCCATGGTTTAAAATATATTATCAGATTTCTACATATTGTCCTACCCACATTACACTCCCTGAATGTCTGCTTCACGAATTTGTAGGAATCTAGACACAGACAATTTTATATAATGTAAACCTTTATACTAGTGACAAACATGAAACTTTGGTGTTTATTACACAATGATGAGTTGTAAAACCAGGAAATACATCACAGTTCATCAAATAGAAACAGTATTACTGAACTGAAAATGACTCATTTTTGTTGTTTTCATACATTGTCCAAAATAATTTGAGGGTTCAGCGCAAGACTATACTAACTCCTATGTATTTATATAGGAGTTAGTATAGTATTGCACTGAACCCTCGTAATAAGACTGAATGTGTTTTAGTGGCAAGTATCATACAGAATTAGAGAACTCTGCTACTGTAAATGCCAGATGCATAGTGTGTTAAACATAAAATCTGCAACACTTTTCTTCTCATACATGCACTTCAATCACAGACTTTGGAATTTTTTGTCGCAAGCTTAGACTTTTTTGCAACCAGCAATTTGTTGTTTTAGAAACTGCTGATGTGAGCTATTTGTAACATGCTCTAAAGATCCGAAACCAATGCATGTGTGTAACTGATTGATCTCACACAGAAAATAAGATAATTTGTTTCAGTACAAATACGTCTTCTACAGAAAATTATTGCCGTGTTAAAAAGTATTTTCGATTTATTGCATGTAAAACAAATATGAAAATACATTAATTGCAATGGGAAATTGTCAAAAGTGTGAAGAAACTTTTGGAGGGCAGTGTATATGAAAACTGTATTGTTATACAACATAAATTTATGCTTAATAATGGTGACATTCTTTGTCAATAGGAAATTTTTCAAAGTGTGAAGGAACTTTTGGAGGGCAGTGTATATGAAAACTGTATTGTTATACAACATAAATTTATGCTTAATAATGGTGACATTCTTTGTCAATGGGAAATTTTCAAAGTGTGAAGGAAATTTTGGAGGGCAGTGTATAGTTATGCCATCTGAGAAGAAACATTCTGTCATTCTACATACATATACATTACCCCAATTCAATCATTTAATACACAGTACAGACAATTTTGCACACCAGACATCAGACAACACCATGCATGTTTTTGATTTCATGAAGCAATGAAAGCTCAAAGTTTTGTAATTACATGTAATTAAAATAGCTAATTTTATCAGGTTCATAAATATTGGTAGTTAACGTTAAAGGTACATAGTCTTATTTTTTGACAAATATCCATAGTGATAAATATAAGAAAATTGGTGGTAATTTACTTCATACAGATGTACTCTACAACACTGCATTGTCAATTTTCTTACATGTTTACCAATCCCATAAATTCAAGTGACCGATACCGGTATTTTCTATCCTGACCTAACTGAGTTAGCGTCAGCATAGGAAATACCTGTATCAAACTAATGTTTTGCAGTTCCAGGAAAATCTTTGAGAAAAGTTACGATGAAAGGCATGTGTAAAGGCATTAACATGTCATTTCCTAAAAAAAATTACATAGCATATTTTAATAGAAAATCTGACTATATGTATATACCTTTAATTGATTAAATAATCATTACAACATTAACATAATGAAATATACATTTTAAACATAGATTGGAACATAAAAAAATTGATATGAAATAAGATATACTTTACCCGAAAGTCTATACCAACAGTTGATATAAAACTGCCTGAGAGAAATGCACCATCTTTGAAACGAACCAGGAGACATGTCTTACCAACTCCGCTGTCCCCTAGAAGCATCACCTAAAATACACTGTTCTAAATTACCCAATGTTTTTTAATTTAGTATAAAACTTCATAATCTTACCTGTTCCAGCAGATCAGACTGATGAAGGAAAGGTAGAGCTGTCATTGATTCGGCAAAATGCATATCGATGATTGGATATCAATATAGGATGAGAAATAGTAAATACCTTAATAAGGCCTATCTCTATGCAAAATGCTTTGACTAAAAAGGTTATAAAAATTATAAATAGACTCCGATAAATCTGTTCACCTTGACCGACTACGAGAGTCAATATATCAATATGCACAGCAAATAAAAGTAAAATTATATTTTTTCAAGTAAAATCAGGGACAAACGTCTCTGGACACATCAAGCTGCTAATGCAAACTTGGCTTGCCAGCTACCTATTCCTAAATAATGAGAAGTCAGAGGTTATCTGAATTCTGATCAAAGTTCCAACCCCCTTTCTGTTCTACAATTTTTCTCCAGTTATAGATGAAGTGGAAGTAGAACTAAACATGTTTCAAAATAAATACATAACATTGTGCAAAAGTCACAAATCCAAAAATATAATGTATGTATACATTACGCCTATCCGAATTAATATTCACTACCGAATACATATACACTTAAAATTAAAAAATCCAACCTTGCAAGAAACATCGAACGAATCCATAACGCTGGTTTTCCGAATCGGTTTTCGGTTGTTGTTAGTTTTTGTGTCATTATGATTACCATTTCTGGTTTCATCATGACCATTATATTGAGAACTATGTCGTTCCATCGTTAAAAGTCATCACTCAGCGTATGTAAACATTTACACATGTACACAATAATCTACTTCCGGTTTGAACAGCGCGGTAAATTCTTACCAGCTAAAATCACAGATTCCGAGTATAGTAGGTGATGCTTCCCGCATAATTACAATTTCAAGGATTGTCCTTGTTAAGTCAGTCTATAATTACCGGAAATCAGGATAAATATCGTGTGTAAGGAAATAATTTGATTTCGTATTTACTGAAGATAAATCTGCCCTGTTAATGCCAATTAATGCAGTCGATTTACTAATCTAGCATGTACGAGATAACGTGCGCAATTTTCCGGAACTCCTAAAGAATCCAGTGTTTAATCAACTAGTCAGCTAATTTAATGACATGCATTTACCTTCAATTGGTTAAAACAATGAAGTAAAAAGTTACAAGAAATGAAGTTTTAAAAAGATAATCGGCGCCAATTGATAAGCCAAGGTGATGTAGGCATACATAGTTTGCGTGGTAGAACTATTTTGTTTCATGTTCAAAAAACGTTATAAAGTGCATAAGGCCATGCCGTTTTATATGTTTGTCAAGAGTCCGCATGCGCCTAGGTTTTGAGCTCTTTGAGAAAAAAAAAACGTTTTCGCAAGTTTAAAAAATATGTTCAACAACCTGTGGGTCGGATTGATAACGCACTCGCAGAACTTTCATACAAATTAATACGCGACTATTCGAGAAATCTCGCTCATTCGAAAATAATCAAGGAAAGCCGTCAGTATATCAAAACTGCCGCCATTCCACTAATTATTTATTCCTGACAAATAATACATTACACTCTTCAAATCTATAATAAAATCATAAGACTTTTACGTGTACTATTTTTCATGAGGAAGAATATGATTGTGGCGGTACTTCGAGTATACTTCCGGTTGAGACGATGATAGCAAAGAGACGCTAAAGCGCCTCAAAAATCGCTTAGGGAAGTAACAGATGTATCGTATTTACGTATGTTTTGTCAATATTTTGTTACCTTAAATGTTTGAAAATAGCAAAATACTATGTGAAAACTAGTCATTTTTTCTATTAGACTTCTAATGTTAAATATAAAGAAACCATGATGTTGTCTTTTATCTGGCTTTGCGGGTTTTTTTCGAAACGACTTTGTGTGTTTTTTTCGAATAGGTAGCTAGGTTTCGCGAACCAAGGTTGACGCTCAACAAATATAAAAAAACAGTACGACCTAATTAAATGTAGTCCTAAAAAACACAGGACTTTTGCGACATTGACCAGCGACCTTTCAGAGATTTCCATTAAGTCAATACTTGGGTATTTTAAAAAATAAAATGTTCACCAATATGTGAACCTACGTATTTATCTCGTGTCTAAATTAAAGGTAAGCTACAATGTATAATGATTAATAAATAATAATTGAACCTGTCTACCCTAAACTATATCAACGATGAAATAAAACTGTCGAATCGATGAAGGCGTACAAAGCCTAGACAATATATCCCGTATTTTTCTTGATCTGGTAGGCCTAAAGACAGTTCGCATACATTTTAAAAGCAAACATGATTTCTTCGATCATTAATCCCAGCTACTACCATATCATACTTATTGTTGTTGAATCTGTTGGACTATAATAATTAAAGAAAAAGTACGTTGTCTGATTAACATAAAATTGTGTTTTATTTTTATGTATAGGCCTACCGTACATAAACTGCAATTAATGTGTACGTAATTATTAAAAGCCTAGTTTTTGTAGTACAAACATGGATGTATGTCTGCATTCAAACCATAATTTATTTCTAGAGCAGACGAATTTATTCAGATATGCGTAAGTCTATCAAATTTGGGCAACCGAACTGAGTTTGTAAAATTCGAAATATGCAAGTTGTAAAATGACCTGGAGTCACGGACCTATATATAGGTCCGTGCTGGAGTGTAGCAAAAATCAGCTTCATACGGCTTCGCCGAAAAACAATGCGAATTAAATCGGCTGTCTATTTAATCCGTGGTCAAAAACAATGGTCATCATCCGGAGTTAGATTAGATCAATTTCATCTGTCATACGTGTGATATTAGAGACGACGATCAATGCCATGGTTACTCAGCTACGCAAATTAGGAATATGGTATGAATAAAGTAGATGTATACACTGTACATGTAGATACAGTTGTTGATATGAGACTTAATGGATGACATATCTAGATCAGGCCTACACCCAAATACAAACTCGTGTGGCATGCCTAGATTTATACGATAGCAGGAAAAGTGCCAGTCAACGCTAAATCTGGGTCGGATATATGACAGTGTGTATTGGTCGCTGATTAAGATGGGTGCTATTTTTGAAAGATATAACTACTATTAAAATATCGGTGGAATTCTTAGGCCTACTGTAATTTCATTATTATATCTATAACTGCATTGTTCCGTACGTTGCCTTATTCAGTGATCCGTTAAATAGACCGTGACTCAGAGAAGCAGACCAAGCATTAATCCAGGAATGCTTTTAAAATAACTTACAAACGCAAATGGGCATAATTGAATGTGCGTTTAAATGAAAGGCATATACAAACATGTATGAAGCTAGCCTACTTGTATTAGACAGTTAAGATTGACAGCAATCCTCGTGTTGTATCTGACCAACCAATGTGTTTAGCTGAAATCCACCGAGTAAACATGCGTAGATCTATATAATACAGATATTCCAATGAAGACTCACGTAGGTCATGTACATGCTCACTGTCTTAAGTTTCTTGAGATATCAAACATACGAATACGCGATAATTCATAATGCGCGCCAAAATCAGACGTGACGTCACATCGTTGTGTTTCTTTGACGAGATATGGGATTAGGCTAATTAATGCCTCCGTAGTGACAAAATTAATGGAATTCAATGTACGATCACGTCGGTAACATAATTAAAATATAATCATTTAACAGTCTGACTTCATACTACATGTATACATGTGATACAACAGTTCACATGAAATTAATACTTAAAAGGTTCAACATAACCTCGCCACAGAACGGCAGGCCTCTTCCGGGACCTTATGGGGGGATCGCTCAGGTCAGTGATACAATAGCGAATACAATCACTATAACAATTCAATCTTACCCTTAATTCTATATCATCCTTAATACAATACGAACGTGATGTCATTTCCTGTCTAGAATAATAGTAAAATCACAATGAGAAATATATTTTGTTAAATAATACGATGAAATTTATATCACCATCTGCGGTCGATTGATGCGCGTTATTTTGACTAAGCTTGACTACCATATACATTCGTAGACATTTATATTCTTGTCACGGTGCGTTTTGTTTGACATTTCGCGATTTTCGTACGTCTCTATAAAGCACAACAACATGAACAGACAAACAGGTAATATATGTCCGTATACATCTATTATAGCCTATATTAACTGAATCAGGATTTCTCGATCCCTGTCATGTTTTTCCTTGTTGCCACAGTAACATTTACATGTGTAATTAACAAGTATCCAGGAATTGGCATTGAGTATATCAAGTTCTAACAGCAAAACACCTGGTTATCAAATATCTATTCATAAATGCGCAACATAGTGGAGTATTGTTGATTGCTAGCCTACGTGTTAGGTCACATTCAAAGTTACAATTGACTTCGTAAATAAACCAATCTACGGTGTGTTCTCATATTATGTTCTAGAATATATTATAAACTGATTTTATATAGAGAATCCCTCATATAATGGATACTAGATAACATATTTGATAACTATAATACTTTTTCAGACAGTCAGTGTGTTACAGTGAATGAGCCTTTGACGATCAGTGGCAAAACTGGCGGGGAGGGGGGGGGGGGTAACTGGTGTAGGCCTACTTATGTACTAAGCTCATACTATGTTTGTATAATTTTATGGTTGTTGTCCGTACGTCACCAGTTTAAGGATTATATTATCAGAATTCACAGCAAGTACTCACGTACACATGAAACACTTGAATTCACTAATTCCCACGGGTCTGCGTTGCATCTTTATCACTTCTCGTAACATTTGGTTGAAACATCTGACTGACTCAGCAAGTATGTATATACATAGGCCTACGTGACACGCTGCCCGTGCTGTTGATAATATACCGTATGAGACAATATAAACGCGTATTTGTGTATATATATGTGTACATTCATTTTTTCCGACCGTAATAACCCCCGGATACCATTACAGATAGCTTTGATAGCACGATACATTAAACTTAACTTCTTTATCCGTCAGGCGTAACTCACACCTAATTGAGTAAAAATGTACTAAATAATCTTGAAACCTACCGTGTCGTTCTACTTCCATAGCTTACTATTAGTTCATGCCTATGATCAAAGAAAGAGAAAAGTTGCCCCCCCCCCTGGATTGATATTTGTTTAAATATTGATTTGTAGTCAGATCGGAATAAGACTTCATGGAATTGTCAATTTTAAGTGTACTGTATATTTCTGTTTGTTTTTGTTTTGCTGGACATATCACCAGTCTGATTAGTTCAGTCGGTAGAGCACTCAATCCTTGGCAAAGCGTATGTTAACCGTGACAATTGAGCTGAATATAATGCACCCACAGTTATCCCCCTCACTTCTGATTCACATGATTATCACTTGTTTGGGTGCTTACAGAAGAGCAGGTTGGTACTGGTTGGTAACCAAAGAACGCCGGTTTGATTATCTGGTCGATGATTATAACAAAAATACTGTTGAAAAAAGGTGCAAGATTCTAACAAATATATTTGTATTGTTTTGCTGAACTTAACGTCATTTTTACGTATCATTCCAGTTATATACGGCGGTAAGTTGACATAGCCTAACACCTTGGTGTCGGAACAGTACTGGTCTGACTCGGGGAGCATATCGTACACAACACGCTACCGATACGGTAGATATATATCGTATGAGGCAATTTGTACGAAGTCGAAGAAGATCCACTAGTATGTTTTTGTTACCTTATGTTACCAAAGGATGAATTAATTACATACTTTATCAGACTCGTCGCCATTGTCAGGAACATGGACATATATCCATTACAAGTGTAGATCATGTTTATCGAGCTTTCTCTTGTCAATGTACTAGGAGAAAATACTCAATTACACATCAGCTCGAATTCACAGAAGCGAATTTCAAACGTTGAATATAGTCGCCAATAAATGTGTAAAATGACGGTATCTGAATGCATGGCTTTAAACGTGTTTATTAATACCAACATTGTATGTGTTTTGTATCACTTAAGCACTTGAATCTACCCGATACATGTACATTGGACTATGTAAAAAACATTTAATTTAGTACGTATTAAAAACTTAAAAACATGATAATGTTTGTTACGGTTTTTTCAGCGTATATGTGTACTGTACAGAGTGCATGGCTCTTACTTGCTCATGATCTTGTGTTTGTTCAGTATGGTATTACCAACTTTCGCGTATCCCATAAATTACTAACAGAAGGAATTCTACCGAAAATGTCTGTATAAAGAAATGGTTCTATTTTAATCATAGAATGTATATTGTAAATATGTTCCAGTGGTGTGTTTTATAGTCATGGAAAAAATATTAAGCATGTATTTTTGCATACAATACAGTTATACATATATGTGAGGTCTATTGGCGCCACAATAATTATCTTGTATATCAGACTCTGTGATTTTTTTAATTTATCTGGTTATATTATGTTAATTATAAATAAAGTGTATGTCAACTACATACACGGATGATTTGACAGTTATACAACAATTATTAAAAGTTATGTCCAGTAAGAATAAACGTGATTGACAATGGCAAAATGTAAGGAACACCTGTCAGATGTGAGTCTTTCTATTGAAGGAAATATGTACGAGGGGCGTCCCAGAATTGAGTAGACTTTTACTACCAAACTTTTATTCATACATGAATTTTGATGGGATTTCTCTGGAAAAAATAGTTAACCCTTCACCTTTTTCTTATTAATGTTCCCAGAACTTAATTTTTCTTATCCCCATAGTAACTAACTTTAATATTGGCGAAGCAGCTTGAATTTTACACAGACCTCTTGAGATTTTGCTGTCCATATTTTCCTCAATTATGTTACATTAACATGTTACTCAGGGAGGTTGTTGGACAATGTAATATGTGCAATCACAACGAAATTCAAATTCATATCTACTGAAATGAAGAATCTTTAAAGATATATTGCTCATTTTTTTACCGAAACAAACATGAAAAATATATTTCCTATAGTTAAAAACATCAATATACATTCATTAATAAAGACTGAACTCATAATGTATTGATCCGTATTTAGTGGAAAAAGATGTTTGTACATCATGAAATGAAACAAGAAATATCTTTAAAAACATTGGTCGGCGCAATTTGAAGCTTAAGATTTGTTGTGCAACATAAAAAATGCAGGGATGTTACGATTGCTGGTCACTCCCAGATCCAAAATGGATTTCGGTGAATTCACCGAAATTCCGTGAATTTCGGTAAGGTAACGTACCCTTTATCGAATGGATAACCAATCCGCGTCAAGGTTACAACGTTGTTTAGTTGAAGAGAAATTGCCTTGGGTGTTAAGCTAAGATTTGATTGGATTACACAACACTGATATGCAAATAGCAAAACCATGTTAGTACGGCTACGCCGAAAAAACAGTTTTTTAACAATCCGGCTATTTTACAAATTTTGCCTGTTAGTAATATGGTAAAAAAAGATATTTTAAATCGGCTATACATTGCAATGGGTCTTATTAGAGATGTTTTAACCAATGCAACAACAATACTGGATGAAGCCAATTCAAACATGTTATGTTCAGATGAGCCAGATACATGCTGAACTACTATATTATGAGAATAACGACGTCACGTGACACCATAGTGTCATATTATTCCGTGTGTTACTTCCATTATCTATTGGACCACTAGAATAAGCAACGATGCCATGCTTGATATCTTAAATATCTCACATTTTGTGGTGTTAATATTTAGAGTTGGGTAAAAATAATTTTGAAATCATAAAGGTTGTCAGCGAAACTCAGTATCTCATACAACGTCACATATGACTGTATATAACATTGGCATTCTGTGTAAGATTAATGCAACAAAATGGGAAAAGAACTACATGAATATACTTTTTATCACATGTTTAATAGAAAACTTGTCATGATAAATTAGGAATAAAGAGATTGTGATCTGGTACGACAAAATAACTGCATACAAACACGACATTGTATAATTGAAATCCGACTGCTCCTCTGACAGACATTACATTTCATTGGGTATATTGCAAAATGCCATATTGACAAAACAGTAAATCTGTAAACAGGTTGTTCAATCATTTATTGTGTATCGAAGCTTACACTATGAAAAGAGTGCGAATGTACTTGATTATTTAGGACTCCAACCCCATTCTCTGTATGGGGACTGGTTTAGTACCCTGATACAGGAGCGGTAGTGAAATATAAGCGATACACGTATTGTCGCTGTCACATTGTTGTCAGTCTTCAGTCATGTCTTCAGTCATATTGTGAGCATGACATATTCATATACAACACATAACGTCTATTCCATGTCGCTATGATGAGTCCCAAACGGTATTACTTAGGTTAAGTTGTAATAAGTTATACAATAAATATCGCTGAAGGCGCCAAAGTGAGCGGAGTGTATCCATAGGATATAATCATGTCTACCATATTACCAATTTAACGCGGCATGGAAAATGAAGTCTATATCAATATATCGGAATTAACACATATAAATGATTACTCGTCCATCCGCGATATTACTGCATTTTACGTAATTACTATTTTGCAGCAACGCCACTTCAAATTTGACTGGTGCACGACTGAGTCAACCTACATAATCACTGACGTACATACAATTACGTATATATCCGTACATGCGTAAACAATGGAGATCGCTCGTGTGAATGTCTAAGTGTTTTTTTCTCAATTTCTCAGTATGTACACATAAACATTTGTTGTATACATGTATACACACAATTACTGCTACATGTACTGGAATGCCAACATTCAACAATTACTCATTTTCACAATTACTCATATATTATACCACATTGAGAATTTCAAAATAGTTCGACCTAAATTCACTGGTGGTTAAAGTATACAATCATCTTTTATAAAATGAACGAAGAATCCGAGTAAGAAATATCTCACATGTACACCAGAAGCATCATAATATATCTATATCTGTCAAGGAGTTCATGATACTTGCATTATTAAATTGCAATAATATTAGAATAATAATGATAACATGTGCATAATGTTCATGTCATACATACAGACACCTAGAACAGCTAAAGAAAAAGAGTTGACTCTTAATTTCCATTGTGGGATCCTATTCATTCCTACTGAGGTCCTACTCATTCCCATTGTCGTCCTACTCGTTCCCATTGTGGTCCTACTCATTCCCATTGTGGTCCTACTCGTTCCCATTGTGGTCCTACTCATTCCCATTGTGGTCCTACTCATTTCCGTTGTGGTCCTACTCAATCCCAGTGTCGTCCTTCTAATTCCCATTGTGGTCGTACGCATTCCCATTGTGGTCCTACGCAATCCCATTGTGGTCCTACTCATTCCCATTGTCGTCCTACTCATTCCTATTGTGGTCCTACTCATTCCCAGTGTCGTCCTACTCATTCCCATTGTGGTCCTACTCTTTCCCATTGTCATCCTACTCTTTCCCATTGTGGTCCTACCATTACCAGTGTCGTCCTACTCATTCCCATTGTGGTCCTACTCATTCCCATTGTCGTCCTACTCATTCCCAGTGTCGTCCTACACATTCCCATTGTCGTCCTACTCATTCCCATTGTGGTCCTACCATTACCAGTGTCGTCCTACTCATTATGTTGTCCTACTCATTCCCATTGTGGTCCTACTCATTCCCATTGTGGTCCTACTCATTCCCATTGTGGTCCTACTCTTTCCCATTGTGGTCCTACTCAATCCCAGTGTCGTCCTACTCATTCCCAGTGTCGTCCTACTCATTCCCATTGTGGTCCTACTCATTCCCATTGTGGTCCTACTCATTCCCATTGTCGTCCTACTCATTCACAGTGTCGTCCTACTCATTCCCATTGTGGTCCTGCTCATTCCCAATGTGGTCCTACTCTTTCCCATTGTGGTCCTACTCATTCCCAGTGTCGTCCTACTCATTCCCATTGTCGTCCTACTCATTCCCATTGTCGTCCTACTCATTCCCATTGTCGTCCTACTCATTCACAGTGTCGTCCTACTCATTCACAGTGTCGTCCTACTCATTCACAGTGTCGTCCTACTCATTCACAGTGTCTTCCTACTCATTCACATTGTCGTCCTACTCATTCACAGTGTCGTCCTACTCATTCACAGTGTCGTCCTACTCATTCACAGTGTCGTCCTACTCATTCCAACTGTGGTCCTACTCATTACCATTGTGGTCCTACTCGATCCCATTGTGGGTCTTATCATTCCTAGTTTGGTTATTTCCATTATGGTCCTACTTATTTCCATTATGGCCCTACTTATTTCCATTGTGGTCCTATATATTTCCATAATGGTCCTACTTATTTCCATTGTGGTCCTATATATTTCCATAATGGTCCTACTTACTTCTATTGTGGTCCTATATATTTCCACAATGGTCCTACTTATTTCCATTGTGGTCCTATATATTTCCATAATGGTCCTACTTACTTCTATTGTGGTCCACACAGAAATACTTTTGATGTACCTCGTACCTCGGACATCGTTCATTCGCCTTAATTGGGTACGAATTGTACCTGGTTTCGAATAGCCCTTTTCAATTCGACGTGCATATGAAGGTACATCGGAACCTGATATTTATTTCGGATGATACCTAGTATTCGGATAGTAGGTTTCCGAATAAACGAGACCAGACCGTATCTGCATGAAAACAATAATAACATCACAGAGCACACACGACTCAGTGCGATTCCGAAATAGAGCATCAAAATCCCCACTTATGAGAAATCCAGAGATAACTTGAGAAGCACAAAACAGAACCATGTCTTGACAAATTAATCAGTTTATTTGTTGCCTTGGTATACAAAACATACTGCATTGATTGATTGATTGGAGAGCAACCTATCCAGCTTATTTGTGACATTAGAACCCCGAGAACTAGCATGTCGCAAATATCAGGGATTAAAGAGAACAAAAACCTAAAACCATTATATCATGCTTGAACACTCCCTTTTGGATTAATTTATAATATTCCCAAAGAGATCGTAATACAAGTATGACGTAATTAACCGAAACTTTGTCCCAGAGAAATGCGAAAATAGTCGAGGCTTCTGTTATTGTTACGAATGTCCTGAACAAAGCTTTATATAAAATAACATACATAAGTTATGCTTCATTATCTTGTCTCAGTGCACATAGGAAACAGTTATTATCACTCATGGCAACAGAAGTGATTTAAGGACAATAAAGTGTCCCTATGTACATTATATTTGATTAAAGTTCCTTATCTTGCGGACGTTATAGCGATGGCATTTATAATATGCAGACAAATAAATGTTACCGCGGACATAAGCACCTGTACTACACATAATTGATGCAGTCACGTGACAGCGGTACGGAGCAGGATGCCGGTACAAGGGAGGTAAATTTACGAGCACAAGACACGGATTGCTGACACAACACTGATTCTAAGACCAGAATAGAATGTTGAAAGTAAGGAATTTATTAAGACAAGGAAACTTTGTCCAAACCGTGAGTTGATACAAACACTTCGGTTAACTTTGCAGACCGATCATTTTGGAATTAACCCGCATCGCTACGACAACAAATTTACCAAGTTAGCAATAATAGCGCAATCACTTAGTCATTAGTCAAAACTGTTAAACAATTAACGCCGACCATGTATTTAATTGCTTCAAGTTAATTGCTACGCCATATCTGGATACATGTACATGCAACAACGCAATGAATCATTTCCTAGCGTTTCCTAGCGACTACAAAACACGAAGAACAAGTAAAGAAGAGACGTTTTCAAGTTTTCTTATGAAGACTGGTAGACCAAAATGCAATTAGCTTGACCGAACTCATAGTGCCAAAATGTGTTCAAACCCATCGCACATTCGGGAACATTCCGACCACAGAATCACTTTTATGATGTCTGATATACATTAGTTTTAATTATATTACACTCTCTGACTGGACCACAAAAGTCGTACCGTTCACAAATACAGATACGATAACACTCAATTATCTTCAAGCAATGCCAACAAACCCACATAAAATTACCGACAACTCACTTATCAGGTTGTTAAAACGGACGGAGCATATGTTTTCGGAGACAAGTTAACTGAAATAATACACCCAGCGTCATAATGTCCGCACCTGATTCACGTTGGGGAAACTTGCTGAGGAACACGTGAGAACCGTTGCTGAGGAACACGTGAGAACCGTTGCTGAGGAACACGTGAGAACCGTTTCTGAGGAACACGCGAGAACCGTTGCTGAGGAACACGTGAGAACCGTTGCTGAGGAACACGTGAGAACCGGGCCCGTATTCTGAGGAACACGTGAGAACCGGGCCCGTATTCACTAACATTTTAAGATTGAAACTCAGACTTAGACTTTATATTTGCAAAATTTATATTCACGTTTCTTTCGTCTTCATTCAATCTAAATGAACGAAATTTTGTCTGAATATTTTTTATCACCCACTTCACAGTTGAGCCAGCTATTATTGAAATCTATACTGTACAAGCAACCTGGGACCAAGACGAACATTTAACATTCTGAAGTCTAAGTCTCAATTTCAGGCTTAGGAATGTTAGTGAATACGTGCCCAGGGTTTCGTAAAATCGCAGATCGCTATCATTTGCTATTTCATTTGCGATTACCGCTATTTGCGATGCGACCGTTGATGAAACACCCCCAGGTTGGTAACCCATTAACTTTGGTTAGATCAACCGATCGTCGTACATATCCGCAATACCGCTGAAAAGACGGCAGAAACTTTCAAGCAAATAAAAAAAAGTACCACGGGAAAGCACGAAACAATCTAGACTTTGATGACATTTATACAACTAGACTACATATTTGCATTTATCCCGTTACCAGGCAACATATTTGCTTTTCCGAGTATAGAGTAGGTATTCTTCATTGTCAACGACTGGTGCAAAAATTCAATTACCAGTTCTCCAAACAAAACGCAGCGTAATACTGTCCCAGCATTCAATGATTGAAGATCAGTATTAATTAAGAATATGTGAAGAAGAAAGAACCCTTTTAATATCGACACAAATTGTCAGATTTCGTCTAAGTTGCTTAGATTTTCAGTTTGATCATGAACAGCTTGCTTCGCTCATTTTCAAAACAAATGCAAACAAATGTGTGGGCGACTTTCTATTTTGGTGAAATAAAGAAAATCAAATCACGTATCAGTTTGCATTTTCCATCAAGAATTCATCTAAATCGAAAGAATGTAATTACATATTGATCTGTCATCGGCTTACTCTTCGATTATGAACAGACTGCAGTACTGTACGTTGTAGCCCCGCATACATGTCTCTGTACTCCGACTTGTACACGCGTCGTGCTTATTAACAGTTATTGTAAAACGACATTGTTTTTATTTTGACACAAAAGATCATAATGCTGTGCACGTGTTCTTGATATTTAAATTGCAGTTCTTAGCATGCTCGAAGAAACATTGATTTTCATAACTTTTTGTCATTTAAAAAAAGCTTGGAAAATACAAGTATTGCAATGCAGAACAGTGCTACTAATGACATCCAAAGACTAAATGTCTTAATTTCATAAAAGGAATTACTCTGCATTTCCGAGGAATTTCTGTGTATCGAGTTCATTCTTTTTATTTTAGCACCAAAGAAGAGTCCCTGTTGAACGAAACACACGTTTGGTGAACAAAGTTTTGAGTATTCAAGTGACATGCCAGTCATTTGCGAGACATCCTATTTCAGAGACATTATTCAGATAATATTTTCAACTGTTATTGCAAAAAGACTAAAAACACCACCGGCATTTAATATAATAATGGTTACATTAAGGGCTCCATTAACTTCACTTATTTCCACTTCATGTATATGACCATTAATTGTATTTTCCTCCTTTATGTGTCGTTTTACATATTTGGTTGCTACGATGTCATATTTAAAGCTCATTTGAATAGAAAAGAAACGAAAACACGAAAAGCCATGAAATCCCTACATTGCCTACACGAGTACCTGAAAAACATTAACCAAGTCACAACACTGGAGCCTCATGTTTTGGGACCATCTTCAATTTAGTTATTTTCGTTCACTTCATGATCATCGTATCTAATTATCAAATTCATTTTAAAAGTGAGATTCAGAGATGACTTTTGAAATTCAATACAACGTACATTGGAAAAGTCATCACAACACAAGGAGTTGGATTTTTTTAGAGATTAAATTCATTGTAGAAACTCGTTTGTGCCAATGAAGGGTTTCAGATTTTTAAAAATAGTTGCTTCCAGTTACCATGACAACCAGTTTTTTGAATTAGTTTGTTTTGGTAGCGGACGATTCAATGACTGGTTCTCCATATTTGATCAGATTTGGCTTAAATGAGCTATTTGCTGTGCGTCCGTCCGTTCATTTATCACTCAGACGCGTTTATGTATACATTTAATCATATGTGTATTTTATAAAAGAAGTTACACTAAATGTAATAATGTTGGTAAGACTCTTCATAATATTTCATCAAAAACGATGAAAATAGAACCATGAAAATACAAAAGACACTTTGACGTTAATTTAATTTATACATGGTTACTCCTAATGCTGATCGACTAATATTCCAACAAGACCATGTTTTTTCTACCATATCTCCACCAATGTCTTGTAAGTCTCCTAATGACATGTCATTGATAAAATACGTGGGTTGGTAACCAGTCATTTGAAACCGATGATTAGCGACTCACGGTTTGTACATGGCATAGAAACCACTCAACTGGATATTTAACTGTGGACTAAGGGTACACCGTTATGATATATAATATAATACCACATAAATCATTAGTATAACTTGTAAAATACGAAGCAATTAGACACCAATTACTACTAATGCACTCTATAACAATTTCTCAGGCCTTTAAAATTGAATATGAGCTATTCGCTTGTAAACACAGACCGAAAGGTGAATTAGAAATTGGTGCTTTAAAAATCACCATCTTTCAATAAATGTTTTACATATACTAAAAAATCTTAATCAAACGGCAATCTGCATTATCCCCTAAACTTTGCCATTATAACCCAACCTTATGCGAGATTAACCGTTTGTATTTAACTGAAAATGATAGATGTTTTATCATTCTTTTTATGTACAAATCATTGTAAGTCATCATGTTCCATGATGACGTATTGAGTATTCAGTAAATTATTTATCAGTTTCAAATCTCAAATGCATCGCTCTGAAAGCTTTAATGTCAAGTTTATGCTCTATTTACTGCTGTATTCGACACCATTTTCAACAGTTCACTTGCCGAGACTGAATTGATTTTAACTCCATTTTCAAAGTGCTGACATGGTTTTAAACTTTTAATAGCATGAGCGTACTAGAAAGTGGTGCAAATTAATTTTAATTGAAAGTTAGATTTTGAACAAAAAGTGGACTAAGCTGAAGTATAACCGTTGTCTGATTTTAATTTGGCTAAAACATTGTTACGTGTGTTCAATATACATTAAACATGTATAAAAGATGGAAATTAAAACATTAGTTGCCGAGATATTTACACTTTTTGATTTGATTACAAGGCCTATATTCCAGCTGACCTGAAGTGATTGGTCTCCAAGACGTTTCTCTTGTGTTTTACAATCTACCATCTAGATAACACTTCCTTATTGAGTGAAATAACTAGTAAACCCCTCTCCAATCGTTACCTCTAATCTACACACAAAGACTTCTATGGTTAGACGTGACAAAAATGTGTGACAGTAATTGAATTAACGGATAACTTCTAGAGGACCGCTAAATCGTTAACATCTACCGCCATAAATGGAACAGGAAGAGTTAGGAAATGGAAGCACACACTATATCACCTTCAGAAGTGATAAAATATTGATTGTATTCACTCCATGTATTAACTGTAATACATTTTATATCGTATTCACTATAGCCTACTTAGATGAAACATGAAATACTTTTACATAAAATGTAAACTTTATATTTGAATGATTCTTATACATTTTATGAAACGAGCAATGGACAAAAAGGGCGGGAAGTGTGAATGTCCTCACTATGGTTAAAACAATACTAGAAGTTTTTATTTAAATTTCTTCGGCGAGGGAATTGTTAAAAAAAATAATTGACATTCAGAATAACTAAATCACGCATTACAACTTTCCCCAGACTGTTTCACAAGCAAGCGATCATCCATCTTTCAAAACGTTACACCAGAAGAAACTCTGACTTTTGTGGACTACATCATTACGGTTATTTTTCTGTAAATTGGTTACCCTTGAGTAAGCTACCTTATTCGCACTGCGTGTCGACTGAAAACTGATACTGTTTTAACAAAGAATCAAATTTCAATATTCCAGGATTAAAATAAAAGCACATTTGGTCGTTTTGTTAAATTTCTGTCTCTATAAATTCAAAGACGTCGTCGGCTATCAGATTATTTAACAGATAAAATAATTTTTGTGTGTGTCTGAAATTTGTGTTCTTGAAAAGCAATCTTATTTCGGATTGTTTTACTTGCAGGAAAATATCAGTTAATGGGTTTGCCACCGTATTCTAATCAACAGTATGTTCTTCAGTATGAGACACTGTCTTATGTATGTAGCGTTCCCTGTAGCCACTTATTCCTTCTCTTGTCTATGGTTTGATACAACATATGCCGCGCAAAAGACGTGTCACTATCGTAATGTGAAGGAAAATAATTTGTAAATATATATAGTATGTAGTGCACCAATATTATTTCAATTATCTACATTAAACCAATTCAATATGTTTCGCTATATTAGTGCTTAGAATGGTAGTGAGAATAAGTATCTGATTTTATTGTGATTACTATTGCACGCAGCTTTTTAGCATTCACAATAATGGGTTACGCAGAGCAACCAAGGCACAAAATAATGAACATGAAAAAACATGCAGATCAGGAAATACCACAATCACAAATCAGAACTTCCATTGACAGACCTTGTCATCCTTCAGCATTCAATAAAAATACGGGCTGACGTTTTACGGGCATCGTGGTACCTCAAATAGTAGGAACAGTTACTGAATGATATGTTCACGTGTATATATTGTGTGTCATAGTACGTGGTAAATGAATTCTTCATTTTGATAGGACAGTTCATTGGTACTGGTGACGGTGGAGATCTTATCGCTGGATAAACGGGACTTACAACAGACATTCATACTTAATGTACTCGCATATACGTAACAGTCTCGCATAGGGCAATTTGGGTTGAGGGCATTCAACTGATGAACCATTCGACCTTACGATTGAATGTGATTATAATCATTTAGTCTTCCAAGTGGATTAAATTATAATTTGAACAGACTAGTTTATTGAAGTATTGGTGGTCGAATATCCTTTTCCGTAATTAAAAGTTCCACATACATCATATAATACTTGATGATCTCTACTTTATATAACAGCACGCAAAACATGCAGCAATATTCCAAGTGTTTAGTCACACATTTGAAATAAAGGCAATTATTACTCTGTTATATCCTATGGACAAATCACTGTTCAGCAGACAATTTCTTAATTTATAATCCGTAATCGTTGAATATTAATGGAATATTTCAAGTTTTCTAGAATTGATATCTCTCGAACTCAAATGTTACAAACAAGTCGTGCGTATAATCGATTCTGTTTCTATATAATCTGCTTTAGTTAATTTAGACTTGTGCATCTTGCTGTCCATACGTGTCGAACAACAAGAAAACAACAGCGGCTAATGTCATGTATATCTCGCATATCTTTGAAAAGCACCCAATATACATCATTGTCTTATTAGAAAACCGTCGTTTGTCATCGAATCCCGGTCTTTGAAATCGCTGAGATTTTCTTCACGAATACGGCTTTTTATTCTGTCAGAAACATGTAACCGTCGCAATTTCTACTTAAATACTAAGTGCACGAACAGAATCTAATTATCGAATGATCTTACAATACTATTGTTGCCTTTCACCAATATTTTCCGTGGAGAGTCTAGTAGATAATTAAAGCAAAACCCAAGAGGGTATTGCGCGGCATAATGCCATTGACATTCGAGCTTACTGTCCCAAGCGGTAATTTGGCAGACATTTAACATGTTCTGCTGTTAAGCACAGTAAAATCCTTACTGGTACATTGTCTGCAGATGACATTACTCATATGTATTTAGAAGAACATTTCTTCAAAATGATATGTGTATGTTTGTAATTGGGGGAGGTCTATGGTTGCGTTCAATATTTCCTTGTACCAATACAGCATGTAGTTTTTCAACTATTAAAATTAAATTCTTAAGATAATATTTAAAAAATAATGTATTATGATTCTGGATAATCTTAACTTTCATATGCATGTACTATATTGTGTTTTAGATGCATTTGACATATCTAGCTAACACTCAGAAACAAGCTTAGATTCAGAAGTGTCATAAAATGTCAAGTAAATGTTGTTGCGAAATTCACCCCATAAACTAGACATTAATTAATGAAAAACAAATAAAACGAGATGAAAATATTAATGAATACCTTGTACTGTTTGCTCACATCTTCTTCATCCGTATGTGTCATGTCCCCAGAGAAAACATAGTCATTAAATGTCGACACGGCGTACTCATCCAGTTCTGCTTCTTCGATTTGATCCAACACAACCATATGTTTTACTTTAACACGACTTAACAGACTTTGTATCACAAAAATATTGTGAATTAAATACAAATGTCGTATTTCTGTTTCATTAATTTACGTGGAAACGGAAAATAAGCGATTTATATCGACTATGCACTCGTTCTGTAATTAGCAAACGGTAAAAGATCTTGAAGTCAATCAATCCAAGCAACAGTGTTGAAGCCGATAACTTAATGAATGTATAAGTCCGAACTAGTCCCACGTTATATGCACATTGAAACAAGTCCTCTTGTGGTCAGTAACAAAACTGTATTGAAGGTGAATTAACACTAGCTTACATATTTCACCTGTTGGCTTATGTTTTAGTTCTGTAATATGATTAGTATGCATACAAAAGACTTACATTCACAACCTGAATAATTCATTCTTGGGAGTGGAATTTATTGCAAATTTGTCACAGGACAGCAAGCACGTGAATATCTCCATGCCTCAGTGACGACACAGTATTACAGATACTGTCGCAGATTTATCTGAAAATGGCGGACGAAAATTGGATTTTTATAACTCCCGTCGCTTGTATGTGTTTTCTAGGAGCAACAAGAGCTGTCAACCAACAGTGTACAAAATGGGACAGTAATATACGTACTGATATCATGGTCATTATGCGTCTGATTCCTTTTTTAAAGAAGTGCTTGACGACACAAAAATCCAGGACTTTTCACATTTTCGTGACAACTTCATCATATTAATACTGTCTTCATCTGCATATTTCCAGACATTCTAAGGGTTTGAATATAATTCGTCACAATGCTTACAACACTTGGTGTTACGAAACCCCATGGCTTGGAAGTTTGTTTTAGAATTGTTGCATGTAGCACAATGCTTGTTTTAATTGTGAATTATTTAGTGGTTGAGTTCAATAACCTGTTTTTACTTCCTTATGGGTACTGAAGATCTAGTACTTAGTGCATTGTCAGTCAACTAGTTTGGAACTCGTATGATCACAGAGGGCGCCAAACACTAACTTACGTCTGTATTAAATCTCACATTCGAAGTAATGTATTTCCAGTTCCTATTCGACATAACCAATTCCGGAAATTAATATATAAACCTTTCATCATATGACATAAACAATACCCCAACATAATGTGAAGCAGATGCAGACGACGAACAGCAGACGACAAATGCCACCAAGTCATCACTTAGGAATGATTTAGAAGTAAGCAATGAATATCTATGAATGCAAAGCTCATAAATGATATAACTAATATATTATATATTCAACATTGCTGTAAATACATGATTTTTCAGTGTATACATTAAAGCGAAATTTTAAAGATGAAACTTTATATAATCCAAATTTATTTTTCAATAGACACAGAGTCACACCAATTCAGTGTAAATTTCATATCATGTGCAAAGAGAGCTGGCTTGTAGACCCCCCCCCCCCCCCCCCCCCTGGATAAGCAGACTTTTACGTACACACACATTACCATCCATGTGATTATATTTTATTTATAGTGAACGGGACGAATATTTTTCACTTCATTTTAAATTAAATAATGAAATGTCTAACCACCAATCATGTGAAACTAGCATTCACTCGAAAGAATCAAAATAAACGAACTTATTTCTCGAAATATCAGCATGGTAAGAGACATAATTTAGATATCTTAAAAGCACCTTTGGTATCAAATTGCTTTACTGACAGTTCAGACAAGAGATAAAGCACATACATCATATCCAATGAAATTATAAATGTCTCAAATATACAAACGCATCTCTGATTAAATCAATTGTGCAGTTTGATATATGTGACGTTCAATGAAAATGTTTCCGGCCGACATAAAATATTTATTATCGTCATAACATTTGGACATTTTTCATTGTATTTCCATTCGTTGGAGAGCAATAAATATTTCAAATAATAAAACGCACGTTGAACTAGAACCATAAGTGAAATTCTGCGACGACTGAAACTTTCAAACCACATGTTATGAGTATTGACTGTGCATTACAGAAATGCATGGTGCATGTACATACATTCATCATTCATATCGTACAAAGGCACTTACAAAAGCATCTCGAAAGGAGCATAGTTGTGTGACACACGAAACATGTGCACTTCAACCGAATTTACTCATACACTTTAAACTAATGTAAATCTAAAAAAACATGACGGTTGTTTTAATTGTAGCACGCAATTAGATACGTTGTCAATGTCAATGCATTGTACTACAGCATAAAGGTTTATAGATATTAATGATCTTGGTAGCATAACAGTACACAAGTACAATGAATACGGAGATCACATCAAAGAATCATCTCAATCACAAGCTTAAGGCGAGTATATTTTACAATGTTCATTCAGATTATTTTTAAAACCAGCACGTGCTATCAATCGCTAGAACGTTCACTGACATGATCAATATTATATTCACAATGCATGTGTCATGTTTCATATTTTCAAACTAATTAAGCACGGCGTTATTCGTAAATGAAAGTACATTCAGTTTAATCGGACACTGGATGCAGAAGCCGTTTCACTTCCTTCCGAGTATTCCATATATGAATTGTATATCTCAAACATACCCTTAGTCTGGGTTCAGTCGTCGATATGTAATTTTAATTCTTCAAGTAGCCCGTTTTTTGGACTTTCGACTGAAAACTGCCGTATAAAGTTAATGCTTGTCAGAAAACGATTTAATGAAGGAAATGTGCTGCGTCTTAAGAAAGATAAGCAGACGACAGGCGGAAACCCAGGCTAACGTACTATATCAATGGAATGCAATACTGACACGTTTCTTACTACGAGAGCAATTCACCGACACTATAGGCAGTCAGACAAAACCATAATCTTGTATAAAATGATCAATGTCAATAAAGACATTGTGTAGAACATTAGGCGATTCTCATACAAGTACATTTACAGGTGTGGCGTACATAAGAATGCTGCATCACAAATGGTGTGATGTTCAATAGCGAGTTATTGCAAAGATGTTATGAGATAAACAATGAAGCTATATTAAATCGTTACTGTATCAAAACTAGAACGTTGCAGAATTTGGAAATTAAAGAACGAACAATAATATCAGTATGTCGTGTTTGAATACTGAAATGATGAATGGATAAATATCACGAGATCAATGTTAGTTAAGTGTCCGTTCAGGAGTCACGATTAACTTTTATCTTCGGACAATATATCTTTACAATTTAAAAAAAAATCTTATTGGGTATGTCATGTAAATTATTAGAAGTATTAGAAAATCATGAACATTTTTGTACCTTCAGTAAGTTTAAGTGTGGAGGATTTTGGGACAATATTGATACTTTTTATTTAATCGAAACACTTAAATGAATTATTGATATTGTTTTACTGTAATTTTGAACAATATTGTATATCTTGAATCACGTGACATAATTGAAAACAATACAATCTCGAACCCAACTATTAGAATTCCAGCTGTGCACGAAAAGTTTATTTTGGACTTGTGGAAATGTCAAAGAACGCCAGAGAGCCTAAATTATACATAATTATCCTTGCGTAGGAGCCAGGAGACCGTAATTTTAACTCAATTCCTGGCGATAAAACACAAGTGTTCGGCGAAAGTAGAATTATAGAATGTCTGCGTAACAGACAACCAATTTACTAATATTTTAGTCCATTAAATTTTCTGAGATTCTATCTTCGTATCTACGGGTTACCCAATTTAGTTAACACGAACACTGTATGAAAAAATCTGCACTGTCGTATTAGGTCCAATTACCACAAATTGCCCGGTTAGATGTAATTTGTCTCTTCTCGGTTGTAGACAAATATGAATCATGGAATTTCCAGTCTTAGTTGTGTCAGTCAGTTTCTTGCGACAATAATTACTATTTAACAGACAATAAGTAAAGGGAGACTATTCAGACTGGAATGGTTGATATGCCGGACACAGTTATAGTTCGTAGGTTAAATGTGCCATGATATTCAGTTTCAAAAATGTTTTTCAGTTACGTGCGGTGGTGAACTAACCATACCAGCAAGTTCCAACATGTTCTGTTTCTTACAGACAACTTCGACATATGACTCAGAGGCGGCGGTTAAATGATTCCTGGGGTGTTGTATTCGGTCTCATTGATACCTCAAGATTGGCCCTCGAGTGCTCGACCGAATGAGCTTACTAGCCGAACTTCCATCTTATCAAGTTTAAAGATAGTTCGAATAAAACTGCGTTGAAGATATTTTGAAATAAACTTGGTATTGTACCCAACAACTAGTTTCACACATAACCACGCTACATATAAAACAGTATCCAATCAAGTATTCCATTAGCCTATAGCCTCTGGTAAATTATCTTTCCACTAACAATCTCTAGTTTCGGAAAATTTACTGAGGCCGTTTTGCTGTGGATCACATCTTGTAGAAACTCTGTATGGGAAATTACCAAGTATGTTTGGCCGATATAAACCACCAAGCCGTTCTAATTCCTGGCTCCAGATCAACGTTGTTTCCTAAAAACGTCTTTACAATAAAAGGAAGTACTGGTGATAATGCTCCCAGCGCTCTATGTGATACGCTCACTGATACAAAATCCCATTTTATTGATCCCTTGGTTCATTAGATACTCCCATTTATTCCTCTATTGATTACAAAGGTTAACTCAAAGTGTGCCTTACACTTGGTTGGAGTAATAACAATGGTTAACCATTATTCACGGAGACATAGCTATACACTATCTCTAATTTGTAACACTGAATGAATAATTGTCCACTCACCTTGGTTTAGATGTAAGACAAATCTGTGGTCGACTCTATGAATGGACTTGAAAATGAACAAATACCTACCTTTTATAGACTAATAACGTTTGGTAGCTATAGTTACTAACTATACACGTGTACGGTATATTATCCTGACAGCCTAACTCACCGTAAATCCTATACCTACAGTAGCAGAGAACGAGCCCACTTGAAACTTTCCTTGATCAAATTGTACGAGAAGAGAAGTCTTTCCAACTCCAGAATCACCAACAAGAATTGTCTGAAAAGAGAAAAATAATTTCCTTTAAATCAATGTAAAATTTTCTGCAAATAATATAAAAAACAAGTTACGCAGTAAAAGAAAACATATAAGAGTTTGCACTAAAAGTGAAAGCTGGTAATAAACAGAAATAAAAGATATCAGCTCATGTTTCTTAATACATTACCTGCATACTTTTCCAAAAGGAGTAAACCCGGAGAATACATAAATAAGTTAAATGTTTCCGTTATGGTAATGTGATGCTTAGAAAATGCTATTAAAGATACTAGGATATTTCATCTTTTGTATGTTATTTTCGCTATTTAATTAAGCATTATATAAGATGGATTGTAGCAGAGAGACAGATACCAGAACACTACAATAGTTGGCAAATGATCGGGAACATTAAATCGTAGCGAGTATGTTCACAGTTCTGAATGCCTCTATACAATGAATCGAATGTCTAAACGTGCATTATATGTATTGTTACCATAAAAATGTTTGCTGCTTTTGTTTTTCATGCTGACAAATTGTACCCTTTTGCTTCATTTACTCATTTCATTACCGTAAACGTTACTAAGAATATGTCGATATGTTTTTTAAGTTTTCTGCAAATGCTATAAAACATCATATGAAATTCGGTTAAGTGTATACCTCCACAGTCACGTCGAAGTTTTTCGGCGCAGCTGTCCTAACATGGTTTTGGTATTGCATATCAGTGTTGTGTAAACCAATCAAATCTTACGTTAACCAGCAAGGCAATTTCTCTTCAACCGAACGTTTGTTACATTATCGTGGATTGGTTAACCTTTCGATAAAGGGTACGTTACTAAATTTAGGTGAATTTACCGAAATCCAATTTTCAAGATATTTCTTGTTTAATCAGGTATTTCGATAGGAATCTAGAATCAGATGCGTTGAAGTCCTGGACAGATCATTTTCGTTAAATATACTTACTTATAGCTTATCTTATTGAAGCCTAAAGCATATCTATTGAATTATCTTGCGTTCATTATTAGGTGTCTTATCCGCTAATTGGCTTCAAGGATTTTACTACTTCTTTGAAGGTACTTCGCAGACACAGTTATCTAATATACAAATGTCGCAAACTGATACACCAAAGTACACATAAGCAACACATGCATAAATCCGTCTCAGCCATCAAAGAAGCCAATACTAAATGAGTATGTTAAGGTTGTGACTTTCTCTCTTGGTATTTATCAGGTTTAACATTTCCTGTGCATATCAATCTGGTGCCTGATTATTGCATATATTGTCCGTCTACATTTTCCGAGTGGAGTAAGCATAAAATACATTATATAAGATAACGCATGTATATAGAAACACATACATAGAGTATTACCGCTACTGTTGCTAGCAATACCATTAAAGACTACTGGTATTATAGATAAAAAACATTGTTTGTAACACTGCTACTACTTCTAATGGTAACATTTTATATTGTTCTGATTGGTAGCAGCTGCAATGCTGCCACTGCTAGTTTCATGCCGTTAACGATTTGGGGTTTTAAGACGCATAAACAGCTAGGGTCATGTAGAGATTTTCAGGCTATAAGGATGGAGGAAGACCCAACGTGCCCCTTCTAGCAATATTTTCGTCATAGGCGGGCACCTTGGTAGAACGGGTCGAATTCGAACCCGCAGCGATAAGGGGCAAGTGATTTGTAGTCAGCGACCATAACCACTCGTCAACGGAGGCCCCTTTACAAGAGACTGACAGAATATTAAAACATGGGCATGCTTATTTTTATGTATATAATATCTAACTGCATGGGGCATAGTCATAGTAAGAAACAAAACAGCCCGACTTCGAAAATAATGAACTTCAGGCTGCATTACAAAGGCAAAGTAATTATTTCCATATTTTAAAGATTGTGTCCGACCTTCATCATAATGCTAGTATACCCCTGTATACTCTTATAGATATCAGTTTCTCGATAAGCGTTCCTGGTTTTTAACGCAACGGATTTTGTCTAACGCTATATTATAGAACAGTCGTTGTCCTGATGATTTCTCAAATAGTGTATATACAAAAATTGAAAGTTTGTAAGACAATTACACATCTATTCGTATACGTGCTATTTGGTACGAATACAGCAAGTACTCTGGTGTCCTCAAGTGATCAAATATTGCCACAATATCGCCTAGGACAATATACTTTAGCGTTAATATTTGCTACTATTAGTTCATCCTTTTAATACCTAAATAACGATCAAACATAACCAATGTAATACAAATTGATATTTATTTCCCTAGTGTATAACCGAATATTGATATTGGCATTGTCAATGTTGCAATGCAGTTCGAAAATATTGATAAAATGCGTGCACACCGAAATTATCATTTATGAGCATACTTATTTTTAATGATGTATTTATCTTAAAGAACACGAAAACATCTTTTCAAAATATATCCATCCGACAAATATGGAATGAAGAGCACACGTAGTTGCCAAATGTTCAATTTCTACTCTATTATCTTTGCAGCCACCCCAAAAGCACACGGAGACTTGTGAATATAAACATAAATAAGGTAAGGTAAAGGAACACACGACACGAACATAAAATTGTGGGTGAAAATAGGCGTACCGCATTGAAGCGGACAGTAGCAAACACCACTGGTCAAAGTGTGCACCAAACAGCATACCTATCCTGCTATCACACAAATTATTAGCACAATTCTGCTTAACAGCTTGACAACTTTCCAAGCATATCAATAAATACGATAGGAATATAGAAATATGACATAATTATAATTATTCAGGGATATGACATAAGTTCAAGAGATTTTGCGGAAAAAATAACGAAGCCTAATTATTGTATAATGATTCAAAGAGTTAACAATTTTATTTCCAAACGTACAATGCAGGATTATAATAATAAAACGCTTTTATTTCAATCGAAAGATTCGTCTAATTTTCGATTACAAAAATTCAGATTTGAAAGGAATTTATTCGTATATTTAATCAACGGTGTTTACTGAAGTTGAAGAAGACACATCTGAACAATTTGAATCGATCTATCGAGAATTAGAGACATAATCATGTTCGTCAAAGACTTCAGGAATAAATGTGAAGATGTCATAGAATGATGAACGTTTTGACTTCTAATATATTCAACTCGAACTGAAACAGAATCTTTTGCTGATTCAATTTCTGTCTAACACAACCGTTACAACTGCTGGTTGGAAAAATGGGTCAGCTTTAGATAACCACTGAACTGGAAAGGGAGATCAACATTGAATATATAATTATGTATAACAAACAATAAATATCAATAACTTTTTTACAATTATAAATATTTCAAAGCACAAATAAATCTTTCTAAAACCAACATAAATGTAACATTTTGCGTTGAACGTTTTGAAATATATATGGTTCATACTTCACACATAAACTGTACTTAAACATACTGGATTCTCTAAATCTATATAAATACGGTCATTTTATGTCTTATATTATTTGCTAATGTCTAGATAAATCACGAGTAGCTTATTGAACGTCGTAAACCAAGACAGTACGTACAAAGATTACACTATGAACACTAAAATAAATGCAACTGATTATATAATTACGAAAAGAGACAGAATAAGTTGCTACAGGGAACGCCACATACATAAGACAGTGCCTCCCCACACAGACATCCGGGAAAAAAACAATCCACAAATCATAAGGAACTTGAGGAGGTTAAAGGGTACATACGTTAGGTAACAGAGGCGCAAGGAATGGCCTGGCAGACCATAAGAAATAACTAGGATAACCAAAGTGGACAAACAGTGAAGGGGGAATTAATGGATGAAAAAGGTCACAGGACAAGTCAAGACAGCTGGCAACAATAGACCGAAACTGGGCAGACAATAACCTGAAAGCTAAAGAATTGCACAGGGGAAAGGGAAATATAACCTACATTCAAAACACAAAAAGAAATAATAACCGTACAGCGAATTACAGCCTTGGAACTGTCAGTAAAAATACTGGGGGGTTAAATCGATTTAACAGCTAGCTAACCTCACACTTAATCGCTATATGATCATTGATTTCCAACATGTAAACATAAATTGACTAAAGACTGGTGGTGCAACTTTTCAAACGCAAATTTCATGTATTTCATGTTTTTATTAACTTAATTATTGCCTTACACAAATTTGTCTAACATAAAACGATATTAAAATCACCCCTTTCTGGTATACTTGTATATAGTATTCTAATCTATTATTTCATGTTCTATATGCAACATTCATGTAGATGCAATACTGTGTATTGAAAGTAGGACACTAACAAATTACTGTCCAGAAAAAATCCATATATCACAAGATATCTGACGATTCGTTCTCATATTTCAATATATCAGACATTACATTACGCCAGACGCTACTGAATGCATTTAAAGCGAAAATTGAATACTATTACACAGACAAAATGACTATGGACGTATCATTTAGGAACTGGCAAGTATCGTTATAGTTTACAAAGCTTCTAATATGAACATATCGAGTGGTGATAGCGAACAAGTATGTTTGTTTCTTTTTTTGTGCAGATAGACAAGTTTCACTTTCACCTCTCGATATGATTTGAACGTTTAGTGGTCGATTCCTTTACAGTTGATCAGAACGCTTTAGTTGTGTGACCACATGACAGGTTTAATACTCCATGGTGGCAATCCCTGCCGAACACGGAAGGAAGGTGTCTGATGTTTGCATTGTGCCCACATTGTCGTGGCTTTAGCGGCATCTCCTTGGCTTCTCTGGCTTTTGTTTAGTAACAGAGTATATATTTGACTGACTTCACACGTCTATTATTTTATACATGTATGTTGTTCATGAACTGTACTACGTTCACCGTCTCTTATATTGGGTAGCAGTCCAGCAGGATGATTCGTTTTTATACTATTCGTATACTTTGAGTGATGAAACGATAAAGCCATTACATACTATCTAGCGGCGGCTAAATTTTACTTTCCATCAAAGAAATAACTGTCTGGGACAAAAAAGAAATATTGATATTGATACTCTTGCTATATCTACATTATAATAAATAAAATGTTGAACCACTCGGGAGTAACAGGCCACTTGTTGCCAAGAACAAAATGATATTGATTCGTATAAAGCAATGATCGTAAGTCTCAGAACAACGCGAACTTAATCCATAGGAAAACACATACTCGCTGATAAGGATAATCACTCAACTAAAAATCTCATCAAAGATAATACATTGGCAATTAGCGATACAATTTCGTCACGCATGTCGAACGCACAGTAAACGTTATTTAGCATAATCGTATTTCAGACAATTCATACCCTTCTAAAGTGCGTTTATGTCCGTCACGTTGTGTAAAGTTGTGCCTTGTTATGCCTCGCTGCCGCCATCCGCCATGCTGCAGCCTCGTGGTGTGCGCAAACCGCGTTCAGATAAAACAAAGCCCGCACGACTGGCCATATCATTACTGGGTTGACTGCTACATGCTGGCATGGAGATATATCATACACTTTCATCAAAATCATTATACATCTCGTACGTATTTTAACTGTAAGTATGTGTAGTTTTAATGAAAGTCACTAACAACAAATAATTGTTTTTCTTTATGATAGTCAATTATCTTTCGCCAGACTTGCCTTCAGCAAAATTGACTCTACTGCCAAGATATCCTGAACGAATTATACATCGGAATTAACACAAATATTGACGCTGTATATCAATTGTATTCTACAGTCAGAGATTCATTAAACAACATTATGCTTGCAAATATTTTTACGTGGACAATATTCTCGTTGTCAGCGACGGATTTCTATCTTATTTCCTAATGCCATTACAATGTTTAATGAACTACTCAGAATGTTAATTTGCATTGTCTCTGCAAAACTCCGCGATGTAAAAAGCATCAAGAAAGAGAGATTAAAAGGTTACATGGAATGCCACATACACAAGACAAAGCTTCCCCAGACAGACCCTAGGGAAAACAACCGTCTACAAAGCATAAGGTACCGAGGAGATGCATCATGGAACAACTCAAGAAATAACATGAATAGTTATATCAAGTAAAGATGAACTGCGCATGGGGAAAGGGGAACTTAATATACATTATAACAACACAACGATTTACAACCTTGGAACTGAAAATAGTGAGAGTTTTAACCTCGCACTTAACGCTATATGGTCATTGATTGCCAACAGGTACACATAGATTGTTAAAGTAGGCAGTAAGCAATCTTTAACCATTACCTATACATCAACAAATACACTGTATACAATCAAGTACGAAGAAACAAGCAGCCTTATATTCACCTCGCTCTCAGTAACTAAATTATTTACACCAGAATACAAAAAAAACACAAAATCGCAATGAAATAACTTTATGTAAAGGAAATCGGATAAATTTAGCTATTCATTCGACATAATCTTAAATACTGGTGACAGGGAAGGGGATTTCAAAATAAAGACAAATAGAAATAAAATATAAAAATATATACCTTTAGAAAACGAAACAAATTTACGACTATACTTAGGGAAGATTAAGTTGTGTTATAAAACAGCAAAACAAAGAGAGAAATTTGCTTGTCACTGCCAAATGACGTCATATGTATTAAATGATGTAATAATAAAGAAAGGAGCTTAGAGAAATCTAACTAATAGACACGCATCAATAATAAGCACGTAATGTATAAAGAAGTGGAAGACCGCTTAATAAAAACTATAGCTGGCCGGCCTTGTTAAAGCTCCGACACACATTGACAAACAAAGGACAGCACAACATGAAACAATGGCAAACATCAATATAAGCATAAAACATTAGATGCCACAGTACAACATAATTTCAAAAGGGTTGGATAATAGTTTTACGATACTCCATGGAACACCTGTAAGTTCCAGCGCAAATTTAATGCCTACAAAGTCACGAACATAATCCTAAAAGACATTCTCATCTGTCATATCCAGCAATATCAAGTTTAGTTTACAGATATAACTTCGTTCCCTGTATTCTTATTCTCTATCTCTTAAAACATTAGTGTTCAGCGTACAATTCAAAGGTTAAGAAAAACACACGACTATTGATCAATATTATTTAAACTCTTACAAGCGGTAGTTCTCATTATTTCAGGATAATAACATTTCCTTATAAACCTATTTATCAGTTTAGCTAAGTGTTTATTGAACTTTGTATAACAGATCTCCATAGTAATTCCAGTGTCTAACTTAGATTTGACACTATGTTCATATTTCAAAATAATAAATGGATAATTATAGCAAAATGTACGAGACGTTCTCCATGGTTGTTTTTGACTGTCAGCAAGACAATACCTTACTTCCCCATTCCGATAGATATTTGTCCTTACACCCACCTCGATCCGAAATGTTTCGTAGGTTGGTGTTTCCCCGTAGCAACTTATCCCTTCCTTTCCAGCTTCTTTCTACAAGCGTACGTTTCTATTTTGACGTCAGTTCATGCATGTATACACCATTAGTTCATTTAACGACAACGATAATTTCTATCTTGATACAGTTTCAAACAATATTTATGGTTCCTTAAATAGTAAAGTCTGACGTTAATTTGCTTCTCCGTGTATTTATATAACTTTTGTCACTTTTTGTCTACTTATTCAATTTCTTTTTACATATAACCATTATTTAAGGTGAAGAATGTTTTTCATGGATTAGTTGCAGTCGTCTTCTATATGTTAAAAAATAATGATCATTTAGCGATTAAGTGTGAGGTAAACTAGCTGTTAAATCGATTTTAACCCCCAGTATTTTTACTGAAAGTTTCAAGGCTGTAATTCGCTGTATGGTTTTTATTTCTTATTGTGTTTTAAATGTTTGTTATATATCCCTTTCCCCTGTGCAATTATTTCACTTTGTATAGTGTTCATGCTATTTTCTCCCCATTTTCAGTCTATTGTTGCCAGCTGTCGTGACTTGTCCAGTGATCGTTTCCATCCATTACTTCCCGCCCCACTGTCCTATTTGATTCTCCTAGTTATCCCTTATGGTCGACCAGGCCATTCCTTGCGCCTCTGTTCCCTTACTTATGTACATTAAGCCTCCTCAAACGCCTTATGTTTTATGGATTGTTGTTTTCCTGGAGGTCAGTGTGGAGAGGCACTGTCTTGTGTATGTGGCGTTCCCTATAGCAACTTATTCTCTCTCTTACATAATTTATGAAAACGACTACCTTGTTTAAGGAACTTACCTGTAAGAAGAAGTTTACGCTTATTAAATTCCTCTAGGTTACTTTAACCTCGTAGAAACCTGATAAGTTGATATGTGTTAATGCCATATTCGGGTGATTTCAATATTATATAGCCTTGCGATGGAAAGTTTATATTTTTAGTAGTAATGCCTTATCTATGGAAATATCTAAGTTAAGGAACGAGGTATGTGTGTCCAATGATTTGGCTTTCAAATGGTGTAACTCTGTTAGATATGTTTTATTCATCATAGCTGGAAGATATTCAATATACCATCTAAATAACAAGACGTATTATTGAAAGCTTTAATTACATTCCTTTTATTTTCTTTGGATGAGGATAACAAATCTTTCATAACAGAAGAATAAGTCGACTATAAGTGGAAAGCTGTTAGTTCCCATAGGAATGTCAACTTTTTGTTGGTCCACTGAGTAATCAAAATGAATAAAGATATTATTCAATAACAATCTAAGAGCTTCACAAACGTCTTCACATATCAGAGTAGTAAGGTTACTGTACTTATTAGAAGTAAAGAATGCCCTTTCATGCCGAGTATGCATGCTAACTGCTTCCAAACGGTTTTCGATTTAATGTGTAAGATTGGTTGACATTAATTCGTGGGGAGTGAAGTATAAATAGTGGAGACATCAAGAGTAGTCATACGCAGGAAGAGGACATAAAATATTAAGATAGGCTTTCAAAAACTATTTGCCGTAGAAAAGTTAGGGTAGATAAAGTGCATTTGTAACTTCATGCAAAACTAATTTAAAGAGGATACAAAGAGCGAAAAAACATTTATGTGAGAGTAATCTCTATTATAACGTATCGGTATATGTGAAAGGATGTCAGGTTGTACAATAAAAACAACGTCGGTTTATGTTGCTGATGGTAAACTTAAGTATTTTTTGTGACTTTAATTTTAATATCAACATTTTCACAACACTTATACGTGGAATTCATACATATATGGAGAAAACAGTTCAATAACAAACAATGGATAGTGGCTAATCAGCTGTTAAAGCTACTCATGGCATTTCTCTTTAAGATTACTTCGACCCTTTATCGGTCGTTTGTACTGCTATCACCAGATATAAAGTCATAAATGGATCATTGGGGAAAGACAAAGTAGCTACATGTACTAGTATTTATGGCTCGTTTCACTACGGTATAGTCATAGTGTAACTACAGCATGGATGTTGGTGAAGAATTGCTTCATTGATCTATCAATTGTCAGCTCGGAATTCCGTGCAATAACAGTGTAAAATACCATGGGATTTAATGCTGTGCTTAATGTTTATAGGAAATGACGTTGTTATCATGCATTAATATACATTTATCTAGATACTATGGAATAATAAAGATAGGCGTATTTAATTTTTGTCTGATGTAGCCACTTTTGCAGAAGAAATTATGGTTCTTAATAGAAATGTCAGTACGAAAGAACATATCTAAAGCTCAAAGTCTGATATATCCATTAAAGCATTGTTACATGTCGCCCCGAATTTGTAGCCATTGTGTATCACGGAATTAGATAAGCAACATGCCTGCATGAAAACAAATAACCACAGATATTCAATATTCACAAGAAGCAATTATGAACGTGTCAGCATTTGATCTTGTTCTCCGGTTCTGTCCTAGAAGTGTCTGTTACAGACCTTCTCAGATATGTTTCGTATTATTACAGTGGATATCAAGCGAGGACAGTATAACATAATTTAATACAAACGTCCAGTCTGTTTTCTTTGTGGAGTACTGATTATTGACATGAGCATCGCTATTGTTAGCATATTAAATATTTGGAAGTATGGCATTCTAACGCGCACGCATTTAATATGAACGATAATGAAAGGTAAACAACACTCAGATAGTCAGAGTTAAATATATACGCAGACTCCTGGACTTGTCAACATTTGAGTTCTTAACCCATCTACCGAATTGAACGTTGTCAAATGGAAGCTAAAACATAAAATTTATGCGTAGTGTGTAACTATTTTAGGCAACTAGGTCACTCGTGACAAAACATTACGATACTACTTAGTATAACCCTCATACTATAGATTAAGGAATATCTAAATTCCTTCGTATTTATATAAATCTGAATGATTTCATTTATCTCACAGGCTTCAACTTTCCAAAATAATGTATTTATTAGCAAGAGTTTATTGTTGCTAGCTCCGTGATGTATTCTATCCTTTAACCCTCCCCCTGTTTGTCAATGCCCGATGTTTTGTGGATTGTTTCCGGGCTCTGTGTGGGGAGGCATTGTCTTGTGTAAGTGGCGTTCCCTGAATCAACTTAACACATGATATTCATACTTAGCGTGAATTTAGCAACTTATTCTCTCTCTTTATTCTCTCTTATTTAAATAAATGTGCTCCCATTCTACAGATTGATCTCTATAATTGTGTGGCAAGAACATATCACTTTTTTCTCTTAGACCAATATCTGACATCATTGGCATTAAGTTAAAGGTATGATTGTTTTCCCGGCGTTCTTCATATCTCCCACACTTGACGATGTTATTGAAATTTAAAACTGGATCAACAGATAATAAGTGTGGAAGTCACATGAAAAAAAGCAGATACGCTTCTTGGTTAGTATGTTATATTTATTACTTAAGAGAAATGATTTAGCACAAATTCAAACATTCAAAACAGACAGTGCGAATAGACTCGGGGGAAGTGAGGAAAAGTATGATTTTTAGTGTTATAGAACGAATGTCGAAATAAAGCAGTTGTATATCAAGAGTCAAGCTGTATGTAATTTGAGCCACATAATATACTTTTCTTCAGACATTTTTATGGCTACAGTTTCGAATGCAATTATCGCTCGACTCTTAAGTAGCTTCAACCCTTCCTGTGACATCACAGACATTTCCCTTAGTATATCGCGCTTCGTCAGAGTCGTAAATACTAGCAACCAAATATAGATTATTTTAACGAGAAACAGAGATGCAAAACATGTAATTTAAACACACAGAACGCCTTTTAAATCCAGAGTGGATTTCCATTACACAATTTCGCGTTTTTTAGCCTACGAATTATGATGTACTTACACAAATAGCAAACAATAACTTTAAGAAGAAAATATAACGTTTTAGACCATATCCAAGGCAGCGACACCGGTTGATAGTAACCCCCAACAACATAAACAAATCATGGACCTTTTAACTACATAACCGCTTGAGACAAATGTGTATAACACAAAACGACATCAGAACCATCCCATCCTAATATAAATGATATACGTAGTATTTATCCTGTCATGCTTGTACTTTATACAATGGGCATGAACACTGTGTATCGGAAGTTCAACACTAATAAATACTGGTGAGAAAAAATTCCATAGATCACAAGAGATCCAACTATCTCACATTTCAATAAAGACCGATACACAGACAAAATGTCCATAGCGAATATATTAGCAAAACCATTGTAATACAAGGAACGCTTGGTTGCCCATTTGGATTTATGAGCATTGACAGTGCAACTGCTATGTCATAAGTCAGCATATTTCAAGTTATCCATACAAATGTTCTTAAATTCACGCTTAGTATGAATATGATGTGACAAGATAAAGGAACTGGCAAATATGCAAAAGCATTGTGACAGTTTGTAAATTTATATTAAGTTTCTCTACATTCAAATGCTGTCAGAACAGTTTCATATATTTGCACGTATGGGGTCGAACCATTTACAGCTGGTTATTACGCTTCTCTCTTTGCTTGTGCAATGACATAATGGGTTGAATACTCTTTGAGAGTTATCCCTCCTTACCTGAAAACGAAAGGAAGGAGTCTGATGTTTTTCGTGTGTCCTCAATATCCGACATTTCAATGGCTACGCATTTGGGATATTATTTCGTCACATCATTATAATGTCAGATGACCTTTTCAGAAGTTAATTCACATTTCCTTACAAAAGTCCACAACATAAAAAAAATCGGAATATTCAATATTTATAATTATTACACAGAAATGCAAAAATTAGTCACACAGACGATCCCAAGCAGATGCAGTTACTGTTTCTGAATGCTATTTGCATCAATCATCTGTCTATTTTCACGCAACGTACGTACAAATTGCTTGATACATGATAAAACACATCTATCAACTATCATCAAAATATCGGATCAATACACAGATAAACAGAGCAAAGAGGACAAACAATAAATGAATAACAACCCACCAAAATACATTTTACCGTTTCTTCATAAATTATATGCATCTACTATTATCATATCATATAAATGTAAAAACAAATAGCAAAACAATCAACATCGGAACCCAATCAGACATACAATGGAACGGAATTCTTGATCTCCACCAATATTTTTCCATTGAAAATAAAGTAAACGATAGTTATCTCCGTTACCCAGATGCCCAATGTATGTTAACGACGCCACAAAACAGTAAAACAGATATGCCTGTTCTCCTTATTTATCTGCAACAATATAACGTAGGAAGATGACACACTTTATAGGAATTTCATTTTCATATTTGTGGTAGAAACATTAGAATAGATATTACGCATTTACATCGCATTGTTATTTAAGAAGAACGAAATGGGCGTACTAAAACAGTTATATGGGAAATGATACAGAATTAGTGGCGCTTTAACAGTGAAAGAGTATTGCCTTAACACACACGAGAGTTGTAAACATTCGAGGTTATTTTGTCAAATAGACAGCAGCTTATGTAACACAAACAATTCGAGGTTTCTTCTTTCAAATTAATACTTACAACACTTTCTTTGATGACATTATCAACAAGAACGTGCGTTTTCACACTTTACTGAAAGAACATCGTGCAAAGAAAACAATGTAATGAACCATGTTTGTATAACTACTGTATTTGTGGTTTGTCTAAACATCAAGCATATTGTAATATGTATTTGAATATACGATATAATTATAGCTCCATTATGTAGACATCCCATCGTTTTATTGTTTTAAATATAAGATGTTTATCGAAAGTGCAACCTCTCCAGAGCTACACACTTTGAGGATGCATTTTTGATCGTTATTAAGAGGTTGTTGCCATAGAGTCGTTAAATAGTTGGGAAATTATTATTGAGGGAAAATTGTTACTCAAAGAAGGGCCACTTTTAAGAGGTTGCATTCAAATGTGTCATCTGTCGTAAAACATAACATAATAAACATAATAGGTAATCGCAGCAAGTGGTAAGGTTCCGCATGATTATTTTTTTAATTTGTACAAAGTGGATTAAGTTGATTGAAAATGTAATGAAGGCAATTGAAATGTCTAAGCGACTAATAACGACTTTAATAAAGCTCTCTTTTCAGCTTTGTAACAAGTATTGCAACGGTTCGTGCAGCATGATAATGCTTGACGATCCTGCACATAACAAAGATTTCCGCGCCAAATATGGTTGGTTACTCACCGTTATTAATATATTAGGGTTACGCAGATAACATTGGAAGAAATCAAGTGACTTCTGCATAGCAATTAATGCAACGCAGGAATGCGCATCAGACAAATCATATTTCACAATAAATATCAAGTCTAAGAAATGTCACAATATATAAGTGGTCGTATAACATCCCCGAGGAAATATAAGTTCAGTGGAGACGTTGATCAAAATATTCAAACAAACCATGAACCAGACAAGAAATACGTACTGTACAAGAGAGAATGGTCTTTAATCTTTATCATGATGACTTCGCTGCCAAATGTAAAGGTTGTGCGGTTATCCTTATGGCCTGACAGTACCCTTTAACCTCCTCAAGTGCCTTATGTTTTATGGATTGTAGTGTTGCCGAATGTCTGTGTGGGGAGGCACTGTCTTATGTATGTGGCGTTCCCTGTTCTCTTGTAAAATAAGAATTCTGCGTAAAACACTGTAAATGTATATAGCCAAGAAGGTGATATACTGCTCCTAAATATGTGTTTGTATTTTTCAAAAGAAATAATGATTTATCTATTAAAACAATTGTTGCATGTTCCGAATTTATGGATATTGTATATCACGGAAATAGCTACAGACCAGCATGAAAACAAATGACAACACTCCTCCAAGAAAACATATAACCGCAGAAATTGAATATTCACAAGAAGCAATTATAAACGTGTCATTCATATATCTTGTTTACTGGTTCTGTCCTTGAGCTGTCGGGTACAGAGCTTCACAGAAATTGTTGGTGATACAACACTGGATATCAAGCGAGGACAATATAATACAATTAAAACGTCCGATCGGATTCCTTGCGGATAACTGATTATTGACATGAGCATCTCCTATTATGTTAGAATGTAAAATATTCGGAAGTATTTGGCATTCTTACGCGCACACATTTAGTCTGAATGATAAAGGAACAGTAAACAATACTCAGAGAGTCAGAGATCATATCTTCAGCCTCCTGAACAAGTCAATATTTGAGCTCTACGTAAAACAATCTACCGAATTAAGCATTGTCAAATGGTAGCTAAAACATAAAATGTATTTCGTACTGTTCTCCGTTTGTTTCCTATGTCTAATGTGTCTACACTAGGCACCTAAGTGACTCAGCACATATAACATTAACAGAACTCGGTATAACAGTCATACTGTAGCATTACGTCTATCTAAATTCCCTCGTATGTACGAATTTACTTCTTATATAAATCTATATACTTTCATTTCTCTGAAGGACTACAATTTTCTTAAATATTGTTATATGTACCATGTACCATTAACTACTGCAAAATTCTTAACAGCTTTATTCTATTTGTCTGTGACATGATTGTTAGTTGGGAATTTCCTAATAATAGAACTAAATATATACAACTATGTATTTATTAGTAAGAGATGTCTTCCATAAGTACTATGGTTGTCAGTTTAAGTACCTTGTTGTTTTTTATCCTTAATTGAACTGACGATGTTATAAAAAAATTAAAGCCGGATAAAAAATCAACTTCGTGTATGTGTTCAAGACATATTACAAAACAGAGGCGCTTCTATTAATAGTATGGCATACATTTAAACATACAATAGTGACAGTGAGAATAGACTCAGAGGAAATGAAAGAGTATGAGTTTTAATGTCGTAGGTCAAATCTCAAAAGAAACCAGTTGTAAAGCAAGAGCCAAGTTTTATGTAATTCGAACCAATGTACCTTTGTACATGTATTTTTGCCACTCATTTCTATGGCCACAATCTCGAATGCAATTACCGCTAGACTCTGAATAGCTCCAGGCGTTAATTGGAATATAGACAATTCCCTTTGTATACCGCACTTTGTAATAATGGGATAATACAGTCGTAAATTCTAGTAACCAAATATTGAATATTTTCCAAGGCACAGAAATGCAATTATGATGTCTAAACACACAGAAACGTCATTGTAGTTGTTAGCAAGTATTACATATAAGCACTAACACAACTACGTTTTACCATTCGTCAATACTATTGAATCATCAATACAATATGAATATAATGTCATATGAAATACATTTGTAAAGTAAACACTAATTAAAGAAGGATATATTACGGTCATAGCCCACATCAGAGGCAGCGAGATCCGTGGAAAGTTACCCTCAAAACATACATAAATCTTGGATCTTTTTGACTAAACAACCGCCTTAGACACTTGTATAGCATAAAACGACAATAAAACTATAAATAAACCTTCTCCTGTCATACATGTTCAATATACAATACGCATGAAGATACAACACTGTGTAGCCCGCTAGCTCAGTTGGTAGAATGGACTGTCACTCGGCAGATCCGGATTCGATTCCACGGTTGGACAGGTTGTGTTCTTCCGTGTTATTAGTCAGTTGTTTACGGAAGGGCAAGTAAGTACTGGGTGATAGTTAATTCCAGGAAAACTGGTATGGTCAATTGGCCGCCGTATATGACTGTAAAATTGTTGAAAAACAACGTAATACATGAAAGTTCGACACTAACAAAATATTTTTGAGAATTTCTTCTATAAATCACAAGAGATCCAACGATTCGTTCACATTTCAATATAACAAACCTTTTAGAACGCCTTACGCTTTGAACGCGTTACACAAACAAAATGTCCTTCGCACAGTAGAATTATGAATATTGAAAGCGTTTCTGCTATGTCATAAGTCATCACATTTCAAGTTGTCGATACAAATCTACTTAAATTCACGCGAAATGTGAATATGATAATGTATTGAAAGTGCTATATCATAAGTCAGCATATTTCAAGTTACCCATACAAATGAACTAAATTCACTATTAATATGAATATGGTGTGTCAAGATAAAGGAACACGTAAATATTCAAAAGCATTGTGATAGTTTGTAAGGCTTTGTATATTTATATATCGCGGAGTGAAGGCTAAGCAAGTCTGCTCCTATGTTTACATGCTGTTAGAATAATTTCGCTACATCCCTCGATATGATTCGCACATTTGTGATCGACCCTTTACATCTGGTTATCACGCTTCCCTGTTTGCTTTTGCGGGCACGGATTGAATACTCTATGATTACAATTCTTCCCAACCTGTACACGGAAGGAATGAGTCTGATGTTCGACGTATGCCCATGTTGTGATGCCCTCAACGGCATCTCTTAAATTGCATTGGCTTCTGCTTCCAGTATGTCAAGTACATATTTGACTGGCTTCACGGGTCTATGGTTTTCAATGTTCTACATGCATTTTCCTGTGCATGATGTCTATTATATTGGGGAGTAGTCAAGCAGGTATAATCTTATTTACAATATTCGTTTGATTAGGGAGACGATAGTGTACGTGTACAACCTTCAACAGGGTTGAACCCCCATTGGCGTTTTGCCACTAATCTTCCCAAGGCGGTACTCCTTTTCATTCATATGTATGTGGTATCTTGTTCCTTTAGATTATGTTATTGCTTATGTGGAGGTATACATTTACATGTCTTCTTGTGTATGTAACTATGTCTCTCTACGTTTTCATTCATGGCAGCATAGGAAGCGGTATTCAGAATTATTTAGCATAAGTTGTTGGAATGTGTTTCATAGCTGCAAAATAAATAAGTCTAGACTATCCAGAACTAGTATATCGTTACACCCGCTTGTAAGCTACTTACGCAGAAATCTGACAACTTCCGACACATTTATAGAATATGTACAACAGAAGTTTGTACACAACGAGCGTCACTTCGATTTAGTATATCAGGCATCGGATCTTTCTCTTTTCAATCATTATATCAGCTTAATCGATAATAAATATATGTTAATGTATAAATCAGAACCAACTAATGTCAACAGGCGCTACCTAAGGAATAAGGACTTTTACTGAGGAAGAGATCGTTTTATACTGGAAAACACCACGTACTAGGTACTTGAATCTAGCACCACAATAAAAGTGCCAATATAACGTCCATATGACATAAAATCAATTTATTACAGAATAATGCATTACTACAGGACACTTTTTTTAATACTAATGAGAGCATTACATAACACCCAGCGACTGTTAATGTTTCTTTCCACCACAGAACAAATGCCCGGGGTAAATAGAGAAATGCAAACACCGCTATTCAATTTATATTTACTTTGTCATTAATAAAATGTGATGTTGCACCACTCGGGAGTTACATGCCATTTGTTGCCAAGAACAAAAATATATTGATTCTTATAAAGAAATGATATTATATCTAAGAAACAAAAAGTATAGTGAAAGGTATATTGAAAACATTAGGTCTGTAAATTATATTAGTTCGTAACATCATTATAATGTTTGATAACCTACTCCGAAGGTTTATTCGTATTGTCTCTGCAAAACACCACAACATAAAAGAACATTTCGGAATATTCAATACTTATATACATTTGCATACAGAAAAGATATACAAAATATCAGAAAAGCAATAATCGACAACACAGACAAAACCGAACGGATACAGTTACCGTTTCTGAATGCTATTTGTATCAATCATCTGTCTATTTTTGCGCAATTTCGTGATACAAAGTATGTATAATTTGCTTGATACTACATGATGAAGTCATCTATAAACCTTAACATATCAATGAATAACAACCCACCAAAATACATTTACCGTTTCTTCATAAATTATATTCATCTACTATCTCCATATATATATGTTACAAGAAATATCTTTAAAAAAGATGATCGGCGCAACTTGAAGTATGCAAATTTGTTGCAATCTGAAGCTTAAAATTTGTTGTACAACATAAAAAAATGCCTAAATGTTACGACTGCCGGTCATTCAACTACGCTATACTACAGAAACTCCGAGACCTGTAAGGGGAGATCAATGCGTAGTGTGATTAGTCATAGACACAGTATAGTTTGTTTCAATATAGTTCATCAATATTACTTAATGCATAAGTCGTGAACCCACACATTCATGTTAATAAACTTGTTATACGAGTTAAAACGATATAAATGATCGCGACTGATACATTACACCAAGAAAGTCTTCTTAATTCCAACACCGGACAATTCCCCGTGGTGATGACTCATTAGTCTGGTACTCAGCGTACTCTGCACACCGATAATGTAATGGTAAGGGCAGGTAATCCACGCTAATGACTAACAACACTACTTACTGGATAAATCATAAAATACACTGTACAGTGTCAACCAATCTGCGTCAATGTTACAAATATTTTTCAGTTGAAGAGAAATTGCCTTGGTGGTTAACGTAAGGTTTGATTGGTTTACAAAACACTGATATGCAAATAGCAAAACCATGTTAGTACGGCCGCGCCGAAAAAAATGGTTAAGATTTGTTGTGCATAATAAAAAAATGCCCAGATGTTAGGCTTTCTGGTCACTCCAGATCCAAAATGGATTTCGGTAAATTCACAAAAATTGAGTGGATTTCGGTAAATTCACCGAAAGTGAGTGGATTTCGGTAAATTCACTGAAATTGAGTGGATTTCGGTAGTTAACGTAACCTTTATCGACAGTGTTAACCAATCCGCGTCAAGATTACAAACGTTGTTCGGTTGAAAAGAAATTACCTAGCAAAACCATGTTAGTACGGCTGCGCCAAAAAACAAATAGCGAAGAAATATAGGATCACAATTACACACGATGGAATGCACATTGTTTGATCTCCATTAATTTTGTTCCATTGAAAGTAAACGATATTGATCTCTGTGATCCAGCGTGGAAAATGATAAAGATATAATTGACGCTTGTATGAAAGAGGATTGCCTAAACCCCCCACTAGAGCTATAAAGATTCGAAGTTGTCTTGTTAAATAAAGTTCAGCTTGCGTAACACAAATTGCTACATGTACTAACAACACTTTCTTTGTTGACATTATCAACAAGAACGTGTGTTTTCACACTTTACTATAAAAGGCGCTCACAGAAAACTCTGTAATAAAGCTTGTTTGTATAAGTGGAGTCATGTTGGTGGTTTACATAGTAATATCACAACATATTGCAGCATATTTGTATTTGAATACAGGTATAGTTAGACGATATAAAAATGGCATCGCTCCATCCTGTTGACTTCCCATCGTTTTGTTATTTTTACATACAGTGCAACCTCTCCACAGCAACCCACGTTGGAAATGCATGTTTGGCTGTTATAGAGTGGTTGTAACCCTAAAGAGGATAAATTGATGGAAATTTCTTTATATGGGAAAACCGTTCCTCAAGGGAGGGCCACTCTGGAGAGGTTGCATTGCAAATTCACATGCTATCTATCGTCGTATATAGCCTCATGGAAACAGTAACTTCCGCATATGGTGATTTTCTGCACAGATCAGGATTTTTTTTTAAATTTGTAAATAATGGAGATTCCTTCTGGTCCGTCTTACGCGAAAGCAATGAAAACAAATGTTCCACTTTAAAACGATTTCCGCAGATGAATTGTTGAAGCCACATTCTTAAATTAATATCACTAAAACCGACAAAAACTCCATAATGAATTAAATTAATATTCCTTTTCAGCTTTGTCTCAAGTATTGGGACGTTTCGCGCAGCATGAACATGTTTTGCCGATCCTGCAAAACAAACAACATCGCTTTCCGCGCCAAACATTGTCGGTTACTCACCGTGATGAATGTCTAAAAGTAAATCAGATGACATTGGAAGAAATCAACTGACTTCTGCAAACAATCTAATGCGACGCAGGAATGCGCTTTAGACAAATGTTATTTCAAATTGAATATCAAGTCCAGTCAATGTCACAATATATTCATGATCGCATCACCTCTCTGAGGAATTCCGTGCAGCATGTAAATTCGATGCAACATAAAGACTTTTATCGCTAATTGCGTCAATTACCGAGCATGTCAACGTTCCCGTCCATGGAAGACGTTCAACGGAATATCCAGACAAACAAGTGATCAGACAAGACAGACTGTGTGACGGAGAAGGGTCCTTAATCTTTATCATAATGACTTGTAATACAAAATATTTCACTGCCAAATAAAAAGGTTTTGAGATTGTAAAATAATAATTCTGCGTAAAACGCCGTCGAGTTATGCTTGTAATGTTGAACAAAATCCTCCTGCAAATATCATAAAACATAATTTTCAATCGATGAACAAAAATATGCCCATTACACTCATAATAGAAAACAGCTAAAACAAACAAATTTAAATGGCTTTTCAGCTGTAAAATCCCATGTTAACTAGGCACGATATTCTGACACAATTCTATGGGTGTTGTATAGAAATCCCAATCTACATCGTTTGTCCTCTTCGATATTTTATTGGAATTTTGTACAAAAAAAATGTATGGCTATTACCAAATATAGAGTTTCTTCCATGGGGTAAATTGATCATTGAAGTAAGGCAAAGTAGCTATATATGGCTCCTTTGACTACAACATAGTGTAATTACAGCATGGCGTTTGGCGAAGAATGGCTTCGTCATTTATTGACTGGAAGCCATGAATAACGTATGATTTCCGTGCAAAAAAGTATGATAACATTATGCATTCAATGTTTATGATTGAATGTTGATAGGGCGTGTTATTATGCAATGCAAACTTATATCTATATACTATTAACAATGGGGTTACCTAAAATGTATATAGCCAATCTACTGATATACTGCTTGTTTGATATTTTTTTAAAGAAAGTGTGGTCATTAATATAAATGTTAGTACGAAAGGGCTTTTCTAAAGCTGAACGTTTGATTTATCTAGTAAAAAATAATTGTTTATCACAGAATTAGCTAAAAGCCTGCAGGAAAACAAAAACAACACTCCTCCAAGAAAACAAATATCCTTAGAGATTCAATATTGACAAAAAATAATTATGAACGTGTCAGCATTTTATCTTGTTCACCGGTTTTGTCACATATTTCGTTTCTAATACTACAGTGGATATCAAGCGAGGACAATGTATTACACACGTCCGGTCTGTTTACGCTGTGGATTACTGATTATTGACATAAGCGTCTCTAATGCTTGAATAGAAACAATCTTAACTTTTGCCTTCTAACACGCACGTATCTAATCTAGACAATAACGTACAGTAACTAACACTCATACATTTGCATAAGCAGCCTGCTAAATACGTGAGTTTTTAAAGTTATTTACACAATGTAGCGTCGTTAAATGATTGGTAATAAGAATGTAATTATTTCGTGCTTAACTGAGTGTGTATGAAATCTCGAAAGCGTCTATACCAGGCGACTTCGCACATAACATTGACAACACTTTGACAGCTATGTTGTATCATGGAGTATAGTTCTTATACAAGATACAAGAGTTCATTCCTCCGACGGACTCCGACTTTCCGAAATATTTCAAACATCATATATATTATACTTCGTATCACTACTGCGAAAAGACTTAACTGTCAAAATAAAACCACATGATTTATACAAATTTGAATTTATTTATAAGAAATGGTTTCCATAAGTCTGACATATATCATTTAAGGATGTTATTATTGTTATTCAATCTGATTTATAAGACAGGATCAACCATAGACTAGACTGCAATATCTGCAATAAAACTTCCACAAAAGAGGAATATATTTTCAGCCAACACAAAAGAGTATAAGTCAATAATGAACTAAGTAGCATTTCTAGATGCAATCTTCATCGGTATTCTCAGACAATTCAATAACAACACGATTGATTTGCATCATGTTATCCTCTCGCTAGATAAATATTTATTCAGTAGTCTACTCTTAAATTTGCAGAGAAAATCAAATGGCAACGTTCTAGTGTACGAGTGCTACAGACACATGTTTAAATCGCGTTCTATATCTAATGCTGAGCGAGTAGGCTTCTTTGTTGACAACAGTTACATTGATTTGGTTCAGTGTGTCAACACGTGACTGAATTAGAAAATTCGCACTTGGTTTTTCCTGTTCCTTTTCTGTTTTCATTTTACGAATTAATCATACACACGTAGCTACTTTTTACAATTATTTCTTGTTATTTCAGTCATTTTTGTCGTCGTTAGATCGGAATGATAACTTATTTTACATGCATCGACACATCTTTTGTATTCTCTTTGAGAAAACTCGTTCATTAGGACTGCATGTTGTAGCGTTGCTAATCAATAACATTATACACTTTGAAATTATTGTATGGTGCTGATTTCAATTTTCAGAAAATACCATGTTCTTCCGGTATGGAAAATATTAATGATTTATTTTATTTCAATCTCGTAAGCATATTCAACATTAAACCATTTTGAACGCTCTCGTGTTTTAATTCGAAATTCCTTAGCACAAAAATGCTATACATCAGCAAAACACTTTATGTTGTGACGCTTTTGAACACACAACAAACGGAAGCGACTATTTTTATCACCCTTCATTACGACGCTTTAAATAAATATATTATGCAGTCTTCGTGTGTCTTTAAGGCAGCTAGAGTGATATATCAGTGTGGAACTTTCACAGATTGCAACAGATCATGGATTTTTTAATGATCCTACAATCAATAGCAATGACAAACACAAATTGCTAGAACTTTCTCGGAACCATGAGAAAATTAAATGTAAACATAGGGGACATCCGTGTGAAAAATCGCGGTCCGCCATTGTAATTGTTGGTATGAACACATTCCCATGTCTCCTAGTGCGTTTGAGGAGGCTTTGTGAATATTTGTGGTATGCCATCATTGAAAATCTCAACTAACTGTGCAAACATTGTCATAAAAGTGAATTTAACTTCTTAACATGTAACGGATATAGAAATCACTATTCCAACAAAAAGTCCGTGATATTTTATTTATGTTTTGAGGTAAATTACATGTGTTCCACAAAATACACTTGATAACCAAATGATTGTAAACCAAATTATCTGTCATATTATTATATGTAACAACATAGTATGTGCTACTGAATAAATCAGAATAATTTGATGAAACACGAATAATGACGCTGTATCTGGTAAAGATGTTTTAATTGAGTTTAAAAGAGAGAGAATAAGTTGCTACAAAGGGAACGCCACGTACATAGGACAGTGCCTCCTCACGCAGACCTCCGGGAAAACAACAATACATAAAACATAAGGCACTTGAGGAGGTTAAAGGGTACATACGTTAGGGAACAGAGGCGCAAGGAATGGCCTGGCAGACAATAAGGAATAACTAGGAGAACCAAAGAGGACAAACAGTGAAGGGGGGGGGGGGATTAATGGATGAAAACGATCACAGGACAAGTCAAGACAGCTGGCAACATTTGGCCGAAATTGGAGAGAAAATAACATGAACACTATATAAAGTGAAATAATTGCACATGGAAATATGACATACATTAAAAACACAAGAATAAAAGATAACCATAAAGCGAAATACAGCCTTGGAACTGTCAGTAAAAATACTGGGGGTTTAAATCGATTTAACAGCTATCTAACCTCACACTTAATCGCTTTTTGGTCACATATATACATAAATTGACTAAGTAGGCAATAACTAATCATTAAAAGTAATTAACCATTACGTACATAACAACAGACAAACCGTAATTAATCCAGCACGAAGGAACAAGCAGTCTTAAATTGACATTGCTCCCAGTAACTAAATACATGATAAGGGATAATTTGGTACTTGTTAGTGTTAGAGTTGATCAATTTAAACATACATAATGATTTCACTAATGTGGTCGTTCATTGCATCATCGAAAATTAAAAAAAAATAAAGAATAATTTCAAATTTCACGTCATGACTTTTAATGAATCTGGTACCAAATCTTGGATAATGGAAAAGTTAAAAAACGTTGGTAAAGATGACTTATTACAGAAAATAATGATATTCGACTATATCATGCTTTATACATTATATTAAGTTCTGTTCTGAATAAGTAATGAATGTATTGGACCTGCGGTGATATTATCGCTAAAAAGTATTACATGAAGCAAAGACTTGGAATAAAACTGATTATACCGACCGCAATTTGTGTCATTTAAATGATTGACAATTTCCGTTCAGTCATCTAGCCCTGCTTTCATCATGGAGGTCAATGGAAATCTGAAGTTGCACGATGAAGTTTTGGATTCAGTAAATGCTGCATTTCGAGGAAAATCTCAAACAACAATGTCGGACCTTGGTTATGCAGACACATTTGTGTAGATGAAGAATATATATTATTGTCGGGCAAACATAAATGTAATGCATCATTTACTAACACTATCATTATAGGCAGAATGAACAATCGATATTCCTATACTTGAAAGTGCACAGACATATAATTTCATGACTGAGAAGTGAAACTATTTCCATCAACAATCGTAAATATATTACTAAATACGGCTGGTGACATATTTGCTGTTCGCATTTAAACACATGTAAACAAAAGTAAAACTGGAAGTATAGTGTCACCCATATTTAATGGGCCAATCATTTCTAAATTGTGACACACCTTCTTTCTAATGTCATACCAGATTCCTATCGAGGCACCAGACAGGTAGGCAAACGGTTACTATTATTTAATTAGGTGGCAGCTCACCTACCGGCCATATCGGAACGGACCACACAGGGAATCGAACCTTCGACCTCTAGCTCCCAAAGCGGATACCGTAACCATTAGGCTAGGGCTAGTTCTTATTCTTGTGACTCAGCAAACCGTCAAAAGACAGGTAAAGAACATTGAGACAATATAAAGATTTATAACCATATCAATCGCTTCAGGCTATTGGGTATACATCTTACTGTTGTAATATACACTTCATGCAATGTTTTGTCTAAGGATAATTTAATTATAGTTTTACTATTATGTCTGGTATTCTCATATGTAAATCTCCATCAGAGATGACTCTCAAATAATTTAATTGAGATATACAAAATATTTGTTGCATCCCAGGGATGCACTTAAGATAACTGTTAAGTGAGATTTATTAACACGTCTAGACAATATCGCAGTGTATACGTGCTAGTATGACCTTACTGGGGAATCCATTGTTAAAACGTCTAGACCATATCGCAGTGTATACATGATAGTATGGCCTTACTGTGGAATCCATTGTTAAAACGTCTAGACAATATCGCAGTGTATACATGATAGTATGACCTTACTGGGGAATTCATTGTTAAAACGTCTAGACAATATCGCAGTGTATACATGATAGTATGGCCTTACTGGGGAATCCATTGTTAAAACGTCTAGACAATATCGCAGTGTATACGTGATAGTATGACCTTACTGGGGAATCCATTGTTAAAACGTCTAGACAATACCGCAGTGTATACGTGATAATATGACCTTACTGGGGAATCCATTGTTAAAACGTCTAGACAATAGCGCAGTGTATACGTGATAGTATGACCTTACTGGGGAATCCATTGTTAAAACGTCTAGACCATATCGCAGTGTATACGTGGTAGTATGACCTTACTGGGGAATCCATTGTTAAAACGCCTAGACCATATCGCAGTGTATACGTGACAGTATGACCTTACTGGGGAATCCATTGTTAAAACGGCTAGACCATATCGCAGTGTATACATGATAGTATGACCTTACTGGCGAATCCATTGTTAAAACGTCTAGACCATATCGCAGTGTATACATGATAGTATGACCTTACTGGAGAATCCATTGTTAAAACGGCTAGACCATATTGCAGTGTATACGTGACAGTATGACCTTACTGGGGAATCCATTGTTAAAACCATAAGTTCAATAAATATTTAGTAACATGTCCACTGTTGAATGCAAGTGAAAATCTAGCTGATTTCCTTGTATTTTACAGATGCTATCAAAATAACAAGGAAAATACAGAGTTTTAGCTCATTCGTAGGTGACGGAATATCAAGACAACATAGCGCCCATTATAGAAAATTTACTTGTGGCTTTTAGTGGTATTTTTTACGTTTCATCCCTAGCTTTCAGAGTGAAACAAAGACAGTGGTGACTCAAGTTGGCTTCTTTATTCCATTAATACACTTGTGGGTAACAGTGTGGGTATCATTTCCTTCATATGTTCTAGTATTACGATGGAGAGACAGAAAAAGATGGGACAACAAATACACACGGTACCACCAGCAATCAGGATGATCAGGCAATTCGTTGGAAAAAACATTAAAAATGGATTGCTTTCATATAATATAAAAAATGGGAATTGGGTAATTAAAACAAAGACACAAATCCCGCAAGAATTCACATACCGGTATTCTAGAAGATTCAGTAACCAACTAAAGTAATTATGGAAGTGTCAACATTTAATCCTATTTTATCATTCTGTCTGTGTATTGTCTGGTACAGAGTTAATACGTGTGTGTCAAGCACATACAATGCAGTGAAAAAGGCCAGTATATCGAGGATCACTGATTATTGACATAAGTATCCCATTGTTACAAGACCAGAATATTCTCAAATACCGCTTTCAGAGATGAAAACATGCACTCGAGACTATATTGAAAACTATTTTAACATTGAATTAAGCAGTGTTTTGAAAAGGAGCTATTAACGGTGCACCAAAAGCAAACATTGTCAAATGTTGGGTAAACATACATTAAGACTGTTTCATAGCGAAATAGATTTGTCTCACGCTCGAATGTAACTACACTTGACGTTTCTTTTATTAACATTTGTAATAAGTCACAATATTGAATCACCTGTTGCGACCCTCTCAAAATAGATTACACATCGAAGAAGACTAATCGGACAATCAAAGATAAAACATGAATCACGATTAATTCACACTCGTCAATAATGTAACTGTTTACACCACCGTCTGAAGGAAACAATCCCACTTGCAGAAATATGTAGAAGGAAGAATTAAGTTGGTACAGAGGCGCCACATTCACAAGTCAATGCCTCCCCACACAGATCCCAGGGAAACACCATCAAAAAACGCCACGAGCAATAAATAATTGAGAAATCATGAAGTTTACGAACGTAAAATAATGAACGGCGAAATCTTTTAGGATTTGAAATCGTAAACTGAAATTTAACGAAGACATTGACTTCGTTTTTATGATTATGTAATGATGAATTAAGAAGACATCCACAATAATTAGTAACACAGTACCACTGTTTGTGTTTGCGTTTCTTTGTTGTGCTGTGAGTGAGTTTCGATGTATCCATGATATTCTCTTTATACAGTTCCCTCTGTCGTTTCTGATTTTCTGTTCTGTGATTCAGATATTGTTTTCGAATTATTTCAATATATTTCGTATTTTCTAAGTCTAATTAGAATCGGTATTCAATCCTCTAAGATCAATAACTGATCTAGAAATGTAATTGTAACAATGTAATTCAGTGCTTCAACCGACAACACATTTCCAACTATCTGAAGATGTTATGCAATTAAAAATATTAAGTGGTATAAACGGTGAGACAAATGCTTGTAGTGTATATAATCGTTTTTATGAATATTTGCTTGATATTTGGCGACAAAAATATGCTTACAAGGGAAGTCACTTCGCGTATTGCTGTGTTTGCCACCAGAGAGAACAAGAAATGATCAGTAGAACCGATGGACTAAGTATGTAAAAATCAGCGAACCGGAACATGTCGACAACATGCGGGTCTCCTGTTGTTGAAGCTTTCCGTTAAATGTTATTGAATTCCGGTTGGTGGTTGCCATGTTATTTGGTATAATCAGCCGTTGTGTAGAACGATAAAAAAATATCTATAAGGTTTTATTTCTAATACGGCAAACATTGCGTGAAACACATGAAGATACAAGAAATGTGTGGGCCCTGTATAGCTAAAATACCCACCAGGCATTGTAAGACCGCATGTTAAAGTGTAATTTCCACACACTTTCTGTTCTGATATATCAGCTAGCAGGATATTGCTTTACATTTAAGGGATGGAAATAACATCAGTTATAACATATAATTCTGTTTGCCTTTCAATGTATTCCCAGTAGATGCAAGTTTCATACAAAATATCTGTGACAACGGTTCTGGAAATAAATCATGGTAGTGGAGGAATTGATTCGCGGCAAGTCGATAATCAGTTCGTTATAAAGGTACTGTAATCACTTTGTTCCCGTCATTGGAATGGTCTGCAATAATGATCTCCCTCCAACGATTTACACGCTAAACACAGATTTATTGACATGCCTCTCTGAGGCTGAGATACAACTTGTCACTTCACAGTCTAAAATACATTATGTTTAATGTCATGCGCATGTGCGAAGTTAACCAACACGATTATTCTACAACAGGACGTTAATTTACGTCCCGGGTGCCGATCACATTTTGATCAATTCCGCTCAAGGAAGAAAAATTAGTTAAGAAAAACAATGGACGCCAAATGGTCATTTGATGTTGTCTGAAAGCGCGTGGCTTCTATGTAAATACAAATATATTTTGGTTCAAGATGGACACATTTGACAATGACAGTTGTAGACATCTATGCATGTATTTCAGTAAAGTATCGAAGCATCGGATGGTCAACGATTTGGTTAACGTCAGGTAAGTGTTTCGTTTTACAATAAATATAGAAATGTTGCGACATTGTTTACCAGATTTCATGAAGACAGAGAGGAATCAATTCCTTGATTCTAAACCGACGGATAATGCTCTTGAGAATACAATGGTTTATGTATGCAGATACCTTTTACATTATTTATTAGACTTGATAATATACTAAATAAATACTTACAAGCCGGCAGCGAACGCCAACATTGATGAAGATATATTATATGCAATTTATCTCTGCATACGAATTTGTCTTTGACAATTATTTACTGTCAGAAAGTGTTCGTAATAGATTTTAAGCCCGTAGCGTTACAAATTGGAGAAACGAAATTATTGCTGAAAATAAGACACAATTTGATCAGGATGCGTGTTTATCAGATAAACATGAAATGCCAAATATAATTACCAATTAACCAAACATCTTGTAATTATCAACTACACGATATTTGGCAAGTGCTGCACAATAACAAATTTAGTGTTTTTGCAACTTTACAGACAATCGGACGAGGAAAGTATAATTACTCAGAAACTTGGGAAAAAAATCAATTTCGATCCTGTAAGGAAGGGGAATATAATAAACCCTTGTGTAAATGGGATAACGGCCTAAAATTACAATATTTTCCACAATACAAGCATGATATCAAAAGAAATTATGATTTCATAATATTTCACTCATATCCTTGTCGCGAAAACAGTATTATATAAACAATTGTTTTTGTATCTATGAACAGAATAATATATTGGGATTGTATCAGTAACACAATAATCTAGATATATTATAAGGGTCAGTTTTCATATTTCTAGTTCTTCTCCTCGTGTGAAATACAATGGACTGATCTTTTATTAAATTCGTGACCTATTTGTCTAAGTAGAACGCTCAAACTTCCGCGTTTCACTTTGATTTCGTCTATACAATCTCGATTTTTTATTCCGTAAAGCTTTGAAAAAACCCAAAATGGAAGCAACTACTTTCAAAGATGTGGAACAAAGTACTCAGTTTTTTACAGAGAGTAAAACCAACATAGCTACATGTTTAAATAGGATAACAAATGTGGTAACTAAGTTCTATTTGGTGATGGTGTTTTTGTTGTCGCACTTAATTTAAGTGGAAACACATGGTCGCATTTTGTACACATTTGCATCAGCATATTGGTGTTTTGTTTAGGTGCACTAAACTTGCATTGTGTACAAAAACAATTATATTATATGTGATGTTCTGGCACTCTCTCTGAAGTTGAAGTGTTAGACAAGCGGTGATGTTGTCACTAATGGTTTTACAAGGAGCATGGATAGACAGAGTATATCGACCAGTTCGGGTAAATGATCTACAACGTATTTTCGTCAATAATGTATAAATGTATAAAACATAAGTACATAATGTAAATAAAAATAGTGTTCATCAGTAGAGCACACACGCGTTTATCAACACTATAACAAAATACATTGTACCAAGACATGTGTATAAAAATAAGAATGCACATTAGAAATGACAAATTCGGCAATTTCAGATGTTTTAAATATCATCCATGTTGATACTACTGACGTCGTCATGGATATGGACATTTACTTCAATCTCAGAAATGAGGCCCTAAACTACGACAATCTAGAAAGAATCATGACATTTTCTGACTCAGCCATGCTTGCTGAAGTAATATGTCTATACCATGATTGTCTTTTTATTCATTACATACAAAATGCTTAGTTTTAACTTTTGTAGTTTACATAGACTGTGAAACAACAAATTCAACAACTACAAACACTTTCACTGTCGAAGACGGCCTCCTGTGTAACCAATCAGTACTCGCGCCTAATTTAAGGACTGTTTGGGTCATGATCAAAACTAAAATCTTCGAATCAATAGCCTGACAATCTATTCCACAAGAACTATACCTCCCTCAATTAAAATGCATATATTAATTAAAAGGCGACACAATTTTTTTAAAGATACATAACATGTACATGTACTAATGAGAAAGTTGATTGTATCTTCAGTAATGTAATTATCACGTAGAATGCAGGCTTCCTCCATACGTGAAGTTTTACAATCATTTACTGATTCACAAACTCCACAAGACGAACTACAGAACTACTTAAATATGTCATTCGGCGATACTGCAACAGTCTGATGCTGTTTACGAGCTTGTTTTCCCTGTGGGAGCTATTTAACCATGTTTCTTGTCAAAGACCTACTGCGATTTGAATCATTATTTTCAGTGTTTATTGAGAAAATATCATGTTTTATTATTCGTTGCGTGTCTGCTAAGATGTTTTGAACATTTTTAGCCATCGAAGGAAAAAGAAACGCAAATGCGTGTCTGTTGTTACTCTATTAATAATTCTAAATTAATTGTCTTATCTTATAAATACGTATAAAGTTGTCGTCCTTTGGCTCATTTGTTGGGTTATACACATAAAGTGTTGTATGTATACCGCTATGTAAGAAAAGTAACGCATTTCTATAACACATTTAGCGTTATCCAGCTTCGGCTCAGAAGCAATGACATCGTATTGTATACGACGATAATGCATTTGATCAAGTTTGAATATTTCGAGTAGTGTCCAGACAAGGTACAGATAGTCTTGACCACTGGCGCCAGTAACTATTTTCATGAGTAAGCCATAGTCCCCTATATTGCATATACTTGCTATAAGGGCCTTTGGTCTTGACACACAGAATATGACTTTATATGATAAACTGAAGCCGGCATTCGTGTATTATTACCAGGCTGAAGAACTGCTTCACGTCGAGAACATTGTACATTGTATATAAACTAGACAGTCTGTGAAATACAGAAGTGTCAAAATACCATATAAATACGATTGATCTTAAGAAAAACAAGTGTCTGTTTTGTATAATTAATCCCTCTTCGAGATTTTATTCGTAGTCCTATTCACAAATGAATAATTTGTCTGATACGGAACTACTTGTCGCAGTTTCTATCACAAGGTGTGATACCGCCTACCCGAATCGTCTGACATATTGGAAACACTGTATGTCTTGCAATGCAATGACATTTTGGGATAGTAATAAAATTTGAGTGACGTCAATATTGCTCTATAGTTGGTAAACTTGGAGGTTCTGATCAATTTACTGTTCAAATCTTCATTATAGTCGCAAATTATTCATTCGGCAATTATTATCTAGAGTTAAATACAAAACGCAATTTGATATTCAGTTAGTGATTTCGTAGCCCGTTTCGTATATAAGACAGTTTGTAACTCCGTATTAAGAAAAGCCCCGCTAGCTGGCTCGAACATTTGCTGCTGCAAGGTTTTACGATAGAATTGGGATCTGACGTCGATGTTGTGCAGCAAAATACGACTTGTCTATGCCTCAGACGTGGCATGTTGATTGCTAAACAAAATATTTGAAAATATCAGTTGACCGTACCATTTCTCTGACAATATCGGAGTATATCCGTGTTTGTAAGAATAAATAATGATGCATTGTTTACTATAGCAGAATGTCTTACTGCCAAACTTATTAGCATATAGATTGAAGTCGACACAAGTACACCAGTTCACGAACTCGACAAGGACTAGGAATTGACATAGTTATTTTGAACCAGCCACAATAACATTAATGGTATGTGCAAATATTTCTGTCGTACAAACACTATCTAATGAATATTTTGAGAGAAAATGGTCATGTACGAGTTTAACCTACGGGTGACTTTGTTGTTAAAAATAATGAAGAAGTTGAGGAGGGAATGCCACATAATGCTTAGTTTTAACTTCAGTAGTTTACATAGACTGTGGAACAACAAATTCAACAACTACAAACACTTTCACTGTCGAAGACGGCCTCCTGTGTAACCAAGCAGTACTCGCGCCTAATTTAAGGACTGTTTGGGTCATGATCAAAACTAAAATCTTCGAATCAATAGCCTGGCAATCTATTCCACAATAACTTTACCTCTCTCAATTAAAATGCATATATTAATTAAAAGGCGACACATTTTTTTTTAAAGATGCATAACATGTACATGTACTAATGAGAAAATTGATTGCATCTTCAGTAATGTAATTATCACGTAGAATGCATGCTTCCTCCATACGTGAAGTTTTACAATCATTTACTGATTCACAAACTCCACAAGACGAACTACAGAACTACTTAAAGATGTCATTCGGCGATATTGCAACAGTCTGATGCTGTTTACGAGCTTGTTTTCCCTGTGGGAGCTGTTTAACCATGTTTCTTGTCAAAGACCTACTGCGATTTGAATCATTATTTTCAGTGTTTATTGAGAAAATATCATGTTTTATTATTCGTTGCGTGTCTGCTAAGATGTTTTGAAACATTTTTAGCCATCGAAGGAAAACGAAACGCAAATGCGTGTCTGTTGTTACTCTATTATATAATTCTAAATTAATTGTCTTATCTTATAAATACGTATAAAGTTGTCGTCCTTTGGCTCATTTGTTGGGTTATACACATAAAGTGTTGTATGTATACCGCTATGTAAGAAAAGTAACGCATTTCTATAACACATTTAGCGTTATCCAGCTTCGGCTCAGAAGCAATGACATCGTATTGTATACGACGATAATGCATTTGATCAAGTTTGAATATTTCGAGTAGTGTCCAGACAAGAGTTACATATAGTCTTGACCACTGGCGCTAGTAACAATTTTCATGAGTAAGCCATAGTCCCCTATATTGCATATACTTGCTATAAGGGCCTTTGGTCTTGACACACAGAATATGACTTTTATATGATAAACTGAAGCCAGCATTCGTGTATTATTACCAGGCTGAAGAACTGCTTCACGTCGAGAACATTGTACATTGTATATAAACTAGACAGTCTGTGGAATACAGAAGTGTTAAAATACCATATAAATACGATTGATCTTAAGAAAAACAAGTGTGTGTGCTGTATTATTAATCCCTCTTCGAGATTTTATTCGTTGCCCTATTCACACACGAATAATTTGTCTGATACGGAACTACTTCCCGCAGTTTCTATCACTTGTCTCTGCTTTGAAGGTGTGATACCGCCTACATAATAATACAGATAATCGTCTGACATATTGGAGACGCTGTATGTTTTGCAATGCAATGACATTTTGGGATAGTAATAAAATTTGAGTGACGTCAATATTGCTCTATAGTTGGTAAAGCTTGGCGGTTCTGATCAATTTACTGTTCAAATCTTAATTATAGTCGCAAATTATTCATTGGGCAATTATTGTCTAGAGTTGAATACAAAACGCAATTTGAGTATTCAGTTAGTGATTTCGTAGCCTGTTTCGTATATAGGACAGTTTGTAACTCCGTATAAAGAAAAGCTCCGCTAGCTGGCTCGAACATTTGCTGCTGCAAGGTTTTACGATATAATTGGGATCTGACGCCGATGTTGTGCAGCAAAATACGACTTGTTTATGCCTCAGACGTGGCATGTTGATTGCTAAACAAAATATTTGAAAATATCAGTTGACCGTACCATTTCTCTGACAATGTCGGAGTATATCCGTGTTTGTAAGAATAAATAATGATGCATTGTTTACTATAGCAGAATGTCTTACTGTCAAACTTATTAGCATATAGATTGAAGTCGACACAAGTACATCAGTTCACGAACTCGACAAGGACTAGGAATTGACATAGTTATTTTGAACCAGCCACAATAACAGTAATGGTATGTGCATATAGTTCAGTCGTACAAACACTATCTAATGAATATTTTGAGAGAAAATGGTCATGTACGAGTTTAACCTACGGGTGACTTTGTTGTTAAAAATAATGAAGAAGTTGAGGAAACCTACGATTAGAACACGCTTTGCTAAAAATCTGTCTTCTTGTTACGAACAATGAAAAGAATAAGATATATCTAATAGAAGTACACTGAATTACAACAGTACAATTTCAACAAATTGCATTACTTGTTATTTTCACATCAGGCAGACGAGTACATGTCCATATCAGTCGTTATTTTCACATCAGGCAGACAAGTGCATGTCCATATCAGTCGTTATTTTCACTGAACCTTTCTTTTTAACTTGTTACCATTTCTCAACCAGAATTCAAGACGAGGCTTCCATATTGATTGTTACGATTGGCGTAATGCAAAATCTGCAGACGATACATGTAGGAGGCAAATATTTCATTGATCCTCAAAAGTTTTTTAATTTGGGAAATACTCAATTACTAGTAGATTCTACACGCGTGAATACCCATATTGAAAACAATGCTCAGTCCTCACTTCTAATGAACAAATCTCTCACTCTTTCTCTGGGGACATTGCTGAACCCTTAATTGAGTTATCTCTGTTCCTGTCGTACTGTAAGTGTGAGTACTTGAAAATGTCCCCACAAATATATCAAGTTCCCATAATGTTGTTTTTTTACCGGGAAAATGACCCCATACTTACGGTAAAACCAGAGCTCTCTCTCTCTCCCTTTCTCTATACATATATGTATATACATACACAGTATATAGATCCGATATTAAGACAGAGTTACTCAATACGCATTTTGCTTTGGAACAAATGCACAACACTATCATGAACAACACCATTTCATATATAACCGTGTTCGCGGTTTTATAATTTGGTTGCCAATTTAAATATAACTGTCAAAACAATTTGTAAACAAATTGTGAACACAAATTAAATACCAACGTACTTACCACTGTCGTATTCAACAATTTGGATCATGTGAGTACATGTACATTTATTTATGCTCTACAGATAAACTATTGATAACTTATATATGTTACTCCATTATAAGTACTCTACTTTTGACTTTGTTAACTTCTTTAAGATTATATGTTCACAGTCACCACCTATTTGTGTATATACCACATGGGTCTATGACCACATAAGTACTTGACAAACTTGTATCAAACATGTCAGACAATGCTATAGAAATGAATGGATGGATACGGGTAGTCTATATTCAGAACACAGACGCCAAACGCAGAGAGAAATATTTAGTAAAAATAAAATGTTAATGTATCGAAAAATAAAAACCGGAGACAAACTGAGTGACAATCGTGCTTTATTGTCGGTGACAAAAATATCTATTCCCTTTTAACAGCCAATTTATTTTGACATGACTATTATTAAATATAATGATAATAAATATCAGACTGTGGCGTAGGAATATTTCCGGAAGTGTATTACCCTGGCCACTTGGATGATATACGATTGACAGTAATCACCTCTTTCCATACGATTCCCTTGCTTTATAGAGCTTCATTCTTAGCCGCGGAGACAAATAATGTCAAACTGTGGTTCATGCATACATGAAGTTGCAATCGTGAAATTCATGAAATTGAAATCGTAAATTCGTGAAGTTGTAATCGTGAATTCATGAAATTGAAATCGTAAATTCGTGAAGTTGAAATCGGGAATTCATGAAGTTGAACGCGTGAAATCATGGAGTTGAATTTAAGAATTATTGAAGCCGAAATATCACTTCCGGGTTTTCGTAGACACAAGTACATGTATGTTTTATCCTGACCTACGCGCTATGAGTTAGCGCTAGCATAGAAGAACCTGTGCCGGACTGTATTATGTAGCTCGTTTAAGACAAAGTTATAATGTAGTGTTTTAGAGTATGTCTGTATAAAAGCATTAACTTGACATTTTCTCAAAATTATTACCTAGGATATTTTGATAAAAATCTACATTGAAGAAGTCACTGTACATGAACGTATTTTAAACCAATCGCCTGGAAAGCAATGACGTGGCGAATATTTCATCAATTTCTTTCAATATTTTCTATTCATTCAAACAAAATAGTAACAAATATATTACACACATTTGCAAAATAAATACTCTGTACTGTAAATTTTGCTCAGTTTAAAAAAAGCAAATTATAAAAAGACAAATTACTATGCGAAATAATACGGTTAAACCTCTGGAAATAATGGTCCTTGTAGACTCAGAGGCTTAAGAAAATGTGAGAAGACATGTAGACCTTTTTATATAAAATTCTGACCCTTATTGACTGTCGTAGTTTAGGACATCAGAACTGAGATTGAAATATAAGTCAATAGCTGTAGTGTATCAATATGGAATGCATGCAGGGTATTTTACAGTCTGTGTAGATTGTTACCAACCATTCTGCAGACGACACTCCTGTATAAAACAATTATCCTGTCACAAAACGGTGACATTTAAAATATATACCGTTTATAGGGTTGACGAATTTGTTATTTGCAATTTTCTTGGTCTATCTTAACTGTGAACGAATTCCTAATCTTACACTGTCGATAAAATGAACCGTATGATGTATGTTTTCTGTTATGAAATGCATATCCGACTTGTAACGAAATACTTTGATTGAGTACGCTGAATATCAATTAAACAAACAAATCAGTGCGTAGATATTTGATTACAATAAAATACAAATTCATTATACAAATATGATATTATAATACCATCTAAACCAATGCTCGGTCATTACACAGAGAACTTCGGTTCAACGTACGACTATTTAAGCTATCTGGGAAGTACAAATAAGCACGCAATGCAATGTCTGAAGAAGTCTAATGTAATCCAACACGTGCATAATGCATGAGACAAGTCTGTCAGAAAGAACCAGAGATCAATGCTTTGAATAATACACACACTTGTATAACAAGTGATTTCCAGCAAATACTGATGGAGGATTTAGTGGTAAGACACAGGCGTTATTTGTATACATTCAGTGGTGTGTTCCTTCTTTAACGAAGTGCTGTCAACGAAACTAAAGATTTGGGAAATGATTAACAATTGGTCGATAAAGGTTCGTATTTAATTGACAATATCAAGAGTAAATCAGTAAAATGCAAGTAATACAAGTATGTCTCCATTGCGTAAATAATATCTAATAGAACGACGTCGTATCCTTGACGTCATAACCAGTCAATCACACAGTTTTAACAGAAACAGAATTGTTAGGTCACAGAGTAATGCAGCCTATATTCAATCAATTCACATCATAGTCATAAACAAGACGCCAGCTTCATCGAAGTCCTCCCTGTTAGCTTAGTCGTTAAAGCACTCGACAGCCGATCCGGAAGTTTCTCAGAAGAACAGGTAAGTACTGAACGGTAACCAGTGACTGGTTGTTAGGTAAATCGGTGAATCGACCCTATCTTAATAATGAAATACAGTTGAAAACCCATTAACGGAATCATTTATATCTTCTAACACAACGGAAGTTGACACAACCCAAACTAGACTACATATATCAACGAAACAGACGACATTAAGTCTATTTTTGCAAAGTATTGTTTCTAATATCTTCGAAGCCGTGTGATTGATGAGTTTACTCTATAGAAACAATCTCATTCTAGAACTGAGTTAGCCAGTTATCATCATTGGCGTCAGACAGTTTTTGTGGAAGTTTTCATTGATGTTTGTGTCACCAGAAGACGGGATAATGATATTTCTACTTCTTCTCAAAGGAAAAGCTTCATCATATCAGATATTCAGGACAAGGCATGTTTAGATTAGGTTATCGTTAAGCTACATGTTACCAAGGGACCACGGGATCGGCAATATTATCGGATGTTTTTTATGGAATCATTATGCGATCTTTCCCAGATTTTAAAGCGATTTGTCGCGATAAGAGGGTTTCAGAAACTAGGCAAATAATTTGTTCTCAGCTTGCAAGATACGTTGTACATTGTATTGTACGGTGAAATGAAACACACAACTCTCTGACATAAAACATTCGACTTTCTGAGAGACAAAATTCGGTTAAAGAAATGAAATCCACGAATTAATTCGAGAATGTATTAGCTGAACACACAAGAGAAATAATGAAATATTAGTCTCTCAATACAAGCAATCTCTTAATGCAGCAAAAAAGTCGGCTTCAACATCCGTAGTGGTTTTAAAATGGGTTGACAACAAATCGTACTTTTAAAGATGTATCTGCCGCTTTTGAACATAAAATGTTTGAATTTGTATTGTTGTTACACTTGCTAAAACATCTCTAATAAGAACCATTGCAATGTATAAACAATAGAACATATCGTTGTTACCATGGTACTAACAGACAAAACTTGTTAGATAGTCTGATTGTTGAAAAACTGGAAGTTTCTATAAATTTTATGATGTACTAACATCTTTCTTCCAAAAATACAGATCAATACATTATGAGTTCCTTCCTTGTTAATGCATGTTTATTGATGTTTAACTACATGAAATATATTTTCCATGTCTGTTTAGGTAAACAAATGAACACAAAAATGAGCATAATATTACTTTCAGACACTGACTGAGTGCAGATCTCGCGCCAAATCAGACATTCTTTCGAGATTGAAAAGCCTTGGTTATTGTAGACATACTATAAATATCAAAGAAGAGTGTAAAGAGTCGTTAAGAACGACGTTAATGTGTCGTCTTATACCCATGGTGTATGATGTATGTGATTGGTCACTATGAGACAGAAATTTACGAGCTTGGGAGAAGGTGATAAGTTGGCATTGATTTACAAGGAAGGGTATATACAAAACGCGAGGCCATTATTATACAAGTCTAAGAGTGTTGTCGTTGGTTGATTAACATTTTTTGGAATATATGTTAATATATCGATGTGTTTGTCCAGTGTTTATATGGATTAATATCACTGTGACATACAAACAACTGGTGAAATCCTACCACAAACCCCGTGTATTGACCGTAGACTGTCATACTGACTGCTATATTGTTAGAACGAAAGAAAGGTGAACAGTTTAAACTAATACATTATACATTTGTACCATTGAACTATCCGAATGTATTCGTTGTTAAACTGTTCTTCGCTATTCGACATAAACAAATATACGCCATTATGTGTCTGTCTAGAAGTAATTATCATGCCAACAAAATTAATTCATTGTTAACTTGTACTCGAAAAGGGCTTTTTTGTTAAGAACACATGTGTATATTACACTGTAATACATGATATTTAAATCATGCTGCTTGGAAGAATAACATATAACAGAAATAGGTATTTACAGTTATTTACTGCAGTTAGGTAGAACAAAAAAATAAATAATAATTGCATATAAGTACATGTATAAGACCTTCAATCCGCGAATGAAATACTTTCTCTGTTCTTCAAAAAAGGTATGAAAACCGTGAACTACTAATATGAATCGAATATAAGTGATAAGCTTCACTCAGATGGTATACTTAACGCCATCACATATCACTAATTTGTCCTGAGTGTCAATAGTTAAACATCAGACTGGTACCTGCTGCATTATCTCGCGTTCAAACACCTAAATGACCATACATCTTTAATGTGTATTAAGCGTACTTCTAGTAAATACTCAAGAGGTATGTTTGAGCCACAGTAATTTGTAACAATGGTCGTAAGTGGACCATATTCCCTTCTATAGGTTATGACCTATTTATGAACTTTGGTACAAACTCCTGTGATTTGAGCTTCTAGTGTACGTTGACAATTGATACATGAACTGACACTGTATTAGAATGCTGTTTAAGAAAACTATGCAGTATGTTGGTAAAAATCGCTCTGTACAATTATGATATTTCAAATGATAATCGATATCAATTTATGCTTTGATTATCTTCATGTAATCCATGATGGATAGAATATCTGATATCGTATTCCAAACGTTTACAAAGACTGCTTTTTGTCATTTCTTTGAAAGGATATTTATTATTTATATTCTACCAATCACAAATTAAGATCGATCTGAAGTTGAGAGAATTCATTACATTTTTGTCCCGTTGTGTACCGTACATAACAAATCGTACTGCGGGTCAATTATTGCATAGGTGTTCAATTAACCCATTCCCTTTGGCTGTGTGCCTTTTATATAAGCTTTTTTCTGACGTCTACGATGAGTGGATTCTGACGCGCGGTATTTACGATCTGTATTAGCCCCGTGTCTCTGTACTGACAAATTAGTGATATGCGATGGCTGTATACCATCTGAGTGAAGCTTATCACTTATATTCGATTCAGTACACGTTGCTGCGACGTGTGTACCAGGAACATTAATAGCACAGTAAACTCTACATTGAACTACTTAAAAGAATAAATAGCAACAGTTAACGTCATATAGCCTGATGCTATCTCACACCCATCTCAGTCTTATCACGAGTCTCTCTACTTGGCCATGTGATGACATCGATATTGATTCCATCAATTAATTAATCAGTAAATTACAGACCTAATGACTTCCAATTCCGCCGAGAGACGGGTTAAAATGGGAATCGATGATTGAATGTATTCCTCCGCATCGGAACTACTTTTTTCTGAAAAGTTCCACATAGGAGAATTGGAATACCGTCCCAGTTACCATTTAAGCGTGGAAACATAAACAACAAAGCTCAAAATTAACACATACATTTGTACTAACTTGCTAAATGCACGTCGGTTTTGAAAAAAGAAGCGCTAATTCCCAGCCTCTTTATTTTTTCATTAAGTGGCTTTTTAAAAAGCTAGAACTCAACAGCTTTAAGTCATGTTTGCGTGATAAGAAATGCAGCTGGGAAGAAATGTTAAATTTGACCGCGGAAACATTAAAAGAACCGATGCACTACTTGCAATGCGTAGTGTCACCACAAGATACTTCGAACTGTATCCTGCAACTTATTACAAGAACTACAAATTATTATTCGGTTAATTGGACTGTAATGATTCAATCATAAATACGGTTAAGACAATCGATATCTGTAGAAATACAGGAGAGTTATACGCATTTGATGAAAATGATTTTAGTATAATGGTGAAATCATATAATCTGGATGAATAATCGCTTGCTATAACAAACTGCATACTCTTCTTGGTATGTTGGTGTAATATATTAAGGATGTCAACGAATACCAAAATTGGTATCCGGATACTCGGAACGCCATCCGAACGAATATCCGGATACTCGGAACAAAAATTATCGAAATGTTAACGATTTGCTTGTAATGTCACATAATTTCGCGACTTAAATCATCTATTTGCACCAAACAAACTTACTGTGCATGCAGTCAGCTAGGTTCCAGTTCATTGAATTTCCGAAGTTATCGAAATATTTAATGTGTACTCTGAGTTTAAAATCGTTAATATTTGATTTCTTATAACAGTTTTATCTGATTTTGAGAGCATGTGTTCATAAAGGTAGGTAACTCCGTGTGATTGTGTACTTTCGTTTTGACAAACTCTTGCGCAGTGATCTCCCTTTGTTTTGGTGTGAGCCTTGATTAATGTTTACACAAGAATTCCAAATGTTATCAATAAAATACAGATTTGCTCACTCTAACAAGTTTAGCTTATTCACTAAAGACATCATTATGTAGTGAACAGACGAAACTTGTAGATTGATGAAATTTGTAATTTTGAGAGATATTTGCGAACTCATGTGATGTTAAATCTCCAGGTACGTAGTACTAACTGATGATGATTCCTTGTGTCGTGTTCAAAGCATGATTAATGATATGATGTATCCACTTGAGATGGAGTTTGCTTTTACGTATCAAGCCTGTTCTGTAGAACAACTGGTACATACTGTTTGCTTGTATTTTTGCGGTAGATCTAATTGTGTACCATACGGTATAAATTTGTAAGTACCGCAAACTTACAAACAAACAGATTATGTATTACTCAACTAAAGACAATGAAGAAACTCTTAAACTGCAGCTTTATCTTTTAATTGCATGCATACTAATTAAATAACGAAAAACAACAACATATAAAACATACAACAGATAGACAGAACATGAAACATTAAATATTTACATGGTACGGACAAATCACAAAACAATATTTACATGGTACGGACAAATCACAAAACAATATTTACATGGTACGGACAAATCACAAAACAATATTTACATGGTACGGACACATCACAAAATAAATGAAAATATGTACAACACGAAATCACTCCTCAACACTGTATCTGACCATTTCAATGTTCATTAAATCCACATTTAAACCTCTGTTACTGACACTTTGTTCTTGTTCAAGAAAATGATATTGTCAACTAAATCACTGGAAAGTCGGTTTCGCAGTTTGTTAATTAAGAGTCCAGTAGCAGAAAAAATCCGTTCTGATGGCACAGAGGTAGCAGGGACTGAAAGGACTCTTTTTGCGATAACAGCAATTTTCGGAAACCTGTGTTCATTGTTTTTCCACCACACTAACGCATCAATATCATGCGAAACCTTTTCCGAAATGTAACTCATGACCTCGTCACAATTATCTTGTTCTGCTGTATCAAACATCAAAAAGTCCAATTTCCGTCTTTTGGGCTGTTGTACGCATTCACTATCACGTGGTGGCATTCTTAACGGTATTTCATCAATCCTGTTCTCCAACATGTCACGAGTGGCCTTACGTTGTTCAGAAGTCAGGAAAGGAAGTCGTTTATACTTGGGGTCCAGTAGGGAAGCTAACATAGGCACTGACGAAGCACATTCCTGAGAGTAAGGGTTAAACCGCTTGATTAGTTCAGAGCGGATACTATCCTTCACCTTCATAATAAGTCCACTATCTCCATCCTTGACTTTTAAACATCCCTGAACTAATCCAAACACTATAGGGTAAATTTCCGAACATGAAACAAGTTGCTCAGTGGACATATAGGTCGTAACATCCTTCAACACTTTAAGAACCTCACATAAATCGCTAACGATTTCCCACTCATGCTGTTTCAATAACAGAACGGAATCACTTTTGCTCGTGAAGTTAGAATCCAACATGATGTCAGTTAACACACGACGTTGCTCGTACAGACGCTCCATCATAAGGTAAGTCGAATTCCATCTCGTTACAACATCCTGTATCAGTTCATGCTGTTTAGATCCAAGTAGTAACTGTCTATTTCTCATTTCAGCTGAAAGTGTAGTAGAATGTTTAAAATGTCCCACGAGTTTACGACACCTTGCCACTGTCTTACTCACATTCTGTAATTCAAGTGCAGGTTTTATACACAACTGCAACGTATGTCCAAAGCACCCTAAATCACTCCATTCATCACACATACGCCCAGCACACTCCATGTTTCTTGCGTTATCGTGGACACAAGTCTCTACTTTACCGGTTAATCCAAACTCAGATATACAATCTTGAAGTTTCTGAGCGAGATTCACACCCGTGTGTCTCTCCGGCATAGCTCGTGTTAGCAACACATTGCTATTCATGAGCCAATCTTTGTCTATATGGTGTTCCGTCACTGTAATGTAACTTTCGGTTGCATTTGAGGTCCAAGTATCCGTTGTAATTGCAACAGAAGAAACTGACTCTAGAGAAGATATTAATAATTCCCGTTCACTTTCATATCTTGATGTTATCCTAGAACGAATAGTATTCCGTGAAGGAACTTTATACACGGGTATCACAGTTTCCATCAAACTTAAAAAACCAGCACCTTCCACTACACTTAACGGCATGTAATCCATAACAACCATATTTGTGATCGACTGTGTGATCCTTTCACTCTCTGACGATGACACTTTTTTCGGCGTAGAGACAAATGATGTAATAGAAGCCTGTTTCTTAGCATCACTGGTTGGAGTACTTTGACAATTTTGATTATTTTCCACTGATGGGTGCTTGGCACGTAAATGGTTCCTCAAGTTGGTAGTGCCCCCAGAATAGGCAAGTGAAGTCTCACACAAACTACATTTTGCTGACTTGCGGTCATCCGCCCTCGTGAAGAACTTCCAAATATTAGATTGTAGACTCGGAGGCATGATGATTTAGGATATTTTAAACTTATTGTTATTATATAGCAGTGATATATAGCAGAAAGTTAATGACTAACTGATGATATTACAGCAGTGTTGTCAGTTTTATTTTCAATCATAACCAATTGGTAATCTTGATACAAATGAGTAATATTTAATTGCTATTGGGCGTTGCGTGATCTGGACCAATAATATACGTCAATATATAACACTTGTTTGTTACAAGGGGATTGTATTTGTAGAATAAACCATACTTCAAAGCAGCATAAAATTAATAATAGCAGCCCGTGAGCAAAGAGTGTTTGTAACATGCGGCGTAAGACTAACGCTCAATTTGTAACCCCCTTCCCCACCTACTACAATTAACACGAAAATCGATGTAATTAATTCCAATAGTGTCACCCTTAATGAGGTATAATTAAACATGTTTGTAAAAACAACAACACCAACCAGAGAACTTTTATATACAATTTTATTTACTCGTATCTTTAATTGGTTTTAGTCCCGTGAAAAACATACTTTAATATACGCCGCAGTGATTATCACGCTTTAGGGTATCTCACAAAGACACCGATGTGCAAAGAAGACCATAAACAATATGACACACGGTATCGAATTGATTCTATTGTTATAGGTGTTAAAATAAATTGTTGGTCGTTAAAGATACTGAGAGTCAAATATTTCGTAATTTTAAACGAGTATCCGAATGCCAAATTGTGATTCGGATACTCGGAACGGAATGCGGATATCCGGATATCCGGATACTCGTTGACATCCTTAAATATTTTGCACATTGTTTTATTAATAATTTACGTTGTATGCATTGTGTCAAGTAATTTCATTCAGATATAGACAATCCATTCATAAAATACTGAACGGACCACAACCATAGTGTCCAAGGTGAAATGTCTGCAGACGATTTGTTTAACAAAGGGAATGGCTGGCTCTGAAAAAGTCATTAATAAATGCATACAAGGAGACCATAACACTTATCATTATGATGAATGGTATATTGGGTATATTGTGTTAAAAGAACAAGTGATGCTACAAAATATGGTATAGTGCCGTTTATATAAAGCAGTTGTAACATATTCGCAATTCTATCTAACATACTGGTATAGAACGTTGTGAACTACAGACAATTCTATCTAACATACTGGTATAGAACGTTGTGAACTACAGACAATTCTATCTAACATACTGGTATAGAACGTTGTGAACTACAGACAATTCTATCTAACATACTGGTATAGAACGTTGTGAACTACAGACAATTCTATCTAACATACTGGTATAGAACGTTGTGAACTACAGACAATTCTATCTAACATACTGGTATAGAGCGTTGTGAACTACAGACAATTCTATCTAACATACTGGTATAGAGCGTTGTGAACTACAGACAATTCTATCTAACATACTGGTATAGAACGTTGTGAACTACAGACAATTCTATCTAACATACTGGTATAGAACGTTGTGAACTACAGACAATTCTATCTAACATACTGGTATAGAACGTTGTGAACTACAGACAATTCTATCTAACATACTGGTATAGAACGTTGTGAACTACAGACAATTCTATCAAACATACTGGTATAGAACGTTGTGAACTACAGACAATTATATCTAACATACTGGTATAGAACGTTGTAAACTACAGACAATTATATCTAACATACTGGTATAGAACTTTGTGAACTACAGACAATTCGATTTCCTCACAGTCTCAATTACTTGTTGACATGTGCATCAAATAGTATCAACTGCTCACTAACCATTAACGAACAAGCTCATATTAAAACGATCAGACATCAATAAATGCATTTCAATCCACAATCTACTGATTCTATTCAATCTACTGTATTATCAATATGAATTGACAGAAAAACGATATGTGATACTTAAACAAGTTTCACAGAAAGATTAATATCAACTTTTATCGCAGAATAGAAAAACGTCGAAGGAAAACACATCACCAAGGTAACCCACATTGACATTCTGAAAGGACCACGTGCGGCGCTCGCGAGAATGATTGTTTTCAGGGATTGATGAACTTCTAAGTATTGTAAATAGCTCGCAATCTTGTTTGTCTTTAGACCATACAAGATACCCCCAGAGGCTAGACACTATCCCTATTGCTTCATTGCAATATGGAAAAACCTGAATTAGCATCCGCAATGTTATAATCTTCAAAATGTCCATGTGTGGTAACAACTGCTATAGAAGGAAACATGATTCTTTATCAGAAACAACTTCAGGGGCCATAACTCCTTTTTGTAACGCGGGCTGCCTGTAAGAAAATGTACGCTTACTGCTACTAAGGATCACTCCTGAGATATATAAAATACGATGTCTAAAACCAAAATAACCGATACAGTAAATGTATTTCATGTATTTTGTACAATATACCTTATGGATAGTTGTCTCATCATATGCCTCTGCCGCTTGTCCCTCTTGGTTCATTGTTCCTCCGTTTAGTTGCACTGCCATGTTCAAATTTGACAAAACACACAATTCCAAGATCACACTCTATTTTTTCAATCAATACTCACTTTGGAACAAATTCACTCAAATTCAGATCACGAATCTACAAGCAGAGTACACGATCAATCTTTGATTAGCACGAGTTTGACACATTTTTCACGTGTATAGAAACAGAGTACCCCTGTCCAGACTAGATGCTACTGTAGTAAATCCAAAGTGTAGAAGTTTGAGACACGCACTTTTCAGGAAATATCCAGACTCAAAACTATCACAACTTCCGGTAGAAATAAATCAATTCCTGTGGAATCTTGTACACTAATTATAAACTACACATTTGACCACAATGTGCATTATTTTGGCATGAAATCGATAGTATTTTTTATAGAATACAGTAAGTCACAACCGTAACATCGCGTATAACGAACATCCATTGAATTTACCAATATTTCCTGGCACTATTCAAGCTCAATGGTAGCATTGATTTTTCTCACAGTTCACTGTTCAAGCAGAGGTCCGCTCTATCTGTCAAGTTCGGGCAATCTTCTACTGGATCGATCGGCTGCTTCTCAATATCAATAATGTTCGTTTGTTATGAATTTCTAAATCCGACAAAAGACTCCATTAGTCCTGTTTCATGTTATCACGCAAGACGAAGACAATTGTATGTAATAAACGCAGCAGGAGCGACAATTTCTGGAATGACAGTTCCTGTTTTTGTACTAGTGGTGTATGTTAATTCTGGAATTCAGCATCGTACATTTACGTGGCGTGGGGCTGTCTGTATTTATTCAAATTTATTATTAAAGCTTTGTGGATGACATTAATAAAAATGGGTGTTAAGAGGTAACATTATGACTGTAATAAGAAGTATACAATAATATAAAAACACGCGTAAAGTTTGTTATTCAAAACAAAAAGTGTTTTCACATTCAAAGCATTTAAAATTAAACAAAATGAAAAGAAATGAAGTCGAGTATGTATGATTATTCTCAATTTACATGTCTGTTCATGGAACACTGTACTTATATCATATCTTTATACATATAATTACTTGTATTATTTGTCTTCTTATACCATTTGTTTCAAGGTTCTAATATCTTCATTTTCAGATAAAAACAAAAAAGTGAAAAATACTGTTGTATTTACATTTAAATGTCAACTTTCCTTTTTTATGTGTTTGTATTTCTTATTTAGATATTTCTTAATAAAACACATTTATATTTTGCATTTTGATTAAGGCATCGTTGGTACCTTAGCAAACAACGTATACTATTTTCACCGGGGAGTATCACATGGTCTCTACAAGATGCCATACAAGATGGCTGTAAATTCCGTCGGTTCGATCCCAAAAGTGGGTGTTTATTGATGGTTACCGAATAGGCGCAGAGTACCCGCATTGTAAAACAAGTTACTCACGTGCCTTTCATCTTTCCGAGGTTTTCTTGGTTTAAGCCTGAAACTCGATACAGATTTGTTTTCGTACATTATCTGAAAATATATGTATTTTGGGTATTTCAGCCCAATAATGGTGGTACCTTCATTTGCGGAAAAATCGGTTTTTATGCACCTAGGTCGAATTTAGCCAATGTAACGCCAAGTCAAACTATTGTATTTTACTAAAAAAACTAAGTCAGGAACAAGCTATATAGTACCATTGTAGACTTCAATTTGTTTCAAAGATCAATGCATAATCTTGAATATGTATGTATTAAAGTATTTGTCCTCTACCACAGAGTCGTGACAAGTTGTCAGTCGTTGCATGGTAACACAGGAACACTGGTTACGACAACTGATCGCCATACATAAAAGACATAATGTTGAAAAACAGCGTAAAGGCCAACACAAACAACTGAAGGATGTTGAGCATATCTTACTATGTACTTAACGAACCGTTTGGAGATTTATCAATTACTGTAAGAGCATGGCATATACTAGTACTGTAATATCTTCAAGGTGCAAATGGAGAGTGTATAAGCCTTGCAACGAGGCGATAATGTGTTCCGTGAGGAATTGTAGTTTACCGAGATTCCACACGACAAACATGACTTGCTCACTAATGGTAACAATATTTCAAAAATCGATCGACTACAGTGGTAATTTGTGCTAACAAAACAAACTATGAACTTATTACACAGTATAATGGAGTCAATGAGCTTTAAAGCAGAATAAATCTTAATACAGTCGACCTCGTTCATTCGAAATCATCAGGTCTGAAATTTCATTTCGAATTATACATAGTTTCAAAGAAGATACATCGGGAGATGATATTTATTTCGGATGATACCAAGTATTCGGATAGGAGGTTGTCGAATAAACGAGGTCCGACTGTACTTCACAAATGTGTCATGTACGATGACAAGCAGGAAACGTCTCGTGAAAAGTTAACAACATCAAAATAAAAAATTATCTCTCGTCGAATATTTCAATAAAACCAGCATCAAATAATTTCGATGGCCCAGTTTAAATCTACAAAGATTCTTGTTTGTTTAAAACATTAACTTTGTTTCATCGCATTTCTATCGGCTATGTGTTATTTTATATGACTAGTGGAACTAGACGCATTAAATTTCTTAATTAAATATTTCTTCATGAAACACATTTATATTTTGCATTTTGATTTAGGCATCGTTGGTACCTTAGCAAACAAGGTGGGGAGTATCACGTGGTCTCTACAGTACATATGCCGTACAAGATGGCTGTAAATTCAGTCGGTTCGACTAGTGGAACTAGACGCATTAAATTTCATAATTCTTCTTCTTTTTTTACTGAATTAATCCAAGTAAAAATAGTTAAATTTTCTTGCATTTCTGCTGAACAGTTACCATGTTTCAACAGTAGAAATGAATGTTATAGCGAGCGCAGTATTGCTGGCTGATATTTAATATTTGCCCGTGAAGTGGTGTACGGCATCTTTGGTTTTATTGGTGATTAAAATGTCATTGTGATAATATTGTTCCAATATTTATTGTTTGTAAAATGATAAATAAAGCCAAACAAATAAATCTTAAGCTTCTCGGGCACTGCCGCATTCCATTTTATGCCTCCGCTTTATTTTTTATTATCATGAAAAGGTCGTAAAATTATCCGCGAATGTCAAGATCAGTTGGTAAACCATACAACTTTGCAGCGTTACATTCTGTTGACAATACTAGGATTCTGCTAAAACAGTTTACGACCACAGTACTGGCCATGAAACGTAAAACACTTTCATACAGCAATGAAGGCAATATATTATCAGAGACATAGGTCGCCGATAATATCATGCAACAACCTTACTCGTCCGCTTCATATGGAGAGCCCTGGAAATGTTTTAGGTATGCTTGAAAACTAACCAGGGTATACCTTGCGAATATGTCAAAATGTTATACACAACGAAAACAAGTCCTCATCAAATTCTCATAAACTCTATGACATTAATTATGTAAGGGCAAAGAGCAAAATATCAGCAATAAATATTCCATATTTTCGATCTGGATTCCTTAAAGATAATTGTTTTACTTTGGGGGTAGTAGCAAGCACTGGCGGATATGATATTTTTCTCGTTTTATGTCATTACTGAATTGTTATTACTCTCCAAATATTACATAGTTGGTTTTATGTCTCCCCCACATAGTGAGATAGGGAAACATACCGATACTGTGTCGTCCAACTGCCTGTCAGAAGTTTGTCTGCGCTTGTTCTCCTTATATTAGCTAGTGGTTGGATTTCAATGAATCTTCACACGAGTTGTTCGTACCAGACCTAATTGTGCCTATTGTCAGCATTTTTGGTCGGATTGTTTTTGTCAGAGACATGACCCTTTAGTGATGAAAATTTGACACATTTAGCTTGTCTGCACTTGTTCTCATAAACCAGTGGTAGGATTTCAATGACACTTCGAGTTATTGGTACCAAGCCTAGTTCTGCGTATTATTAGTATTCTTGGTCGGATTATGTTGACAGATTTATGGTCTTTTGGTGATGAAAATTGCACAAATTTGTCTACTTCTGTGCTTGTTCTCTAAAAATATTGCTCGGATTTCAATGAAACATTACATCACGAGTGATTGGTAGCAAGCCTGGTTGTGCATATTGTCAGAACTTTGGTATAATTGTTTTTGGCAGAGTTATGTCCCATTAGTGATAAAAATCGACAAATGGAGTTATCCTTGCTTTTCCTCCATAAACTCTTGATAGTTTATGGAAGTAATTCTGCTTGTGTACAATGTGAACAATTGGTTTTGGCAGAGTAATGTCCCTTTAATGATGAAAAATGGACATATTTTGCAATGTCCTTGCTTTTCATCTATATCTGGCCTTTTTACAGTCAATTTAAAATAAACTTCCTCATAACATGTCACTCCCTGGGGGTGTTGGGAGGGGGGACATACATGTTTTCCAAAAATATTCATATGATTGTGCTTTACAGAAGTATATTATTCATTTCTTGGCAGCATTTTACTTCAATCACCATAAACAAATTCAGTTTGTTTTTTTACACTCAAAATTTATTGGTAATCTTTCGAAAAAATGCTTTTTCAATGTCACTTTTACCCCTAAATTTTACTGCCATAGCTTGAAACTGGTTAAATTTATCTTTCATATAGTTACAATCGATGACTTTTTGTTTAGTTCACTTTATCAATGGATGAATTCATCTTAAAGATGTTTTCGTAGCTTGACTAGCCACCGTCTCAGAGATATATTTGAACGAACCACCAGTTGAAAATACAAGACCAAGATATATATTAACAATGTCAATATTTTCTGCTTTATTTGAAAAATGTCAGAATTTTTCTCAAATTACCTCCCTTTTTAAAGATCACAATTTTCTTATTAAGTCATATTTACCAAACTCCCATCTACCGGGATATATACTGCTACAAAAGTCAATTAAATCCTGTTGTCTGTCTCGAAATTCTGAGAAAATAGAAATCTCACCTACATATAAAATCAAATTCAACTCAAAACATTTCGATATCAACACACATCACGATTATTTTTAATAAATAGCTCCTCCACATCATTTGGATACATGACAACAACGAGCGAGGATAATCTCTCCTCGTCTACCACAGATAGTACAAGTAAACCCATCTCTTTTACAGATTTGTGTTACATTTTACAAGTTTCATTATGATTTTGAAGAAAATGTAAACCTGTATCAAATGTTGCCACAGTTGCATGACTTGTTTAAATAATCAGCTTATCTGTGTTCAAAGATCATTAAAGCCATTCTTTATGCATTTTGAAAACAATGTTAGCTACAAACACATGTTAATTTCAAGTTTTATTTCAAAATGTCCCCTTTACATAAACAGTACATGTGTTACATTATATTGTACTTAATACATGTATGCACGTAAATGAAAAATAAATATTATACAATAATAAAAAATTGATCATTTAAAAAAGATGACAAAATAGAAATTAAGTAAACATATCACAGATTTTAAAAGCAAAGAAAAACGTCAGTCAGACAATGATACATACACTAGAGTACATATGTACCAAATTACCACGTTAATTAAGTATGTGTTGATTATAAGTACTTCATAATTCGCAAAAACAGAAAAGGTTAAAAGCTGATCGACTAAGCCAATGTTTGTGTATCCAAGGAAACAAAATGATATGTTAATAACTTCAAATCATGAACACATACCATTGTCTTGAGCCTTTACGATTCTCTCAGGGATGTAATATAAGGTAACAATAACAAAGAATGGCAGATAGACGATATTATTGTGATATTAAGCTGTAAAGTTTGTCAGATAATCTAATTTGGAGCTGAGATAGAATAAAATCAATTTATTGTAATTTGACATTAAGTACAAAATTACTTGTGTACACTTTCTCTACTTGAGAAAATGAAAAATCAGCAGAATCATTTGAACCTCTCCATTTTCTTCCTGTCCTGAGTAAATCCCATCAGACAAATTTACCAGATTATATAAAGTCAATTTAACCAGATTCACAATAATTTTGATATTCTGTCACATAACTGATCAATCCCAGTAGCTTTTCCACGGAAACGGTTAAAATCAACTCCTAAAACACCTGCTAATCCCTTCACCTGAAAAATAACAAAAGGCTAAGTCAGTTCTGAATTGTTGGCCATATTGACAGGCAAATTTACTTTAAGTTTATAGGGAAGATAATGTAAACGATGATTAACTAATCAGATATTTTAAAAAAACTTATCAATTATGCTCATGAGGGCAGTTGGCTCAGTAAGATAAAGAAAACGTGGCTGTCACATGCAAATTCTCTTGGTGTTTTCTCAATTATAAAATGGCTGATGATTAAGAACAAGGACGGTAAATATTGTAGACGTAGGTATTATCCATAACAAAATCACATGCCTTAAGGACAGTTCAACTAACACATAGGACATTTATCAAAACAAATACTTAAAGCATGAAGGAAATCAAAACAAAAAAGATTAAACAAGAGGGTTGTAATGGACTTCTATTGCTCAAGTGAGTAATAATGGTGAAGCTTTTGTGTAATTGATAATTCTGATTACACTTAGAGTGTATCAGACAAGAATATCATTACAGTCTCCGATGGATTTACATAACGAAACCAGTACAAAGTGCATGGTGGCTCATGGTGAGCTAAACGGAATCCTACTGTCTAAACACTGCATTCTTATCATTTCTACCATGGTGTTTCACTGATTTTACTGTTTAACACCCTGAACAAGTTAGCTTATTTTTAACCTCCATTTGTCTATTTTCGACACAGGTTGATCTTGTATCAAATTACATGCATATTAGATTTACTAGATTTATGGGAACACTTCAAGAAGATATACTTGCACCATTGTAGGAAGCTTACCTCTTCACTGGCTTTCATTAACTGTAAAACTGCTCCAAGCAAGTGAAAGGCTGGAAAAGATATAACATTGGATGACCTTCATTATGAATCACAACAGTATGTCCAAACATAATACATTTATCTTAACTAGGAGTTTAATGAAATAGAAATTATACATAAAAAATTTGTTCTAGCTAAAAGTAAATGTGATGAAGTTATGAAGGAATAACTCAACTTTGAAGGCAATAATTCGATAATCTGCCCAGTACTTTTAATGGAAGAATAGTAAAACACATTATTGTAAAATCACAAACAAATGTATTGTCACTGCAACACTAACCAGTTTCTTCATCAAAGTCTCTTCCAGCACAGTTCAATATTGCACTACCTAACTCCAAGGCTGTATCGTCAGAAAGCTGAAATATAGAAAAATATCTACAAACATTTCGCATACAGAGCACAATGACAATAATATATAAGTACAGAGTATACATCAAATTTCACTTCATACACCACGTCAGCTTCACTAAATATCAACACACATTGCACCATCTCTAACATAAACAATAATACATGACTGTCCTCGTCAAACATGATCCTGTGTGTCTGCTACAGGTAGACTATACCTCTGTATATACAAACATAGATTTTAATTTCTAAATAGAAACTGAAGTGCTTCATTTGTTTTATATTCAAAAAGAAAAAAAATATAATCTTATCCAAAACTTATCTGTGGAGTTTGTACAAAGTCAAAACTGATCTACAGCAACAAGCATTTAAACACTTAGTAAACCAGACTAAGCTTTGAGTTTGGAACATGAACAACTCACCTTTCTAAGTGTAAGGTTGTAACTGAACCCTAACGCAGCTTCTATAAGACTTGAATTATCAGATAACAAACATGACACACATATAATCGCTGTTTGCTCCTGATGTTTCTCTGACAACAATTTGTGACCACACTCTAAACTACAACAATTGGTAAGCTGCAAAAATAAGTGGTAATAACTACAATATCTCTTTGGAAACGAGTGTCAACAACCGTGCATCTCACAGCAATTCGAAGACAAAAAATGTCCACGTAAAGAACCCTGGCATATAGCACATTTGACTTCAATTGTTTGTAATGATGTACTTTAAATTGAAAATTACCCAGCATCATCAAAGAAGTGTAGCTCTAAAAAATATTTGGACCTATCTGTTTATAATTCTGCTTTAAAATGAAACATTTTCATATTACATTACACAAAGAACAAAGAATTAACTAAGCATCAATCACAAACATGCACCAGGTATTCGACGTATGGATAGAGACAATACTATCTTACTATATAATTCAATAAATCTATGAGAGAATCACTGATGAAAAAGTCAAAGTAAATACAGTATATTTATGACTAAGCATATTTTGTCAAATAAATAAAACTATGTTCCTTTAAGCAATGTAATGTGCAGATCAGTTATTAATACTCATACTCATTTGTCAGTGAGTTTGATCACTTATTCTTATACATGTTTATCTATTAAAATATTGTTTGTTTATGAAGAAAATCAGTGAAAATTGCCTTCAAGTTCAAACCAATGTACTCTACAACACTCCATTGTCACTTATCTTACATGTTTCCCAAAACCACAAATAAAAGTGTCCCATACAGGTATGTTCTATCCTAGCGCTATAACTGGAAATACCTGTATCAGATTCAGGTATGTTCTCTCCTAGCGCTAGAAATGGAAATAACTGTATCAGATTCAGGATTGTTCTATCCTAGCGCTAGAAATGGAAATAACTGTATCAGATTCAGGTATGTTCTATCCTAGCGCTATAACTGGAAATACCTGTATCAGATTCAGGTATGTTCTATCCTAGCGCTAGAAATGGAAATAACTGTATCAGATTCAGGTATGTTCTATCCTAGCGCTAGAACTGGAAATACCTGTATCAGATTTAGGTATGTTCTATCCTAGCGCTAGAACTGGAAATACCTGTATCAGATTTAGGTATGTTCTATCCTAGCGCTAGAACTGGAAATACCTGTATCAGATTCAAGTATGTTCTATCCTAACGCTAGAAATGGAAATAACTGTATCAGATTCAGGTATGTTCTATCCTAGCGCTAGAACTGGAAATACCTGTATCAGATTCAGGTATGTTCTATCCTAGCGCTAGAAATGGAAATAACTGTATCAGATTCAGATATGTTCTATCCTAGCGCTAGAACTGGAAATACCTGTATCAGATTTATTTGGCAGTTCCAGGAAACTTTTAAGAATAATTATAATGCAGTGTTTTAGAGCACATTCTGTAGTCAGGCATAAACATGCCATTTGATAAAAATCATTACATAGTATAATCATTTGGATAGAAAATAAGATCAACCATTAAGTAATAAAAGCAGCACTACCACTTTAATGACACAAATTGTATCCACTACCAGACGATGTTTATGAAAATCATAAAATATTTAGAGACTAGTCTGTCTTCCTGTAATACCACACTCTTTCCACTTAAAATGTCAACTTTTATTATGGGAAAGTGTATTTCATTCTGCCTAGTAGACATGTTTTGTAAGATATTGATGTGACATGCGGTTGTCATTGAGGGTCAAGTCTGTATCTATATATCTAGTCATCAATACTTGTACATGTATATAGATATAGGCAACTAAGATTTAAAATATCTTAACAGGTGTCTATTCCACACAGGAAGTGATACCACACATACAGGGTTTTAACTAGCTGGGATGTAAATAGTGTTGTAACATATAGAGTGAAAATACACCCAATAAAACATTCCAGCCCTCCAAACCAAGTATATTAACCTGAGCATGGCCATTTAGTATATGAGCTGCAAGGTAAGAAAAATGGTCCTTAGGACATTTTTACACTATTTTGGATGTTTGGCGACACTTGAAGCACAGATCTCCAGCTTTCTAAGAACCTTTCCCTAATTTAGATATGTTACACATGAAAATGTAACCCAAACATTCATTTTGACGTCACAAGCCTGTTTTCTTAACATTTTTGATGCGACATTGTAAGGACCGTATCTCAGGTCGCGGCTTATATATAGGTGAGGATTATAACTAAAAAACACATAAATGCACAGTGCACAATGGACAATAAACGAGGAAAAACCAGCAGTAAACAAGATTACTTAACTGTATCCAGATTTCAAAATCTGTAATGATACTGGAGCAACTCATTTGAATTGATGTGGTAAAGATATTGTTTCTAGCAATGACACACCTAACTTGACATTGTTGCATATTTTCAGTAGATGTGTAACCAGAACCAATGATATAAGTGTTATATAAGGATTACATACCATTCTAATCACATGAACTTTTATATCTTCTGTTAAACCCTCGAACTTGTGAAGTACCTCGGGAAATTTGGATTTTGGATCATGTGACCACATTTGAACAATATCTTCTTCAAGTACTAGTTTAGACAGTATTTGTAAAGCACATTTAGCAGTTGATGTATCACAGTCTAGCGCTAATCTCTGTAGTGTTGACATATGATCACGGCCCAGTGACCAGGTACCATCACATTGGGATAGAAATTCATACACCTCGGTTATATGATTCAGTTGCTCTGGCAAGATGTTAATTTCTGACGATTTCCAATATGACATGTCAGGAACATCCTGAAATGAAAAACAGATAAAACTCTAGAACTGTCGGTCACTGATTCTAATTTTTCATATCGACTATTCTGATATATCCAAAGAAAAATATCGACGATATATCAATATGTCGATTATATTTTCAAATTTCTTTAATAGACTCCTATTTTTCTGAATGTTTATATGTATCTGTCCCACATATTGAATGTTCAGCTTGTCTTGTTACCATAAAAATATAACATTTTAGTATCTAATCCATATCATCAACTTCACACTATTATATTATATTGCTGACATTTGGAATGCACTATTCCCAGAGCACTGTGTAACAAGCGGCTGGCTACAAAGTGACATAACTCTATTTTAGACTGTACCCATCCTCCTGTATTTTCCTGCCATAATATTGATGCTATGTGAGTATTGAATATCCAACGACAGAATTCTTTTTGATATATCAATATTGATTGTATCTAAGACAGCCCTATAAAAAACACACCATGCACACTATGAAACAATGTTTGAATCTTACAAAACATATTATACTTATAATTTACAAACATAAGTGTTAATTTTCAGTAGTGTCAATACTACATATAAGATCATGTTTCAAGAATACACAAAGATTTAAGCATTCCAAAGTCTTATTTTATGAAATCATAAAAGAAACACACTCACAACTTTATGAACAAATGGAATCAATTTCTCTTCAGCAGAATCTGAATTCTTGGCTGATACACTAGAAGAGGGAGTTGTATTCTTCGATGGGTTAGCTTTCGGTGTATTGGAACTTTGGTTCTGTGACCGATTTACAGCTGGAGTTGGGGCAGAATTCTGTGGAAAGATGGCATGACCTCCACTAGGTTGTACAGACATGGAATCAATAAAAGGCCGTATCATCTGACCAAAGGGACTGAAATACATACCATATACAATTATACATATCCATTACAAAAAACACAGAATGAAGGCTACAGTGACATTTTGTCAATTTCAAAACAGTCCCTCAATAGATATTAACAATATCAGACCTTCTCTTTAGCATAATTATAATGCAATGCTTACTGATAGATTTATTGGACTGATAAAGGCTGGGTCGATTTTTTCAAACTATAACTGAGGTTTTTTTCTGATCTAATGCATCAAGTATATACTAAGGTGAAACTACAAGACAATTTTATTTAAATGAGAAAGATGTACTAAAGACAATATCAAGACACAAGGTATATATACTTACGTGCTCAAAACTTCAGCTGGAAGACCAGTGATCGCTGCTGGTATATCATTCCCAGTCATAAATTGTGCAACTTCAGAACTAAACGTGTTACAATTGTGATCAAGAAGATGGTAACTGCCTGGTCTAGAAATTAACATAAAAAGTTAAATAGTCAGATATTTACGCAAAAAATGTGATTTGCCTTGCATTTTTGAAGGTTCTGTATAGCAATTTTAAAACATCTAATGAGTTTATAACAAATCAATAACATCAGACTGAAGGAGAATTCAAAATCACTCATTTGAAATTGTAATGAATTTAACACCTGTTTAAGTCAGCTATATGTAAAATTCCTTCAACAATGTTCAGCCATTATGAAAAGAATACTGAGATCACCATTTTACAGAATGTACAAAAGTATTACGGTAGTTTATTGAGACAAACAATGATTAAAGTAATTTCACAGGGATTCGTAAGTTTACAAAAAGAATTACCAAATTTAATAGTTCAAAATAAATATCTAATATTGTGATTATAAACTACTTCTGCATGAAAAAAGGCTTATTAAGCCAAAACATCAATTCTTAATAAATAATAAAAAATAAAAGTTTGAGACCAAGTTAAGCTCAAAGTTACCCGTATGTGGACTGTGCTAGATCCCGGAGATAGTCAAGAAACATATCATAGGGTATCTGTGTCTGCCCAAGGTCCTGAATGCGGGTAGGTTGTCCTAATATTGTACCACCCTGAAAAAATATTAATAAATTCTGGAAAAATTATACATTTAGCGTAAAAAAGTGTACCTGAAGATACTTATTTTATCAAGCACACTTTCTTATTCCAAGACGGCAATTTGTTTAATGTACTTGATGCCACTGAATTAAATTGGTTTCTTAGTGTCCATATCAATGTCGGAAAGTGACCATTAGCATATCTTGTACAATATCATTTAAGTTTTGCTTTATGGCATTATTGGCATGTGACAACGCTTACTATATACAAGTAAAAAAATTTGATTTACCATAAACATGTAAAGTAACTAAAACAATCTTAATTACAACTTAATAATTTATTATAATTGAAGCAATGTACGCAGAAGCAATTTCTTACCGGTGGACAACATTCAATACCTCCTGTCCCACCATAGAAGTATTCCTGTCCATAAACCACAATACCAGTATGCCATATTCCGTCAAGTTGTTTGCCTGTCAGAATTTTAATAACAGTGTAATAGAATGTAAACCATCAGTTTTTAATTCAATTAACTACATTCAGTAGTTCAGATTTTGTGTTTAAAGTAAAACATATTCAATGAATATCCATATCATCTCCTGTCTGGAAATTTTGTCAGTGAAACCTACTGTGTTGAAAAGTGTATAATCTGTAAGTGCAGGCACTCAATCTGGACATCAATATTTCATTACAGACAGAGAGCAGGTCATGACCACACCTCTGCCACTTATAATTTCCTACAGCTGCATGTGTAACAATGCACAATTCAACTGAACATTTATTTTGGCTCTTGAAATCAACAAAAATTATCATGCATACATCAAGAAAATTAGTGTTAACATCAGTCAACTACTTTGGCCATGAGATGGAACAGTATTAAGAATATATTGGAGTCGATCCCCAAAAAGATTGATTTTCATTCAGTATTGATAATGGATTTTTTGTAAATTATAGTTAATACAATTCAATTGCAGACATAACAGTAACAGTTAAACCTCACAAAGACCACCTCAAAATTAAGAACGCAATCTTCGAGTCCTTTTTACTATTGTGCCCTTTATTCAACCTCAATATCAAGACCCTCTCAATAACAAGACAATTTTCAAGGGTCCCAAGGATGGTCTTATTATTGAGATTTTACTTTGTCGTTGTGTAGACTAGAGTATTCAATGTAAAAATAATTGTCATGGTTCAAAATATTCAAGAGTTTTAGCATTATTTATCAATTTTTGGTGACTGGCCGCTTATCACTGTGACTTATTTTCCCACAAACCTAACAAAGCTATTTTAGCTCATTTCTTTTTGAAGAGTAAAACGACTTCACAAATCTATCATCTATGCATTCAATTTATTTGTAAACAAATACCTAGTAAAAATAGATATTGAGCAGGTTTCATTGTTGTTACCTTCTGCAGCAAGTGTAAGTGTACAACATAAAAACCATAGTTCAACATTAGCTATAAATAGCTACTGACCAATTAAGTGTATACATGTAATGATGCATATTTTTTATATCAATTGTTTACTACTTTTCAGCATACTGAATATACAAGAAGAACATACAAATTGTAAGTTACCAACTTACAAAATTAAATAGATAAACTGATACAGTCCAGACTACCACATGGCCATTCTTAGGATATATCGAAAAATGGTCATTAAAATATGTAGGTATCATTTGTATGTGTGTAATGAAAATAATTACAATGTTGACGTTTAATGGATGATGGCAATATATGAATGAAAATTGGTATGAAGAGATCATTCACTTTAGTCGTTATGCACTGAATTGGGAAATCACTTAGGTCATCAAAACTGGTAATGCAAAATTGATTATGGAACATGCCAGAAAAATCAGTGAATGACACATGTATGTCTTGTCTTGAGATGTATCATATATTGTACTTCCAAGTCAAGTCAGCCATTTGATGATATATAGTCACTGAGACATTGGTAGTAATTAAACATGACAGTATTTTCGAAGCATAAAATATACCGGTATTTCTTCAACTTTGTTATAAACAATAAAAGAAAATGCCAATTCATGATCGCGAAAACTAATGTCAAAACGACAAAACGTCACTGTACATACCCAAAAAGGCTTGAGACATAGCTCTTGCCATACCATGCGAGAGGTCGTAGATGTAGACTTTTACGCTTTGACTATCCATACTCGTTTCAAAGCGAAAACGACAATTATATGGTAATTTCTATACGACAACTAATATTTGGAGGAGGCGGAGTAAAGGCGGAGTTAAGAAGTCATATTGAGATGACGTCACACAATCAAGATGGCGACCTCCATGATAGCGAACCCAACCGTGTTCTCTCAAAATACATTGGGAAAATATTATTTTACGGGGAAAGACGCGCTGGAAAAGGCCGAAAATTTTATTTTTGAGTTCGAGCAGAAGACACTTTCATCTTTTGTAAAGGTCAAAGCACCAAAGAACATTGGATTACCGGGTAATTTTTAGTATTGATTGATTTCTGAAAATGGCGGGAAACAAGAAATTGCTGAATTATTATATTTCGTGTCACAGTTCCTAAAATAGTAGCTATGTTGCTCAAATTATTCTATCGCATCACGTCAATGCATGTAAATCAACCGTCTCTGTTTAATAAAATAAAGTGTACAAGGAGCAAAAGTGCACCTGATGTGGTCTCGAACCCATGCCCCCCCCTAATCAATACGACAATAGCACTGTGCTCTACCGTCTGAGCTAACCAGGCGGCCTGGACTTACCCCACAATCACTACACTCCCCCTTCTGACATTTGAGACCCCTTCCACTGTGGGCCGTCAAACACTGCTGCCAACCGTAAAGTATTTAAACAAGGGGGGGTGAAGTGTGCCCAATATGGGCTCAAACCCACGACCCCCTAAAGACCCCCCAGCAGTGTATCAGACATCAACTCAACTGGCTGTCACTGCAGAAGCGGCTGGTCAATGCCAAAGCTATCATGGTGTACAGAATTGTCTATCACTTGATTGACATTCCACCCACCATACTGATACCAATCATCTCGCCCAGGGGTAACCAGAACACCTTGGTTCCATATGTTAGGACCCTGGTATACCAGAAGTCATTCTTCTTCGGACGGAATTAGGATCTGGAATTCACTACATTCAGAAGCTGTCAATGCTCCAACCTTGGACAGCTTCCGGACCCAGATTCTAGCCCACCACACTTTAATTGCACTGTACATAGTGTTTTTTAAGGTTCATCCTACCTGATGAAAATGCTTGAAAAACACATTATTGAAAAAAGCTATTTTAAACAGTAGTTACCATCTGATTTTACCATATATGATAGAAAACCATTGTAGGATGTGCATGTGATGTAAAATGTGGCATATAGTCGCTTAATTTAAATGCTGTCACTAAAATAAATGCGATTTTTTTATGGAAAATGCATCTTTTTTTTCAAAATGTAGAACACGGTAATTATCACCTAATTTAAAACAAACTCACTTGTTATACTTTAAACTCGATACAAACAAGTGCATGCCAGGCTTGAAATAACTTCCTAAAGCTTTATTAACGAGAACAGCACATTGAAAGTGTTGATTTTTTGGACATGGAGATCGCCATTTTCGTTTCTCGCATGCCACGGACAAACACGCAACGATTCACTCATTTATAATTTATTGACAATATGATCTGGCATCAAATGCAAAGGTTACCTTGATAGCTCTCGAAATACACCGTTGTCACTTCAGATCATGCGTTATTATAACAATTTTCTTACATTTTATCACAGCTGTCAGTCAGCTTGTTTACAAATTTCCCGGCTGATGTCAAATTGTATTCATGCGCTAAATATAGTGCGATGGTTTCATACTTGAAAACATCAGTATTTTTGCAATAATGAGTTTGTAATCGTGATACAAAACACAATCGAAACATTTTGATTAGATTAGACTAAAGTAGGGTTAGTAAAATTCAATATTTCTATTATTTGTATAAGTTTGTATGTCGACACCGGTTAGCGTAAGAATATTGGCGAGGTGTTGTTAGGTCAGCTGTCAAACCAAATTTTAACTAAATAAATGCATGAATTATTGTTTCAATGCAATGTATGCTGTTTATGAGGTACGTGTAGTTATATTCTGACGTGCTGTATTATGCGATTTCACTGGCCTATGTTCGATCGTCTGTAGCTCTGTTAAATCAGTCGTAAATGAGCTGTCAAAATCAAATTTTAAAACACGAAAATCCCGTGCGTAAAATCCAGCGTGGTCGATAGGTTTTTACTATGGAGCAACGTTTCTGCCATAAAAATATCGTGTCAAATAACAGTTGCGTCAAAATTTGATGTCTAAGTGCTGATAAGCCCAACCTCACTCAATTGTGCTGCTTTCGAGCATCTGTGTGGGGTGTCTGTGTGAACAGAATATTGTAACGTTCCGAGCGGACAGACCCAACAAATACCATCGGTGAAAAGCTAGCTCACCACAAAGGGTGATTTGTTGCTCTTATATATGCCATTCTTCTTAAATGACTACATTTGGAGTTTCTTAAATTTGCATATTATCCAATTACCTCCCTTTATACATTCAGAAACCGTTACAATATGATCTCAATGTTTATGATATGGAAATAAAGCGAGTTAAAGATTTCAGTGTTATTTATGCCAATTTAAATTTGACTCCTGCCACTAGGGCTTATCAGTTACATGGAAAACAACTGATTTTTTTTCAATGTATGTCAAAGGCCTCAAATGATTTTTCCAAACTTTACAGCTGACTATAAAGTATTGTGATAGTTACACCACGTTATGTTTAGTAATGTAAGCAGTACAGAAATATTGGTTTCCTGATCCTTTCACATTTAGAGTATATTTTGTACACATGTACTACTAGTATATTTTTAAAGAAGGCTGTACAGTAGCCTCAAATATATATTTTGGTTTTAAAAATGTCAAAGAACTGCACAAACAACATTAAAACTATTTCAACTTAACTTTATTATGGTAATCATTAACTAGCAATGATGGTCATCTGGTCCACCATACCATACTTGCAGTTGACACAAAAGTAGTCCCTGACCAATATTTTGGCTATATTGGGATTGATTTTGAGTGTATATTGATACATTTTTTTTCACAAAATACATGCACTTTTACTTATTTCACTTAAAATAATGGCCTGGCATGCACTTGAACAAATACTTGACTAATGAAATATCCATTTTTCAGAAGATTTTGTAAACAAATAATTTAGCTGCACATTTTGAAAAAAGCACACTTATTATGTAATTTGTTTTTGCTCATAACTTTTTTTAAGTTATGTTTTTAGGAATTTTGTTTATAGAAATGGATTATTTAAAGTTCAAGGAACAAAATGATATATATAAGTTAAGGGAAACATTAATAAAAAGTTATTTATTTCAATGAGGAAAAATACTCAATTTCGCCAGGTAGGATGAACCTTAAGCTTTTCACTGTAAAAAGACGTCCTCACACCACATATTGTGCGGGTACAATAATACATTAAATTAGTGTGATGTACCTTAACGGGAAGAAGAAGAAGAAGAAGACTGTCAAGAACTTCTGACACAATTGAAGAAATTAAGGGGATAAAAATCCTAGGTCAATGCCAGGGCTTAAAGGGGTGTCAAATGTTATAAGGGAATAGTGGTGGAAATGAGGTAAAAGACAGGTAGCTCGAGTAAGTCACAAGAACAGTGTTTAGGGGATAGTGGGTTCAATCCCCCACCAGGTGCGCTTCAATAGATCTTCCTTGATAATGTTGTCTATGTAAGAAGCTGAAGCGGTGTGCATTAATTAGTACTAGTAGTATATATTTCTCTTACTTTGGAGTGCTAAATGACCATATATTTACAAAATGTTCAAGCCCAACTGATCAGAGTTGCACATAAAGGACTTATTGGTCCCTGAAATGAATATATAAGATATATATATTTCAAGAGCTTTCTTGTGATTCTGTGGTACATGTTTGTAGATCAGTTTTTGTTTTCTATGTTTCAGTCAAGTCTAAATTGACCCGTAAAAGAGTCTTTTGGGAGGAACGTTCTAGCAAAGAGCTGCCCTTGTCTTTCGATAGGGTTCCATTTTTTATACTGGGGTCTCAGGTGAGAGAATGCTGCCATGGCCCTGATAGGCATAAGTCTGAAAAAATTAAAGCAGCCAGAGCGAATACGTCTAAAAAGGTTTGTATATTGTTAGTTGTTGACTGCACTGTTTTATGATGTACCCTATCAAATTTAAATTTTGGTAAGCCATATAATGTATTAAAGATAAAGATTATTTTAATTAAGGCACTGTCCAAATGCAGATTTCTCCTCCTAATAAAGTTAGAGTGATGAATGTTTTTGAGTTTATGTAATATTTAGTTTAGACTTATAGTCATTAATTTGGACCTCATTCACTAATTGTTTTACAGTAGATCTAGATCTAAAAGTCGTGTCTTTCAGATGGCAACAGCTCTATTGCATAATTAATTGCATTGCATCTCTTATTATTCCTCAACCAATTTTATTCATACTTGCACACATTGTTGCTTGGGACAGCATGTTGACTATGACCTATGCAATTGTAACTTTGCAGTGCTGATGTCAAAATGATATAGTTATCATAATTAAACTGTTTATTTCTGCAGGATGATCATGAATATAGTGGCCTTAAAAAAAGACGTATGCTAATTCAAAATACCAAAAAAATGGATTGCCCTGCGTCAATTTATATAAGATCAGTTGTGCGCTATCCACATTATCAGGTAAGATACTAGCATAAATTAATATTATTGTCTTTTGCTTTGGCATCAAAATGTGATGAGCTTATTAACTAAAATTATGATTGATTTATTTGTAGAATAGAGGCCAAGTTCAAAACTGAATCTTTTGGTATTAATAAAGTAGGTCACTTATGTTAAAATAACAGGAAAGCAGAAGCTACATTTTAAGAAAAGTTCTGAAACTAGTTCCCAACTTGTATTAGATTACAAAAAAATATATATATAATTATTGAATTGTAATAAAAATGTATTTGGTATTTTTGTTTTTGATCCAAATCCTATCATTCTGAAAGTGTTTTTAAAACGTTTTTGTTTTTTTGTACCTAAAGATTGTAGAAAACGGTGAATGGGCTAGAAGAAAACAAAGCAAGCAGCTTCTTACGGATTTAAGGAACACAGAGGAGGTTGTTTGGGAATACCGTGTGTATGTTTCCTTGCCATCCAATGATGCTCATAGGAATCACCTGACTGATGAGGTATATTTTTTTCATGATATTCATCAGCAATCAATAATATGGACACTATTTTATGTACATACTTTCTTCAGGTAAAATGGGCATACATCTCAAAGGTAATGTTCACTGAGGTCAAATGTCATTTTAGAGCTTGTTCAGCCCGTAACTTTGATATATAAGTAAGGAACAATTTTTCCCTTCCCTTTAGACCAGCAAAAGTTTCCTGTCTATGAGACAGAGTGTTGCATTCAAACCTTGGGTCTCTGGCTCAAAGGTCAAGGTCACACTAATTTTTCAAAGATGATTTCAGAGCTTTCCCCGGCTTAAATTTTGTCACGCATGTAGCAAGAGTTAATATAATTGGCATGCATGTTTTCTCAACAAGAGTAAGTATTACTTGCACCATATCTCAAAGGTCTAGGTCATGCATAGAGTAAATATCACATATTGGTTCACTTTTACAGTCAGTTATTTTGCCATGATAATTCCAAAGATATAAATGGTAAAATATTAAATGCAAGGTGTTGGCTTCAAAGTATTACTGTGTCTTGATTATTAGTGTGGTCAATAGACTTGGTAGACAACACATGATTATTAACCCTAATTCAGTACATTTATAAATTCATCTGTGCTTATTTTAAGATTGATTCAATGCAACACAATGTGGACAAGATTGTGATTGGGAAAATACATTCTCTTGTTAATGATGGTGTAAGGACTGTTGGCGAGATGAAACGCCACATTAAGACATTTTCCAAGACTAACTTTCCTGGTGTTCCGGAATGCAACAACAGGTTTTTTCCGACAAACAAGAATCTTCGGAACCATATGTATGCTGCCTTGAGTCTGTCACAGTGAGTATATACTGATGGAGTAAAATTTGAAGTTTTGTATTAAATTATGTAATTGGATAATTTTAGTATTCCGCACTTACCACCTTTTAAACTGGACATACTTGTAATATTTTACGTTTCACAAACTAAACTTTGCTGACGAAGTTTGGGTAGATACATAGGCAATTTTTTAAACTTTAAATAGAATTTGTTACACTAGTGCACAAACAGTTGTTTATCAGCTATCCTATATTCTTTATATAGATCATAAGATGGATTACATATTTACAGATTGCATAATTTGAAATAAAATATAATTTTATATACATAAATTTGGTTTTGATATAAAAATATTTTGGGTAGGAGCAATTTTACTTGGTGGAAAGGGGATGGGAAACAAGCAATCTTTTATTTCAGGCCTTATATGTTATTGATATAATGTTCAATAATGATAAGAATATATAAGCTTAAATGATAGAAATACCATATACCACTCTGCATTAAGACACTAGAGGTAAACATTTTTACCTAATCTTAATGAAAAAAACTTGCTTACAATGAACATTTCTAAGATAACAAGTTCACTTTTGGTTCATCTGGGGTAAAAAACTAGGTAAGTTCCTAGGAAAACCTTGTCAAGACACTAGAGGTAA